>JAWZYU010000079.1:1200000-1719000 GCA_038380435.1 Ryuthela nishihirai
TGTGCCATACAGGTGGACTGGCCATTTTGAGTAGGAAAAATGAATAGTCTCCCCATTTCTTAAACACTGAATCTATAAATAGTTTGCAGTCACTTGTTTACCAAAAAGAGTAGTATTTTTCACTTATTTTTGACATGGGTGTTAAAATATTTCTGGTTTGTGGTTTCATCTCCTATTATATTTGCAGTCTTATTACTTTTGCTAAAAGGAAAGTAGACAGAAAAGAATGCAAATAAATTCTCAAGAAAAAGGAGAAAAATCACCAAAGTATGTAGTGGAAAAAATTACTTTGCAGACATCAATCTTTAATTTTCAGTTGTCCTCCAGTAAAATGTAGTTCTCACAGATTAAAGCCCTGCATAAAACTCGAAATTTTAATCAGCAATGACCACAATTGAGGAAAGGAACACTGGCCTTGCTTCTATCCAAGAAAGCTCTGGGATTGCTAGTGTTCTAGAGCAGTGGTGCACAAACATTTTTAAACTTTGATCCTCTGATTTTAAATCTTATGATGATTTTATATCTTTTAAATGATTTTAAATGTTAACTTCTGTGTGACTCCCTTAAACTTTTTAACATGCATTTATATTGTGGTTGTGTTATAAAGGCTTTATTATTTTGAAATGAAGGTATCATAAAATAGGTTTTTTGATGGTTTATATTTAAAATTTCTGTAACCCCTAGAATTTTTTGAGTGACCTCCAGTTTGAGTACATTCTAAAGCAGGCCTGAGCACTCTGGCATTTATTTTCATATAGATACTATTGTTCTATGTAATCACCATCTCTGAAAGGCATTTATTCCCAGTAGTAAACCATTATATTGAAGCCCTTGGCAAAGAAATCCTGGTCAAATGCCTGTAGCCAAATAGTTGCCACTACCCCAATAAATGTCATTGGGGGGGAGGGGGGGGGCAAAACGACAAAAGTGTAAGGGTGGTGTCTGGACTGGTATGTGGAATGGGGAAACACCCCTGTACTGGAACCAATTCTGGGTGTTCCAGGCTGAATGAAGTGTGTTGCATTGTCATGAGCATGATCACAGCACTCCTGGACTTATTTAATGAACAGCTTCCATCTGTGCTGCAATAACAGGCAACATTGATGGTCTTACCCTTAAGTAAAAGTTCACAAATAGGATGCCTTGTGCATCCCAGAAGATTGTTGCCATTTTTTATGTGTTGATATAACTTTTAAAATTTTTGCACAGCAGGAAGGACCTTGTGCTTCCATGTCATGGAGTTTGGGTTTTGACCCAGGGGGTCATGGTGCACTCAGATCTTATTAATGGTGATGATTTTATCTAGTTATTGTATATTGAATGGGATGCTCTAAACCGACTGCTATGCACAGTTTTCTGCTGCTCTCATTCAGCTGTTTTGTACCCAACTTGATTACACCTTATATCTTAGCTCGTCATGGATTCTCATTGTTGAAATGTTCAGTTTTATGCAATTCATTCAATTTTAAGACATTGGTTATCTTGTATCAGGATATCATGCAAAAGCCATCTGATGTGGACAAACGTGGTCTTCCCACACATTGTTTGTCTTTCTGGTAAACACATCTGGGTTGGAATGCAGTTTACCACATAGAAATAAGTTTTCTGATATTGCAGAGTCACCATTCACAATAACAAGATAATGAATCTGGATTCAGAAAACAAATCATATTTCTTACCTCTTTGTATGTCCATCTCTCCAATCTTACTGCCATTTTGGTTTTGAAGTAATAGTTGCATATTCAGCCATAGCATCCTCTGTGTGGCCATTTAAACAAGTATTGACATCCTCTCCTCAGTTGTTGGTAATTTTTAATTATTACCACATGCTTTTACATATATGTTTGGTACGTTTTTCTTTCTCTGTGTAATCAAGAATTTTAATAGCATTAGTTGCCTCCATGTGTCTTATCACTGATATTGAATTTTTTTCTGAATTAGTTTTGTGTTTTTGGTCAGTTATTGTTTGTTTTTCAAAAATTTTAAAATATGACCAATAAGGAAATTCTGAATGCTATATAAGCAGTTTTGTAACATTGGGTACAAAGCAGCTGAATATAAAGATAAGAAGAAGATTCACTAGCAATGGTTGTACTCAGAATTGTGGTGTAATATGAGTTACTGTTGGCTTCATTTTAAAATAATTCATAATAGGAAAGACAAATTTAAGAAAAGTGGCATGATGAATAACCTCTCTGTAGCAGTTATGTCTGACATGATTCTTAGTTTTGCAGAGTTTTTTAAGTTGGACTGACAGCATATTATTTACTATATTCATGTCTTGAGAGTAGTTTCCCTGATGTGATCATTTCCTTTGGGGCTTGTCTTCAAGTATACAGATTGTTGCTGCATTGTTTATGAGTTTTGTGTTTTGTTGTTCTTAATGTTATTATTTAGTTTTGGAGTTTTTTTTTTAATTCTCCAGTGCAGATCATTTGTTACTTTGTTTAGAAATTTTGTGTTTTGAGAATAGTGTTATTAATGAATGATGTGATTATTTAGTTTTGGGAGGTTTTTTTCCCAGTGCAGATCAGTGGTACATTGTTTAAAATTTTGGTGGCAGCAGTTTTGTTTTTTTAAATATTTTGTAACCAAGGGTATGTTTTTAAGTATTATAATAAATTTTAAGAGTATCTCTGATGTAATTATTTAGTTTGAGTTTTTTTTTTTTCTTAAACATAGATCAGTTGTGCATTGTTTATAATTTTTGCATTTTGAAACTATCTCTGATGTGATCAGTTGTGTTTGTTTTGAAGTATAGATTAGTGGTGCATTGTTCAGGATTTTCGTGTTTTGAGTTCTAGTTGTCTCTGCTATGTTTATCTAATTTTGTGGTTTTTCAGTTTATGTCAGAGTGAATCAAATGACCAAACCAATTACTTATATCTGATAAAGTTTCTTTTATACACATCAAAGGTGGGCAAACTGTGGCTCTCGAGACAATATTGAGTTTCATTGCCAATTTTCCTAAAATTTTATATTAACTCTTTGAGATCCAGGAGAGGAAATAGTAGGCTTCCTGTAGACCTGAGAAATATAAAATTCAGAAGTATATAATTGAAATTGCTGTTTTTAATAGATTACAAAGAAAACAAAACATAACCAAAACTTGTTTTAAACAAGTACAGATGATGCAACTGGACTCTGCATCATCACTCTGTATGCAGTACACACAATCTACACGCTTGTGGCGGTAGCGGAATGTAACTAGTGCAGTGGAGTATAGATAAGTACTTTTGTAATTAATAGTTACTTAAGATTGTTTTTTTAAAGTTATAAAACCCTTGTTTAAGATGACTGAGCAAAAGAAGAGTATAAATCGGAAATAGTACAAAAAAAGAGAGTTTAACCAACGATGGGAGGACAATTTTGCTTTTACTATTAAGGGTGAAAAGGCTCTATGCCTTATCTGTCATACAGCTATAAGCCACTTTTAAAGCCAGTAATTTAAAGCGTCACCATGAATCTAACCATAAAAAATTTGCATCTCAATTTCCTCCTGAATCAGAGCTGCGAAAAAATAAGATTAATTATTGAAATTTAATTTAGTCATTCAACAAACTAGCCTATTTTCCCTCTGTAAGCAAAATGATTTGACTACTGAAGCTAGTTTTGTTATAGCTTGGAATATTGCTCGAAGTAAATTATTTTACAGTCATGGAGAATTTGTAAAAGAGAATATCAGTGATGTGATTGCAATTCTCGCTTCAGAGAACTCAAAACTTAGGCAACAGAACAAATTCCTATTTCCCCGCTGTACTATTGAAAGACTTATTTCTGAAATTAGTTCTAAAATAGTATGTTTACTGCAGAGTGATCTGAAAAGCTACATTGCTTTCAGCTTAGCATTGGATAAATCTACAGACATTCAAGATATCCCTCAGCTAGCTATATTTATTCGCTATGTTACAAACGATGGAAATGTAAAAGAAGAATTCTTAGACCTGATAAGCTTAAAGGAAACCAGGAAAGGTATTGACATAAAAAATGCATTTAACAAAGCTTTATTAAATGCTCAACTACCACTGCATAAACTTGTTAGCATCGCAACAGACGGAGCACCAGCTACAATTTTTATAACTAGGTTATAAAAACAAAAAGGTCTGTCACTGAGCAATAAAATTTTTGAAAATTTAAGGATCAAATTGAAAAGTTTTTTGGAATAAGGAGTGTTCCATCTTCAGTAAAATAATTTCACTAAAAACAGAGCTCTGATTGATGAATTTGAAGGATAAACTTTAGAAATTTTATTGCTTAAGGGCAGAGAACTTTTTGTTATTATATCCTAATGTTATACATAATTTTACATTAAAATTTATATTTTTTCAGCTTTATAATTCCACATTTATCAGATTTCAAACTGAATAGTTAATCCATAACATTTTTGTTCTTGCAAGGCACAACTGGTACATATTTCAGGAATTGATAAAAATTGACAGGATTGCTGGAGATGGGTGTCAAGAGGATGAATTGGCATTTAATAGTTAAAAAGCTTTCAAAAATAAGTTTTTTCCTTTGCTGACATTTGGAGGGATTTCATAAGTGACTGTCATATTTGTAGTGAAATAATGCAGTCTTTAATGTGAAAATTGGTAGCAGTAAAATTTCTCCATTTTGTATAGTTAGAAATAAAAGTGAGCCAAAGCAAATAATATCAAAATTGTTAACTTTATTTAAGAATGCTTATTGCTACCATTAAGTCACTTGTCCCATTGTCTCACAAGCCTGCTGATGACCTCATGAAAAGAAATATTGATAACTAATAAAGTGATGATTGCATCTTTCATTGTCATTATCTGAAGAAAATCACCAACCTTTCAAACTCTTTTTAAGCATGTTGAAACTGCGAATTGAGAGATCAGGACAAGGGTGATGTTCCTTCACTTCCCATCAGATTCTATTTATGGCAGCAGGTGCCAAATGTGCTGTATCTTCTATGTTATCATGTAGTAACATTATTCCTTGAGTTAAAGGACCATGCCACTTGTTTTTTATGTCCTTTTACAAGCATTCCATTGTGGCACAATAATGCTGTCTTTGATGGCCTCTGCTAGTTCTGGGAATTCAATAATCAGTGGTCTCTTCTGGTTGAAGAATAAGGTTAGCAGAGCTTTCCCGGTGTTGGTGCTGACTTGATATGTTTTGGAGGTGAACATCAAGATGCATCAAATGGCTTTTCCATTTCTTTTATTATAATGGTGGCACCATGATTCATTCAGTACCATTAATGAATAGCTTGTTGAATCATCTTTAATGCTGCAATGGTTCAAATGTATTAAAGCTTATACTATACCACTGTGCATTTTTCTGTTCTGCAGGCAATTCTTGGGAAACCTACTAGACATATATTGTTGATACCTCAAATGTTGCTGAATTCTGTGCACTGAATTTGGTCATTATGCACAGTTTCAGCAATAGCATTCCATGTTTTTCATCAATTTGCATTAAAAATTGCATCCATTTATGCAGCTGTCTCTTGCATAATTGCATGATGTTTGACAAGGTCAATGTCATTTTCACATTATTAACATTCCCTTTGGTAAATTGTGTTTGCTTTGTTGCTCCTCAACTGCTGAGGACAAGGCAGTATTGTTCATAAATTGCAGTTTTAAGATGATTCCATGTGGTTGACTCATTCTACTGTCAAAAGCTGAATTACTATGTTACTCTTCTGCTAGAGCATGTATGATTCTGTAAGGATTGTGGCTTTGTCACCACTATTTTACACATTGACTAACAACAGCTTGCAATGTAACACAGAGAAAGCCTTTCGAGACCTTGTATTTGGACTGAATTCTAGATGTGTTGTTCACAATTGCATGATCACTTCAATTTGACTGCTTTTTATATTAATGAATTTTACTCGTATTATTAAATCTTTTTGTAATTACAGTAAACATTGTGACTCTCATGCAATGTTCTTCATATGCATCTGCAAAACAAAAACCATTGCACTTACCTAAACAAAACTTTTACTGTCCTTCAAACTACTCTCCTCCAGCATCTATGCAAAGTTGTTGCAAATGCCTGCACCAATTCTGGAACACTTGGTGGTACTCCTGTTGGGGAATATTCTGCAACTCTGAGTGAATGCATTTTGCAAGGTCTTGCACTCTTGAAAAAGGCTTCCCAGAAAGTTCCTATTTAATTTTTAAAAACAACCAAAAATTGCATGTTGCAAGATCAGATGAATATGAAGGATTGGGTAGCTGTTTTATTCTTTTCCCGCTTCAGATAGGCTGTAACTTGCCCGGTTTTGTGAGCACTGCCATTGTCATGAAGAAGAAAAACTTGACACTCCTGTTGTCAAGAGTTTGATGCTGCTCCTTCATCTCATTAATCATTTTGGGTAAAACAATGTTGGTGTAGTATTTGCCATTTATAGTCATTTTTTCAGATAAGGTGTCCATGGCTACCACTTCTTGAGAATTGAAAAAAATTGTGAACCTTCCTGGAGCAAAAGTTTTGTCAGAGGAGATGTGATTCATCTTCCACAACCCAAGCATAGTTGTTGATCTTTCTGGGAGTTATGTAGTAATAAAACCAGGTCTCATCACCTGTGACAGTGTTAACCGTTTGGAGTCTCTAGGTTAAAACATTGCCAGCATTTCCTTGCACAAGTCGACTCTAGCCTTTTTTTTTCCTGTTCTATCAGTATGGGATACCCATTTGTCACACCTCTTTCGGAGCTTTAAATTTTGCAAACTAATTGTTTTCACACTGTCAATTGATACACTGATATCTAAACTTATTACTTGAATAGTGATTTGTGGGTTTTCCCAGTGAGTTCATGAACAGCAGCAATGGTTCTCTTGTTCAAGGCCTCCTTCAGTCTTCCTGCACGAGAGAGGTCTTAGACACTCTGCTGTCCTCTGAATTTGCAAATCCATCCTGTAACAGTGCAGATGAACAGACATGATCCTCATATATTTGTGATTAATCAACATAATTTTTTTCATGCCATCCCCAAGTTGCATCCTTGTGAAAATGTAAAATCTTTCCCTGTCTTTTGTAGGCCCGATAGCAACAACAAACAGATCGAACTTCATATGCTTCCAGCAAAGAGAGAAATGATGATACAGTCTTTGTTTTTAACATGTAATGACAAGTTTAGACAATCTTTCAAACAAGTCGTAGCTCGTTAACTTCGGAGGAACAAGGTGCAAATCTACAGACATATGTCAGGAGCTTTTTGGATGGCTTATGTACCATACTTAAAAATTCAAAAAAAAGAAGAAACGAGAACCAAAATTGTGTAATGGGGAGAGGGACCCTTTAATAGCACCATTAATATAAAATGTTAAGTAGCTGTTAGGTTAAATCTATTGTTTGCATATAAAGATGGCTTTAGTAATATTTGCTTTTATTCCAGGTTAATTCAGAATCGAATGGAAAGACCTGAAATAATTCCTAGGCATCAGCGACGTCTCAGGTTGGTTGCATTTGACATCAGAACTTGCTGTTATCTAGTAATTAAATTTCATTTGTCCAGAAATTAAATAGCAATAAAAATATGGAATTTATCTTAAGCCTAACATACTAGTGTGTTACTATAGGATTCCAATGGTGTAATATTCATACTAATTGCTGTGGATGCTATACTTTGAGAAACTGAAATTCTATGAGGAATGCTGCAACTGCTGTGAATTGAAGCCAGTGGTTTTAATATAAGCAAGGTTGGTGAAGATAACAACAGTGTCTGTGTCATGGAAGCCTTAAAATATCCCTAGCTGATTATTGCTAACACGTTCATTTATTATTTCAAATAATGCATTATATTGATATTCTCTGCTTGAGAGACATCCTCTCTTTGCAGAACTTGTATGTATTTAAACCTTACTAATTGAGCTTAAAGAACTGTCTTCTAAACTCTTAGAGTAATTGCTCCATTAGGAGAATCAAGTTCAAGTCCAAGAGATGATCTAGATGATTTTTCATGGCCATTATTTTCCTGATTGGAAGAAGATGATAAATGTTTTTAATTATACATTTCCTACCAATATTATTTATCATGAAGTTCAGTATTTTTGCATGCCACCAGCTATTGAAAATTAGTTAGAACTTGATTTTAGGCAAAATTATTTCCAATTTGTATTCTTATTAGAATTCATATGCATAGTTCTGTGTGTAGAATCATGGAGTAATATAAAAGGGATGATAAAATGAAATTACCAGAGACTAAACCATGATTTTATGCATGAAAGACAAAAGTGAAATAAAAGAAAAAGAAATTTGTGCAGTTGGATGGGAGTGTATGGAGATTTTGATATGAGTTTCACTATATAATGTTGTTTTTTTTTTTTCAGTATGTATTGTGGTAGTAGGACTAATCAATGATTAATGCATAATTGGCAGAGAAGTTAGTAAGTGTGATAAATTTGACATCACATTTATCACTTACTTTATGCAATTCCTAATATACTGTATTACCAAAATAACTGGACCTTCCATGTTATGTAAAAGAGCTTTGAATGTGGCTTTCCAAACTTTCAAAATAAGTTTTTTATGCAAAAATTGCATTAGAGATAAATTGAAGATCTCACTCAAATCTCTATTTTCAACAATATTCACTTGAATATTTAAAGAGTGTTTGAAACTGAAACATTTAACAGCAAACTCTGCTGTCACACTCTTCTTAAATATTTATTTCCCCAAAATTGATGGAAACTGAAAAATTCATTACACAAACTTCAGATATTACATTTATGTTAGGGAACAATTTGTTATAACAGTTATGTTTTATCTTTTGAAGTTAATTTTTGTGAGTAGCAAAAGTTGCAGTTAAATGTTTCAGCAATTTAATAACACAGTGTACTTATCCTAAATTTAATAATACTGTAACACTGTATATAATATATAAATATAAAACGAGTACAGTAGTATAATCCAACAGTAATGCCAATGATGACAGTGTGTGTAGTTGCTTGATAAATGCAACTTCTGGTAGTAATAAAATCAATATCTTATGTCAAAGGTTTAGAAAAAGCATTATAATTTTGTTAGATGTGAAAAGTAGCTTTGAATTCATGAAAATGAAACTGATCAATAATCCACATATGGTATAACAGAGGAAAAGCATAAACTAATTGCTTTTTGGTGACAGCTGTGATGAGTGATGCTACACAATGCAAGTGAATTATTTTTGAACTTTTGACATTTTTTTCAAGCTGCCCAACAAGTAAAAATATATATGTAGATTTGCATTTTGTTTTTGCCATTTGATTAAAAGCAGTAAAAAGCCAGAAATTGGCAAAAAAAATTGACAATTTCTACTCAGAAAAAAAAAAATTATAACATTTTGATATGGAAATGTTTTTTTTCAGGTCACTGGAATTGGGAAAAAATTAATCAGCACCCCCCCCCCCCCCCTACACATAAAGGGTTAATGAATTTTTCCAAATTGAATATTTTTTTTTCCAAGGTTGACAGCTCTGTGTATATCATTAGAAGATATCAAATTTGGGAGGCATCCTAGGTAGTTTAACATTTTTCATATAATTTTCTGTTAAACTAAGCTTACCGGACAAAAAATTAGTCACCCCTGCTGAATGTCACCTAATAGGGCGTAATGCCTCTGTGTGACCAAAGAACAGCCAAAATACTGTGGCATGGATGCCATCAGTGTGCAGATGCAGTGCACATCAATATTCATCCACTCTTCCAGCAGCAAATGCGGCAGTTTGGCCAGATGGCTGGGAAGGCGCTTCACTTGTTGCCCCAAATAGTCCCACAAGTTTTCTATGGGATTCAAATCCGGGGATTTTGGCGGCCCAGTCAAGATGTTCAAAGGCTTCAGAATGCTCATCATGTCAATCTGACATACTTCGAGTCCTGTGCACACGACAATTGTGGTCTTGAAAGACTGGGGTATCCTTCTGGTGTTCACTGTGGAGATGCTGCACAAAAGGCAATATGTGGTCTTCCAGTAGCTTGATATAGCCCATCTGGTTCAAGTGTGACATTACCGCAACCAAAGAACCCATTTCCTCATATGTGAAACACCCCCAGAACATCACAGAGCCTCCTCCAGCTTGAACAGAACCTTGCACAGTCCACATGGAAGGCTTCATGCGACTTACAATGTACCTGTCACACACATCATTCGAGTCCAAGCAAAAATGTGACTCATCCAACCAGATCACATGCTTTCAAGAGTCAACAGTCCAGTCTTTGTGGCACTGTGCCCACTGTAGCTGTGCGGCTTTGTGCAGAGCTGTTAACATGGGTTTCTTCCAAGTTACTCTGCTCCAGATATCCATGGCATGAAGTTCCCTTCAGAGTGTTCATTCATAAACAGCTTGTTGTAGGCCTGCATTGACTGACTGAAGCAATTCCTGCCTCGTTGCAAAGCGGTTTGCCCTAACAGTGCATGACACTACGGTGGTTCCTATTGCTGAGTAGTCTTTCTGCTGCAGTTCTGGCGACGATTAGCGGTGGACTGTGATGTATGCCACTGCTGGAAGACCCTTTGGACAGTATGTTTTGACACATCTGCAAAGGCAGCAACTTCTTGTACACTATGCCCTTTGGCTCAGTCAAATGCAATAACATCTTTTTGCCACTCATTCACATCTTTGGCGCAACCATCTTTTACAGAGCGACTAACACGCGTGGCACACAATCACTTCTTGCCATTGTATGAACCCTGTAGCGCACGGCACAGCTATTTGTAAGATGTGTTTATTACTGGTGTGCCCTCTGTTGCTGTCACACAGACTAACCCTCTCTCTTAAGGCAGGAGATGACTAATTTTTTGTCTGGTGAGCCTATAATTCTATAAGATCAACAGTGGTACCAATAAAGGTTTCATCCATAAAGGGAAGTACGGCATTTGTCCAAATTAGTGTATGCTTTTTTTTTTCTTTCAATACTTCCCCAAAAGTTGATTACATATTCATACCTTTTCAATAAAAAAATTACCTAATTCTCAAAATCTTTTTATTCTTGTGACCATATATTATTTAATGATCCCTTTTATATATTGTTTCCATATCTGATAATAATAGATAATATCTGATAGTCAATATCTGAAATAAGTAGGCCATGATTTTTTTTGGCACAGTTTTCTCTGGAAAATTGCAAAGAAAATTTTATGGTAAAAGAGTTCAAAGTAATGAAAACCAGTTTAATATGAATAAAACCAAAATGTAAAAAAATTATAACATGCTGATAAAATATGGTTTTTTTTTTCATCCTTTTAAAAGTAGAGTGCACATTATAATCAAGTAAATAAAGTAAAATGATATTACTGTCTGTCATTACTAGTTCAATATCAGTATACTTTCCCAGCATATTTTTCTGTAAAAAGAAATAATAAGTAATAAATATGACAAATAGTTCTGTTTTGAGTACAGGTTCCTCCCCCCCCAATTTTTCCCCTCTTTTTATGGAGGTAGTCAGATTACCTCATTAATTTTTTAGTGTAGACAAAAAACTATTGGATGAAAGTGATTCCAACAAGTAGTTTCAAAGTAACAACAATTTTGCTGGTCCTATTTGATGAAAATGACCCTAACTGACAGAAGTTTAAGGTAGCAAGGGAGTTGTAGAACATCTTGACTTGCTCTGAGGAGCTCGCAAAGAGACGATGATGCATGCAAATCACTTATCCTTATCTAATTCTTAAACGTGTTATTTATATGTGGGACAAAAATATCAACTGGTAATTAACAAACATTTAGCCTCATTTGGAAAGCAGTCAATAAAAATTACTTCTTTTTTCTTCTCATTTAAATGCATTTGAATAAAATGATTTGAATCCCAAGAAAAATAAACAGAAATGCATTTTTTTTTCTGTATTTCACGTTTTTATTTCATAAATCAAAAATGATTTATACAGAGAAGTGAATGGATGTGCATATAAAAAAGTGAATGTTCTGGAATGCAATCTCAGTTTATAACATAATTGCTATTGGGAGGAGGTGGGGAGTTTGTGCATGACCTTTTTTTTCCAGAACACAACTATTGTGTAAATCAGGGGATACCTGTACATGGATTTTTTTTTCTCAGATGGAAGAATTAAATTTTGTAATAACTGCAACACAATGACCTTTGGTGTACATTGGCTGCATATTGTTACCTAAGTTAATATTTCCTGTTTTTTATAACAAAGATACTACTCATCAAGATAATTGTGTCAGATCAGGAATAAAAGTGATTTATAATTTGTCTGATCACAAAAACTAATTTGTTTAGTGTTACAGAAATTAATTATTATATAAAAACATGTATTATTTCAGAATTTAACTTTGACATTCTTTTGTTAGGATACTAAACAAAGAAAATGAAGTATCTGATAGATCACCAAATTGGGGCGAAAGATGTGTTGATGTGTTTGACATTATTTGCCAGATTGGAGAAGGTACTTATGGACAGGTGTATAAAGCCAAAGATCGTGATACAGGTGATTCTATATTTTTAACTAATCTTTGTCTCTGCATAGAATATTAGGTTGTTGCAAATGAAATGGCTGAATTGTTAGTGATACATTCAACAGTTAAACTTTGTTAAAAATAACTTAAAATATGCATCAACAGATCCAATACACTTCTGCTACTATGAAACAAGTGCATTTATGCCATTGGTAAAAAAATCTTAATTATTTGAAGGCATTTTAACTGGTCTCACTGCTGAATGTTTTCCCCACTAAGAAGTGGCCAAGATGCTTAAGAAATGGTAGTCAGTTGACAATAGGTCTGGTAAATAAGCTGGGTGAGCAAGAGTCGTACTGTAACTGCTGGAATTTCCAGACTATTATTTGTGAGATCGAGCATTATCATGGAGCAGTAGGACACCATCTATTGATCAATGCAGGCTGCTTCTTGCATAATTTGTCATGCATCTTTTGGAGTTCTGCACAATATTTCTCTGCATTTATTGTTTCACCCGGTTTTAGGAATGAATAATGGATAACACCAGCTGCAGACCACCAAATGGTCATCATAACCTTCTTTGGATGAAGATTAGGCTTGGGCATGTGTTTGGGTGTTTCTGCAATGTCCAGTCATTGAGAGAATGTCAACGATTGTCTTATAGGATCCATTTTTCATATGCTTTACAACTCTATGAAAAACAGATCCCTTTGGTTTCATGTGAGAATGGAAGTGCACACTTCAGTCAAACATGCCTTATGATTATCTGTTAATTCATGCGGAACCCATGTATCCAGCTTCTTCACTTTCCCAGTGGCTTCCAGGTACTGTAAAACTGTTCAATAATGCAAGCCTAATTTGCCTGTTCTTTGGGTCGACAAATTTAGCTTATTTTGAAGGCTATGTCACCTGATAAAATCTTTTCAAACCAAAACCGTGTTGTTTGTTCACTAGCTGTGTCTTCCCCAAATGCTGCATTGATGTTGCAAGCTGCTTCCACAGCGTGCTGTGTTCCAGTTTAAGCTCGTATAAAAAAAAATTTGACTTTGATCCATTGTTCTCTTTAAGCTCTTACAATCCACTTGCTCTTACAATCCACGAAATCTAGTGGCGAAATGGCTACTAGTTAAAAAATAATTATATAATATTAAAAAATTAAATATATAAAAAAAATATATAAATATATAAAAAATATATATATAAATAATATATAAAAATAATGTAATAAATATATAAAAATATTAAAATTAAGTATTTAAAAATAAATATATTAAATCATAAGCAGACCTAATGATTTAATATAATGTATCACTAGCACCATCTGGTAACATTTTCAGTCCTCAAACCATCGAAAATGTCATGCATCTGCAAAATCGACCATTTGATGTGTAACAACCTAATACGTTGCTAAGATAAAATAGTAAACTGATTGTTAAGAATTTTTTTTACTGTATGTGCCAAATATGTATTAAAGGTATACCACTATTCAATTTTGCACAAAGCCTGCATATAGTGGTATCAGCCTCGAACTGCTGAATAGTCACTGTACCTGCATATGTATGTGCTGTACTTGTTGCCCTTCTTGTGTAAGTTAGTAATAGATTTTGTGTTTCAAGCAAATATTTTTTCCTTCTTATTGCTTAGATATGCTGTAGAATAAGTAGTTGAGTATACAGTGATTGTTCATACTGATCTGTATACAGCTTCAAATTTTTTATTATGGTAAAATAAGTGAATATCAGCATGGCTTCTTGTAAGAATAAGAGGTCTGAAATATCAGTTGATACTAAAGTAATAACCACTGATGTAGAAATGAAATAACTAAATATGAGGATAATGCAGAAAATAAAAATTGGCTGAAGTAAACTTTGAGTAAAAACTAGGTAATAGGCAAAATAGGATAACTAGCGTTATGTGTGTGTTTAAAGTAGATTTATTAAGTCCACAGTAAGCAATCCTATTTTTTTTTTATTTTAATTGATTAATAGTACTGTGCATAATATAGGAAAGTAGTATGAGTTCATGCTATTTAAAATTTTAAATGCATGTCTAAACTGAAATAAAAACTTAAATTTTAAATATATATATATATTTTTTTTTTCATTATGCAATTTTTGTAGCAATTCTTGGTTATGATGAAACAACATTGGCCTCTTCAGGGATGTTTGAATTCTGCTGTACTTATAAGGAAGTCAATACCAGTTAATTAAATCTTAGTATATATAAAGAATTCAGGAAACAGATTTTAAAATGGTTTATTTTTTACAGGTACTCTTGTTGCTCTGAAGAAAGTTAGGCTAGAAAATGAAAAAGAGGGTTTCCCTATTACTGCAGTAAGGGAAATAAAAATTTTGAGACAGTTGAACCATCAGAGTATAGTGAATTTAAAGGAAATTGTTACAGATAAACAAGATGCTCTTGATTTTAGAAAAGATAAAGGTGAGTGATAAATAAATAGATATTAAATATTAATAAAATAAAAATTTCATACCTAGTTCAGAAGAAGTTGAATTTGTTTTATTAGAATATAGTAGTACTGTTTAAATAACATGAAATTTTGTGTTATCAAATTTAATTTTTTTGCAATTTCATGTATTGGCAATATGTGACGTTATGTTGGCATTAAACTATTTTGTTCATGTGGACACTTCATAATTGCAGCTTGATGAGGATTGAAAGCTTTGTGAAAGAAGTTATTTAAGTTGACCAGATTTTGAATGGTAAAAACTAGGACACTTTAACAAATATCCTTGTTTCAGTTTTCTGAAATTGGAGCATTTTTCCTCAGGAGTGTAATCCTCCAGAAAATTTTTATAATATAATTTATGACATAACTATTTTAATTCCATATGAAATAATGAAAAATATATCAGTAGTATATTCTTTACAGCTAAATTTATTTGTTCTACTTGCCATTTGATTTAACTTTTTTTAAAAGGTCTTTTTATTTAATCATAAAATCATAAAGTTGCAATAAGATATTTGAATTGACCAATACTTAAAGGATTGCTTCTGGCATACTAGTGTATTTACCCCCATGCGTCTTTTGTCAGTGCACTATGCATTCCTCAGAGATAAATATTCTCTTTGTACCTTCCCTTTTCTGAAAAACTGGTATGTCTGGTTACCCTATTATCTTAACATTGGAAGAATTTGAGTTTAGTGAAAAATTGGCCAAACAATTTAGAATGCAAGAAGCTATAGGTCAACTATTCTTATATTGATTGATCTATTATGACAGAGACAGGTGGCTCAGTCAGCACACCAGTCTTATAATCTGTAGTTCCCAGATTCAAGCCCACTTGGGCCACTGTTTAGATTTATCTCCTCAAAACTCCCTGCTTTTCCCTCAGTCAGTAGGGAACACTGATGGACTTGGAAAGGCCACTATCTCTCAGATGGGATGTTAATTCTTGGCTGCATGTGGGGAATAGCCATACCCTGTGCATGTTAAAGAGCTTGCTGGATGGCCTTGAAGAGAGGCACCATATGTCTTCTAACAGCTGTAATGGGTCCCCTTTCCCCAACCTTCTCTGAGCCATTGGGGCCTTTGTGACTGTCACTTAGCCCATTATGTGCAAAAAAAAAGTGCCGCTCAGAGATAAAAGAATCTAACCTGATCTGTTATGAAAAGTAATGGTAAACAGGTTTGAATTCAAAACAATTATCCATATCTTATGACAAAGCTTATTTTTATAATCCTCTATTCTAATGCTTCACCAACAGTGGTTTCCAACCTGGTGTCTCCAGACTCCTGAAGTCTGTGAAGGTAGTAAAGGGAGCAAGTTATCTTTGATGTTTCACAAAGCTCTTAACAGAAATGATAGTTATCGTGATTGCATAATTGTAAGTTTTAATAATATTTTCTTTATAAAATCCTGCCAGGAAGCCTCCTAGGCCCCTATTTGAATCTAACCCAGCTTATGATACCCAATTACCTGCTTCCTTGTTTGCCTGGGGATGTATACAACCCTCTGTGGTCATAGGTCAGCTCTTCCAGGTCAACTCTTTCTTTCCCATTATGGGATACTTCTGTTTTAAATAATTAAGCCAATTGAGTATGGTAACAATCTCATGCTAATCACAAAATGCAATTGGTTGATGACATAAGACTTTATGGAGCATTGAATTTCTTCTCAAATGTTTAGATTCAAATTATAAAATTACCAATAAGTGAACAGCAGATAAAGGTATAGTCCATTCTGAAACTTTTATGGTGTCCTATTTGCAAGTATCTATATTGTACTTAAAATGTATCAGCTAATGATTGGAAGAGGTGATTGGAAGAGGAGATTGGTAGTGTGTCTGTAGAAACAGTTGAAATTTGTAGGGGGTCTAGTTGCCGAAAAGGTTGGGAACTACTGTTTTGCAATTATATAGTTGATTATTTAGTTGAAAAGTATTGAAACTTTTTTTTATATATCATGAATAAACAAGTAGCCTTCATTAGTTCCCATAAAGGTAGCTTGTTGAGAAGCATCCAGGAAACCATCAAGATATTTGAAAGTGTTCACATCCATTTGTGAAGATATTCATAATGTTCCTAAAATATATTAACTTTTAAACTATCATCTTTTGATTGGTTATAGTTAAATTTTTTTGTTTTAAATTTATAATGTTACTGTACATGTCCATTACACATCTTCAAAATAACTATGATTGTAATGAATTATTAAGAGAAAGAACAGACAGTATGCAAACAGGAACCATAGTTTAATGTTAGAAAAAGATAAGCTTATTATTCAAACACATCATTAATATGATATAGACATGCTTCCACTAGTTCACTAGCTTTCAGTTTGCATCAGTTTATGATTTTTACTTATTTTTCAATATTAGTGATAAACATTACATTTCAATTTTATATTAAACAACTTTTCAGTTTTGAAAAAGTTAGGACAAGTGTTAAAGACCACTGTTCTATAGCATTGTTTGTGACTGATTCATAGTAAATAAAATAATTAATTACTATGTACTTAAAATAATTAATTGAAAATTACAGTCAATATGATATTGTTATTCTCTAATATGACAGAATATTATGTATATATATATATAATTGCTGTTTTCTACAGCAATTATATATCAGAACTCCATTAGGTATTCATTACCTTCACAAAATATTAGTCTCTCTCCACATAGTATTAATGCCATATACACCATGAAAAAGAGTTGAACATTAAGTTGCTAAGTTTGACATCTGATGATTTACCTTTCTTTTCCATCAGTTAATTAAAAACTTCCTCACCCCACTTTCCATGTAAAGCTAACAAGTACAACACTCTAAATATGGGGTGGCTCAGTCAGTAGCACGCCAGGCTTGTAATCTGTAGTTTCCAGGTTCGAGTCCCAGCTGGATCAGTGTTGAGATTTACCTCCACAAAACTCTCCACCCTGCCCACATTCAGTAGGGTAAACCGATGGACTTGGAAAGGCTGCTGTCTGTCAGATGGTCCATACCATGTTCATGTTAAAGAACACTGGATGGCCTTGAGAGGAGGCTACCATATGTCTCCAGACAGTTGTTCCAGTGAGTCCCCTCCCCTAACCTTCTCTGAGCCTATGGGGTCCTTGTGATGTGGCCGTTTAGCCAATTGTGTGCAAAAAAGTGCTACTTAGAGGTAAAACAACCCAACCCACTCTAAATAGATCTCTAAGAGAGGTGAGAATTTAGCACAAAAACTAGAACAACCTTGAAAAAAAATAGTGCCTTCATTAAACAGTGTATATAACTCTAACATTTATCTGTCTTATAACTTGCCATGAAGAACGTCTATTAAGGAAGTGAGCCTAGAGCAGAGAGAAAGCACAATCATACTTTATGTAGAATTTGAACCCTTCATCCTTTTGCATCATAACCAACTACTCATCCATACCTATTTAATTATTTATGGATTGCAGATTAAAAATCTTGTTGTGAATAAGAATTAATATTTTTCTCATTTAAACAGGTGCCTTTTATCTTGTGTTTGAATATATGGATCATGATCTCATGGGGCTTTTGGAGTCTGAATTAGTTGATTTTACAGAAATACACATAGCATCTTTCATGAAACAGCTTTTAGATGGTCTTAGATATTGCCATCACAAGAACTTCTTACATCGGGATATCAAATGTTCAAATATCCTAATGAACAACAGGTATGTTGATTTTTTTGCTGTATTGTATTCTAAGTTAACACTAACATAAACAAAGTAGAATAATGTTTCCCATATTAATTGCATGGAGAAAGAATAATTGTTGGTTAAGTTTTGTGGAAAATTTTAACATTGTGGAAATTGTTTTAAACCATTAAAAATGCCCTCACTCAGACATCGACAGCCATTCCAACAGTTAACCCTTCCAGGGCCCAGGCTGAAAAAAAGGTTTCTATCCAGGGGCCAAGTTATTTTCTGCCTATGCCCAACCAAAAAAAACTTTAACTTTAGAACTTTTTTGCCAAATAACTAATGAAAGGAATTATGGCATGTTGTATGCCAAATTAATCAGCATTTAATTCTGGATTTTTTGGAAATCAAGTATTTAACAAAAAAAAAGACTGTTTTATTTTAATAGGACTTTTTTAGAGTCATGTAGTAAAAAAAATGCATCTGGCAACACTAATAAAATTTTATGAAAAAAAATCTAATAGACAAAAATGATTACAATGTATATGAATAGAATGACTATATATTTCTGAATAACAAAATAATTTTTTTTTGGTTTTAAGTAAATATTTTTCCCTTTTTGTAATTTTTTTCTCCATATACCATACTTTGAGAAAATTCCAGGTTTTGAGCCAATTGTGCTGAGTCAAATAAACAAGTCAACTTTAGAATTTTTTTAAAAAATAACCAATCAACGGAAATAGGTCATGTTATATATGAAATTAAACAGAATTTAATTACAAATTTTACGAAAATAAATAATATAAATAAATTTGCAAGCATATTGATTTTAATAAGCCTTTTTCAATGTGATATGGTGAAAAAAATCGCACTATACAATTAAGGCTTCATTTTGGAAAACCTGTTGAATAAAAATAGTTAAATTATATATTTATTGAAAGGAAATTTCCTCCCGAATAATATAATATTCACCTGAAATATGATTTTTATTTCTTTTAATGATTCTTTTCAGTATCGTATATTTCAAACACAGCCAGTGTTATACAACGTGACTTGGCCTTCTCATATTCACGGAATTTTCTGAACTGGTTATGAAATAGAAAAAAAATTTCCTTGGTGCTTTTTTTTTATTAAACATTATAAATTTTTTTCTTTGGGTGTCGAAGTTTGGCAATATTGGCTTAAGTGCAGAAAGGTTTGTGCACCAAGAACTAGCCCTTTCCGAAATTGCCCTCCCAAATGATGACCGATTTCCGTAGCATGTAAGTCTATTTGCTTCCGTACCCAAGACATTCAATTTCAGAAAACAGTACAAGCTCTAAAAGTTTTTTATTACCAAACAAGAAATAATAAAAGAAAAATTATATATAACCTAAATGGGATTAATAAATAATATATCCACAACAACTTTTAAGCCAGATCTAGCCAACCCGGAAAGATATATCAGTAATTGATAAATCAACTGGTCTAAAAATCGCTAACTAATGGAAATAAATCTACAGAAATTAATTTGCTTCCATATCCAAGATTTTTTTTTATTATTTATTTTCAGAAAATGATACTAGATCAAAGTTTTACTGGAAAAGTAATAAATAATAAAATAAAAATTAACGTATAGCTAATGCGATGTTAAAATATCCTCAGCCACAAGCTGTAGGCCGGCCATACGATATAACTATGAAAAAAATCAATACTTATCGATCGGCCGAAAGATCGCTTAATTCGGAAAATAAATCTACTGAAATGAAAACTAACTAAAGTTTAAATATAAAAAAAAATACTAACTTGACAAAGGGTATCCAATATGCTAGACTGTAAACAACACATAGCACAAGCAATGGAGATTGCATCAGCCATCTGTGGCTTGTTTGCTTCAGTGAAGCATAACTAATTAAACGCAGATGCAACCAGAATTTCTAAGAAGAACGTGTTTACTTTTAGTTTCGATTTGAAGACGGGAAAGATGCATATAATGCAGGGAAAAACGATAAAAATAACTTGGGAATACTGACTAGGTTTTTGACAGAAAAGAGTGTGAAACTGAAAAAAAAATGGCGGTACATATTTTGTAATTACTTCCAAAATCTACGGTTTTTAAAAATAGCAGTTTTTTTTGTAATTTTTAGGAGATTTTCGAAAATTTAAGGAAAAATTTGTTGATAATAGCTCAAATCAAACTTGTGAGCTTAAATCAGAAGGTTACTTCAGCAAATAGGAACGTTAACAAGCAAATCGGCAATACCGTTTAGTGCTTCCAAAAATTGGCAATCAGATGGCTTTATAAAATTATTTATATTGTAGTTTAGTAAAATATGCATCAAATTAAAAAACAAAATTATTTTTGAAGCCTGAATTATATATTTTTATAAGATATATATATATATAAAAATTACAACGGCAATTTTTATTTTTAAAAAATTGATACATTTTTGTTGTACTAAGACCGTGTGCATACGGCATCGACACTCGCAACTTAGATTCTCCGTACGTGTACATATGGGCTAGGCCCTGGAAGGGTTAACAGACTTTGAGTGTGGAAGAATCGTCGGCTTTAGAGAAGCTGGTTTGTCATACAGAGATATGACCAACTTTGTTTTCCGTATTCCCGGTACTATTGTACACATATAGTGCCAGTGGATTCAAGAGGGATCCAGCACACACCAACAAGGATCAGGAAGACGACAAATGATCACAGAGCGACAGGACCATCATTTGCAACGTATGGCATTGTGTGACAGATTCGCAACTGCAAAGGGGCTGGCAACAGGTAGCACATCAAATGCCTACCAGGTGGACAGCCAACAGGCTTTTACAGTTTTCATTGCGATCCTTTTGTCCTGCACTGCATTTGCCCCTCACATCTGACCACATGCAAGCATGTCTTCTTGGTGTTGCCTCAGACAGAACTGGAACAAACAAGAGTGGGGTACCTTGGTGTTTAGTGACGAATCTCATTTTTGTCTTGGTCAACATGACAGTAGACAACATGTTTGCCGCCATCCAGGGGAAAGGAACACCACCCAGTGTGTGTGTGTGTGACATTGTCACACAGCTCTAGCACCTCATGTCTTGGTGTGGGGTGCCATTAGTCATCATAAGGGGATCTCTAACTGCCCAACAATATTTTGCAGCCAGTGGCTGTCCCATTTGTTTGGCAGCATGGAAACTATTACCAGCAAGATAATGCCTGTCCCATGTCCCACATGTCTGCAGTATCTACATGAGCAAAACATTTGGGTACTCCCATGGCCAGCATGCTTGCCAAATTTTTCACCTATTGAATATGATGGACCGACAGCTCCAACAACACCCAAGAGGTGCACCAACCATTGTTGCTGAAATGGAACAGCGACTTCCTGCTATTTGGCATTCTATCCCTCAGGTGAACGTCATAGAGCTGTATGATAGCCTACCCCACCATGTACATGAATGCATTGCTGCATGGGGTTGTTCAACATCATACTAATTATACCACTAGGTAAAGTGGTAATTTTCTATAGTTTTCTTGATAATGTAATCAATCGCACATCTCAATGTATGCTAATAGCTGCCTGCATTTCAATAAAATGGCATTAATCCTTCCAGGTGTTGCAATTTATTTCCTATAGTGTTTATTTGTAAGGCACATTATTTTAAAAAAATCATTTCAGAGAAGTAACCTTTTATTAAAAAAGGAATGTAGAACTCAAAGTTTAATATATACAGAATTGAGAAAAGTAGTGCCTGTAAATGTTGATGCTTTTGCTAGTTGAGATATTTTCTATCAAAGACAGAAAAAAATAAATTAAAAATTTATGAATCAAATATTTGATTTAAAGAAATTAATACTTTATGGAAAATGCTTCAGAATTATAGAGTGTGCTATGCAGTGTAGTAAACTATTCTATTTATTATTTTCTAATTCATATTTAGTTAGCTTTTTTTTATGCGTTTAAACTAATGGATTGCAAGGGAACTTTAGACAGGACTGACCCAAACCATTTTGATTTAGTCATTCTTATATCTTGGTCTGCTAAATTTTTATTTTATTTAAATTTTTAAAACTTTAGTCATTTCAACTGAAATTCTGCTTCACTGTATTTCATTTTTTATGCAACCTACATTTAAATTAATATTTTGTGTTTTAAGGTGCAAACTAATCCTACCTTTAACATTATCCTGTAATTAGACAAGTGTGGGTTAACAGCATTACCATCTGTATCTATGTGTAGATGCTAATTATTTAATTTAATTTTTAAATTTAAAACATTGTCGGAGTGGTGTCATAAGATATTCATAGCACCATTAAAGGTAGGTAAAATATTATGTTCAGAAATGTTTAATGCATAAAAATGTCCTTAGAATGAATAAAATCAGCTCACTGAATTTTTCCCAATCATTGTACTTTTATAGTTCCTGATTTTAGAAACCAAAAGACTAACATATTCTAATGTACTATCATAACTTAATTTGCATGTAGGGATACAACATCTTCCATTCATAGAGTGAAAGCTCATTTCATCTGTTGCCAGAGCCAGAAGGAATCTTGGATCAAATAAACATCTTCTATCACCCACATGACTAGTTCTAAGGTTGTGTGGATAAAGTATGGAAGATAGGTGGGAACTACATGCCCCACTCATTATCAATCTTGGAGCACAATGTACAGGCATTTGCTGATACTCTGGGGGAATCGTTTTCCTCCATCTCTTCATTGTCATCTTATTTATTCCCCTGAGTTTCTGGGGTGGGGGTGGCTCAGTCGGTAGTGCACCAGGCTTGTAATCTGTAGTTCCCAAGTCGAGTCCCAGCTGGGTCAGTGTTGAGATTTATCGCCACAGAATTCTCTGCCCTGCCCACAGTCAGTAGGGGACATGATGGGCTTGGAAAGGCTGCCATTCGTCGAATGGAACATTAAGCCGTGGCCCTGTGTGTGGGAGAGCCATACCCTGTGCATGTTAAAGAACACACTGGATGGCCTTTATGGGAGGCTACCATCTGTCTCCCAACAGCTGTTCCAGTGGGTGCCCTCCCCCAACCTTCTCTGAGCCTTCGAGGTCCTTGTGACCTGGCCATTTAGCCCATAGTGTGCAAAAAAGTGTTGCTCAGAGGTAAAACAACCCAACCCCTGAGTTTCTGACCCAGAACAGCAAGGTTGAACTCTCTCCACTGTCCTTCCACTCAAATGACCTGAAGCTTTACAACAGGCCATTCACAGCAGAGGAGCTTTGCTCTGCATGCCTCTTGTGCATCTGCTGTGAGGCCAAACATATGGTCTTGTGCATCTGTTGTTTGGCTATTTGTTGTTCTCTGAGTTGGGCCTCCTCAGTGTTTCTGAGTAAGAGCTCCACCTAGAGTACAATCAAACAGTTTCTGGCAAAAAAAATTTTTTTTCTAAAATTTCTTTCTCCTAAAATATTTTTTTTACGATTTGTGGAGTGCATCCCTGCAAGCCAAAGTGTTGGTCAATAACTACTGATGGTATACCATTGTCCGTAACTATGCAGTTTCATTGCCGTTACAGTCAGCAGGCCCTGAGATTTAATAACTAGATCTTTTCTCCACAGAAACTGAGTTTGATGAAACAATTTGTGATGCCACTGAATAAGAATGTTAAATTACTCTTAGAATGGAAAATTAATTGGAATTATTCAAATTCCCAATTTTCTTCTATGAAAAGTTAAATCAGGAGTTGCTGAATGATACTTGGTGAAATTGCACTTCCACAAAATGATTGATTTCTTTGCCAGGGAAGTCCTTTTTTACTTCCATATCCAAGACCTCATTCATTTTCAGGAAATGATAAAAGGTAAAGGTTTTTTTACTGAAAAGAAATAATAAAAGAGAAATTATCATATAACTTAATGCAATGTTAAATAAGATATCTGCAGCAACAAGTTGTAAGCTGGTTATCATCATAGCCAGTGACATACCATAACTCCAAAAGAACAATAATATACAGAAATAAAATCGAAATAAATCTACAGAAATTAAAATGAAGGTTTAATTATAAAAGTGTAAATAAAATACTAACTGGATGAATGGAGACAATATCCAATGTGTGTGGGAATGCTGTAAACAATCCACCATGCAGCCACCTAACATGCTATTTTGCCTTGACCTAAAATTGTGAGCTTAAATAAGGGGATTGCTTCAGAATAGAGTAATATTAACAAACAAATTGGCAATCTCACATCGGGTCTAAGAAGTGACACTCGGGTGGCTTTAACAAATTATATTGTAGTAAATTATATTGTGTGCATCAAATGAAAAAAAGAAAGTGATATTTTTCAAACCTGAATTATGTGTTTTTATAAGATATAAGCAAAACAATTTTTATTTCAAAAAAAAATTAAAGTTTTATGTGTTGTACTGAAAACAGACATAGACAACTTTGCACTGTCATTTCGGATTCTGCTAATGTGTATAATTAATGGGAACCTGGGAGGTTTAAACAGAAAAATGTTTGTGTGTTTACCCACCCAAAATTTCACATTTAGTAGTGAGATTACTAATATTATGATATAGTTTTTAGAAACTTGGTAAAGTAAATTTATTGTTTTTAAAATAATTTTATTAATATTTCAGGATAAAACCCACTCACTATTTTTTGGAAGTATTCACAGTCAGTAGTAATAAACTCAATAAATGCTGACTTGTTCTGTGCATTAGGTTCAACACATGTGGAATAGAGTATAATTTCAAATTTGCATTTTGCATCAAATATTTATTTTGCAATAAAATCCATGTTATTTTTTTAAAACTCCCTGTGTGCAAGAGAACCATATCCTATGCACATTAATAAACACATTGCATGGCCTTGATGGGAGTCTTTGATCTGTTTCCTAATAGATCTCTTCCCTTCATCAACATTCTTTGAGCCCTTGGGGTTTTATGGCTTGCTCATTTTGTTCAGGAAAGCTATGCTTAGAGGTGAAACAACCCAGATGAAATTAATGCACAATTGAAAGTTTCAGAAATATTTTTGCTATTATAAAATTGTTAAAACGTTATTAACAATCAAATAGTTTTTTTAGTACAATTTTAATTTCCCTTTTGTTTTTTCTTTCAAGCATCCTATTATTCTATTTAAGTAAACTTTGACCTTTATAGAAAGAAAACCTTTTTAGTTAAGATTGCACCTGAAAAGATTTGAGTTTTTTTACCAGTAACAGGAAACAAAAAAAATGAAACAGTTGGCACAATTGCTTAACCAATAATTACCATTATTTATTAATAATAACCATTAACATGATTAAGTTACAATGTTTGATATTAAATTTTTTTTATGAGTTGAAATGAAAGTGCTAAAAACCAAAATATTCTGTTTTTAATACCAGTTATTGTTAATTTTATACAGGGGCCAGATTAAATTGGCAGATTTTGGACTAGCTCGTTTGTTTAATGCAGAAGATAAGCAACGGCCATATACCAATAAAGTTATTACTCTTTGGTATCGACCCCCAGAACTTCTGCTAGGAGAAGAAAGATATGGCCCACCTATAGATGTTTGGAGTTGTGGGTAAAGTCTAAATATTATTTTATTTCATTTGATCTTATTCACAGGGGATGTTTCAGTTATGCCTTCTAAAAATTCATTTGCTTGTATGAAATGAGTAACAGAAATTTTCAAATATTCAGAGGAAAAAGTTTCTTTAATTCTGAAATGCAAATTATGTGGAGTGCTTGGAATATTAATTTGCTCAAAGCTAGTTTATTTCAGGTAAAAGTAAGATAATTTTAGAAATTGCCTTGAATAATTGTAGACACAGCTAATTGTATAAGGTTTAATAATTTACACGATAATGCTGTTTTACAACTAAGAGATCCAAAAATCAAATTATTTCCAAGCTAAGAGGAGTGCTTAATATTAAAGTGATTGACAGAAAATTGCCCTATCGGCTTACTTATTCTGAACATTCAATGTCAATATATACACCCTATGATACTTATTCAACTCTATAACGATCCTTTTACAAGTATGTAATCCTTTTACAACTTGATGTAGATGACATCAAGTTGTGTCATCTTATGCAATTATACCAGCCTCAAGATTACGGTAAATAACTTTATATGGTCTTTTCTTGCTCTAATTTGCCTTGTAAAAGGATCGTTATAGAGTTGAATAAGTATCGTAGGGTGTATTTTGACATTGAATGTTCAGAATAAGTAAGCCGATAGGGCAATTTTCTGTCAATCATTTTAATGTTAAGCACTCCCCTTAGCTTGGAAATCATTTGATTTTTGGATCTCTTAGTTGTAAACCAGCATTATTGTGTAAATTATTAAACCTTAGAAATTGCCTTTTGGCTAGATTACTTTAACCTTTCAACTTTATTTGTACAGTATGTTATGCCAAAGGCCAACCTAACTGTGATTTCTTTTCAGTAATTGTAATAAAATAATAGGTATGTGAAGAACTCACTGATCAGTTATAAGTATATATATAGGAGTAAACTTTTACTAATCATAGGAAACCTTTTGAAACAATTTTTGGTGTGCAATTAGCTCCCTCCTATCCAATCATGTAGTGGTGTTTGAAGTATTTGTTCCCTCATCACTACTATCATATAGGGTTGCTTAGGGGCCTATAGCATAATGTTTGCTGTAAAGCGAATTAATCTTCTATTTTTCACACATCTGCATACAATGTCATGTATGTCATTTAAATTTTCTTGGATTTTGTTGTTTATATTGTTGTTTACTAGGAACAATTCTAGTTTTGGACTGAAAGTTAAATGTTTCCTTTTCACAAATGTTTTATGAATTTCAAGGGTAAACTGAAAAAGTGCTTAGTTTGTATAAAGTCTAAAAAAACCAAGTAAAGCAAAAAAGTACCCATTGCTAGGACTTTTCTTTCTTCAGAAGTCAGATTCTGTAGCTTTATCCACATTTCTAATTTCTGTGGAGTCTGCTTCTTTGCTGAATGATCCTTAGCTTCTAATACTCCCTCCAACATCATTATCATTCTTGTGAAATCAGCTTCATAATTATCATTAAAGCTGGGTTCTTAACATATAGTGTTAGGTTTCTACTACTGAACTCACTCTGGTGGCCAAGTTCATTTTGAAGTGTTTTTAGGAAATTTAAATAACTTTTGAACTTTATCCTGAAACAGCTAACTGTAGCAGATCATGTCATATTTTAAAAGAAAGAGCATTTAAGTGTAAGCAATAAAACAACAAAATCAAAGAAAATTTAAGTGATTCACTTATTCATATATAAATATTTCAATTTCTGCCATTATTCATAAAATTCTTACTCGCATATGCCTTTGTGCGTTTGGTTAGATTTTTAGCAATCTGTAAAACTAATAAAATAGTTCCATAAAAATTTGTTTAGCTTTTAAAATAAGATGTGTAAAAAACCCAAAAAATATATATCTAAAAAAATTAGCTAGAAATTAGAAACAATGAAACAAAATAAGCTCTCCGGACAAAAAATTAGTCACCCCTGGCTGAATGTCGCCTAATAGCGTGTAATGCCTTTGTGCAACCAAAGAACAGCCTAAATCCTGTCTGGCATTGATGCCACCAGTGTGTGGATGTAGTGTACATCAATATTCATCCACTCTTTCAGCAGCAAATGTTGTAGATTTGCCGGATGGCTGGGACAGCGCTTCACTCGTTGCCCCAAATAGTCCCGCAAGTTTTCTATGGAATTTGGCAGGCCAGTCGAGATGTTTGAAGGCTTCAGAATGCTCGTCCTGCCAATCTGACCACTTTGAGCCCTGTGCACGCAACAATTGTGGTCTTGGAAGATTGGGGTATCCTTCTGGTGTTCACTGTGGAGATGCTGCACAAAAGGCAATATGTGGTCGTCCAGTAGTCCATATAGCCTTCTGCTTCAAGTATGATATCACTGCAACTATTTCCTCTTACATGAAACACCCCCAGAACATCACTGAGCCTTCTCCAGCTTGAACAGAACCTTGCACACAGTACACATGGAAGGCTTCATGCGGCTTACGGTGTAGCCGTCACCTCACATCATTCGAGCTTGCCTTGATGTGCATCTCCTTGCACTGATTCCTGATGCCATGAAGAACTACTAGTGATTCCTCTCCTTCAGTTTGGCGGGGTAGTTATTCATTTCATTGTGTTATCAGGCTACTCACCTTGTCACATTTGGCTTTTATTTTCATTATTACTGTGTTCTTGGAGCAATAATTACCATAGATGGGAAGAATTCATTCACTTTATTTCAGCATTTTTTATTTATTAATTTTTGTTATATAGAAAAACTGTCCAACAATGGTAAATCTGTTAATTGTTTTTTAGTGTGTTGTTATTGTTACAACAATAAGCATTTCATCATAGAACAGCAAAAAAAATGCTGCCAAAGTATCCCTTGATGTATACCGTATCAATTTTTCTTCCAAAATCATTCAGCAGCAAAAATGATGTAGTGAACTAAGATATTTCCAATGGACTAGGAACTCATTGGATTGTTTATTTCAATTATTCAAAATTACCTTATGTTGAGTACTTTGATCCATTTGGCTTATCACTTCCAGAAGAAATAAATATACGTAAACTTCTTTAAAACCCATTGTATATAACTCATCACAACTTTAAGTAAATTATTCACTGAAATGCAGCTGCTATTTCATAAATTATGTAAACAACATAATAATAATAACATAAACCTTTGAGACTAGTGTTGGTTGGTTAGTAATGTGGTATCATGCAAAAAAAAGTAACCCCCCCCCCCAGAAAAAAACAGAAAAAAACTCTGAAACAAGCTAGAATCATAAAGTTTCAAGAAATTCCCCATAAGCCAAAAAAAAAAGTTCGCCATTTGCAATGCAGTAATGTGCAAGAACCTTGCAGTACTAACTTTATAAGAAACATCCCATCATCCCCACCAGAGAGAACAAAGGAAAACACTATTTGTATACTTTCCTACCCAACAAAAATGGTATTCATGGTACATTAGTAATACACTGTATTGCAAAAAGTATCCGGACACTTTCATGTTAAGTGAACAAATAGCCACATTCAAATTTACCTGACTTTGAAAATAAGCTTTTTATGGAAAAAAATCACTAGACATAAATTGAAGATCTCTGTCAGAGCTGTTTAAATCTCTATTTTCTATAATATTAATCAAATATTTAAAGAGTTATGGAAGCTGAAACATTTAAGTGAAACTTTTGCTAGTTTTGAAAATGTACTTCAAAATGCTAAATCACAGCTGTTATAACAAGTTGTTCACAATATAAATACGATATTTGAATTTTGTGTAAGTTAATATCATAGCTTCCATAACTCTTTAAATATTAGATTAATATTATAGAAAATAGAGATCTTCAATTTATGTCTAGTTAAAAAAATTAGGTAGATTTGAATGTGGCTATTCATTCACTTAACATGAAAGTGTCCGGACACTTTTTGCAATATAGTGTAAGTGTAACAATAATACTTTGAAATATTTTTATGTAAGTGAATGGAATAGAATTTTTTTTAATGTCAATTATACAATATAAACAAATTTAACTATGTTTTTAAAAAGTGTCTTGGAGATCATAGCCCTGTAATATTAAAAACAAATTCCCTTCTTTAGATTTATTATTGATTTGGCAAGAATACATAAAGTGTTTTTCTGAAGGAAAGTTGCACTATATGTTCATGCTTGAGTGTAAAATTATCAGTAAGCTAAAAATAATGCTTAGCCACTATGTGGTCGAAAGCAAGACTGGCACCTTGGAGCAAAAAAACAAAATAAATTAGCCTGTTAAAGTCACCTATGAGTATTACAATTACACTAAATTTTACTGTAAGTGGAGAGAGAGGTCAAGAGCTATGTTGATTTGACATGAAATACTCTATAACAGGGCAGGGAAATCCATGGCTCTTAGTTTTTGCGACTTTTTTGTATGTGGCAATTTTTACTTCATGTATCACTTCAATTTTATAAATTTATTCTTAGTTTTGTAATTATTATAGTCCACTGAGTATTAAGACACTGATATTTAAAATTAAGTAATATTCTGTGGTTTTGCAAAGCAGAATAACAGGTGACTATGTTTTGTTTAGACTGGATTTGGGTGTTTGCTTTAGAGTGCTAAGAAATCATGTGGTTCATAAACATTTATGTATATATATTTATGGCTCTTTATGAATATGGCTTTTTAATGACTTTGCTAAGTTTGTCTTGCCCAACCCTAATCTAAATAATAAAATAATTGACGAACAAAAACACATGATTTACATGTTACACATTAATACTCAAATAACAGAATAATGTTTTCTGGGGTGGTCAAGTTGGCGTATAGCAGAATATGTCAGCCACAGCCATACAACAGGCATTCAATGCTGGCAATAGTGGTTATGAGAAACCATACAGTCAGCAAGGAATATGGTTCATGCTGGAGGACACCATGGGAGGACCAATTGATTTTGTGACAGGTATCCACTGCACCAATGGTGATGCTAGCTATCATCTGCAGAGTGGTAATGTCAGCCTTTGTTGTTCCATAACACAACAAACCATTTCCTGACAACTAGCAGAGGTAGGGTTATTTGCATATCGTCCACTGCACCAAATTCCACTGACCACCATCATTAGTGATGCCTGGTGGCATCGTCAGTGGTAACTGGAGTGGTGATGAAGTGGTTTTGTCTAAGAGACAATGAGCCAGTCAGTATGCCATTGCTCTGTCACTGTAATAATGCCAATTCGTCTTATTTTCATCTGATTTTAACCACTTCTTTTGGGTGGTGCAATTTAAATATATTTCAGATATAATATTTATTTAAAAATTACTAGGCTGGCTATTCTTTATTTTAAGATTTTTTTTTTCATTAGTCTTTCATTGGGATTTCATTTAATATTGGACTTCTTCTAATATAATAAATAGACCATCACCAACAGGATGAATTTTCATCAGTGTCCTTTTTTTTCAGAGGTTAATCAAAAAATAATGGGCTAATTAATATGTATGATTTAACTCTATAAATGCTAATTTGAAGCTTTTCGTTGACTTTTGATTAAGAAAGGGAAATTAATGAAATTTCATGTCTCAAGATGAACCTTTTTTTAGCCGAAAGATCTTTAATGTAGCACTAATGAAATAAATGAAAAATAAAAATAATACCCGCTAAAAAGTGAATATACAGCCTAGTATGTTCCAAGGCTGAGATATGTGTATTATTTTAATATATATTGTACTTATGCCTTTGTTCAATTTTCGTTTTATTGCATAAAATAATGAATATATTATTTTGGGAGTAGTTTTCTAGTTCAAAATTTAATTAAAATATGTTTTCCAGTTGTATTTTAGGTGAGTTGTTCACAAAAAAGCCAATTTTTCAAGCAAGTCAAGAAATGCAACAGCTTGAAACAATTAGTAGGGTGTGTGGTACACCCTGTCCTGCAGTTTGGCCTAAAGTAATCCAACTTCCACATTGGCATACTTTCAAACCTAAGAAACAGTATCGTAGGAGGTTAAGAGAAGAATTTTCATTGTAAGTTAATTTTTTTTTTCACTGTTTTTGGCTAATGCTGCTATAATTTAGTATAATGTTTTTATTAAATAATATGGCTTTACTTTGAAAAAGAAATATAAGGTTGGATTGTTTTACCTCTGAGCAGCACTTTTTTTCACTCAACAGACTAAATGTCCAAGTCACAGGGCTCAGAGAATATTGGGGAGGGGGATCCACTCGACAGCTGTTAGGTGAATGTGTAAGTGTAATTTAGTCCTCCAAACACATCTATCCTAAGCTACAGCTGTTGCATTTGGCCACTGCAGGCCAAGTCTCATAAGGCATATTATTCATAATAATTTGCTAATCTGCAGTTCTTCATGTGGGCAGCATGGCCACCCCATGATACAGAAGCTTTTTTATTCGTGAGGCAACCACCATTGGAAGTTTCTGCTTATTTGGTTACCTGTGCAGTGTCTTAAATACCATCTTCATATTTGTAATTTACTGCAACCCATGTCCCTGGAAAGGAGGATAGTAGAATTGCATTGGGGAATTCCTTCATCTCTTCCCAGTCCATGTCTGTTGGAATCCCCTTCTGCCCAATTTGCATTTGGGGAGTCTGTTGTGAGATGGTCAACACTTTGGAGGGCTACCTGCTATACACTCCTTCGGCATCTGCTTAAGTAGATGGGAGATTCTAGGGTGAATGGATTGTGGAACTTAACCCCCCCCCCCCCCTACACACACACACCTCCATAATCAATTGTCTGGTAGGTTCACCTGCTATGATCAACTGTGCAGTAAGTTAATTCTCTCTACATGTATGGGTATAGTGACTATTGCAGCCCTATTTCATATTGGGCATCCTTTTGTTGAGGTCTGGTGGGTGGCAACCACAGACTAAATTTCATTTTTCAACTATAAATTCTTCAATTTTTTTATCTTCTGTCTCAGCTTCTAAGTGACCATGGCAGGATAATCTGCTTCTTCATTACATTCATCTGATATTTCTGCTGTTTTTAAAATCTTGGTTATCCATTTCATGAGTGATCATTTGATTGGGAATATGTTCTCTTTTTTCATTCAAGAACATTTAAAGAGCTTCTGGTTTCCCAAAATCTGTCAAAGTGTCTAAGATCAGGTAACTTGTTGGTAGAGACTGCACATTCTGAACACTCAGAAGTGCTTCTCTAGATTATGATAATTGATTGGTGCCCATTACAGTCACTCCCCATAAGTCTCTTAACTCCACTTGGCATGATATATAAGTGAGGACTTTCTGAGGAAAGAGTTAAAAGTCAGAATTAACTCAGGAGTCATCACAGTCAAATAGTTTTACAGTTTTTGTCACATCATGAGGGTAAGTTAGTTTCCATTAGGGTGCTAATATTAACATTCTGTATGCCACATCTGCCTACTGATGTCAAGGCAAGTTATCTTCATTGTGAGATACAGCCATGCATTCCTAACCCTATGCTTAGCTTTTTTATGGCAAACTCACATGTGCTTGCTGTGGCAGTACAAATCATGATGATCCAGACTGCCCAGTTGAGTCAACAATTGCAACTTGTATGTATTGTGATATCAACCATCTGCTGATTTCCTGCAACTGTTCAACAAGCAGGGGGGGGGGGGGGTAGTTGTCCCACTTCCAAATGAATATTTGAATTTATTAAGCAAAGTAGATCTGAGTTTACTGGACATTTTAGTATTTTATGTTTCACATGTCTCAAGTGGATAGCATGGATTTTTTTTTTCATTATCAGATCTTTGTAAAGCAGGTATGCATCAAGTTCAAAATAAACATTATCCACATGTAAGAACCAAAATAAATAGGCCTGATTGGCATGCAACAACTAAGTAGTAATTAAGGAACAAAAATTTCTGAATATAAAATAACTATATTTAATATGGTGATGTTCTGTTTTGTGCATCTTCAATCATACCATATGTACTGTAAGCATATTGGTTGGTAAGTAGAGAAGACTTGAAAATTATAGTATTAATAATTTTTTTAATGAATTAAAAATTTGGTAATATCCAACATATGAAACAGAATAATTTGAAATGCACTGGTGCTTAAAATTAAAAGATAATGAATCTCAAAAAGTATATAAGGCAATGTCATGAAATCTGATGTATGTGTACATTTTGCAGTTTGAAGGAAGGCAATGTATACACATTCAACTGATGTGACCAGGCAAAAAAAAGTTTGCTATAAAATGGCTTGTAGTTGTGGTCACCACTAATTTCCATTCCAGCCATCCTGGCATTAACTTCGATAGCAGTTTGATTTACTGTGTCACAAACATAACACATGGGATAATTGTGTGTAGTGGGGAATGATAGAATGGAAGTGGATCAATCCCAAATGAGATAATGAGGGCTTTAAATGTACAACAAAAGCATAAAGCTTAGGTATTTTCTTTTTGATTTATGTTCTTTGTTGGTATTTGTATAAAATTTCTAATAATTTCTATTTTCTTGTATATGTAATTTTATGCATTCGTCAGTTAAAAATAATGATGCTATACATTTTACCCCATAGATTGTTTCTTTAACATTTCTTACAAAACAATGTTTTTTTTTGCTTATTTGTAGTATGCCTTCCCCAGCATTAGATCTTTTAGATCAGATGCTAGAACTAGATCCAGAAAAGCGGATAACTGCAGAAAATTCTCTGAAATGCCAATGGTTAAAAGAAATTTACCCAGAAAAAATGGCACCACCAAAGTATGTATACATGGTTTGTCTACATGTGCATTATATATGTGTGACTCTGGTTTCCAGTGATATATGTAATATTTTGATATTTGAAGTTTAGCACACTACCTGCTAAAGCTACATACACATTTACCTTCATAGAACATCTTGGGTGGGTAATTAAAGATGTATGAATTGTTAATCCTGTGAAATTATCTGTTCAACAGTAAATACTGCACTAGAACTTTTACAACTTGCCAGACATTTTTAAAGTTAATGCTAACTTTTCAATTTATGAATTAACACATGTTTTGCATGTAATGTTTACCTTTTCAGAATATCTTTCAATTTAGGATATGATATAAACAGATTTGATTTTGCAGCATTTTAGTGTTTTTTTTTTATAATAAAATGATATGTGCTGTGCTTTTTTAGCCTATTAGCATGATACAATATAGAGTTGTTTTATATTTTTATGCTATCTGCACTGTGATGTAATTGCTTTTTTATCTATAGGATTGTTGACCTTTTAAAAACTCTTGAACTGAAGATTTGAATATGTGCAGTAGCATGCTTAAAATGCATGGCTGTAATAAATTATACGTTTTGATATTTAGGTTTAGAGATAGAATTAAGTATCACCCATAGAGCTAGAGGCATTTACAGAGAAAAGTAAATATTAATCAGGGCTTTTTTTTACATTATATATATACATTGTCAGAAGTTTTTGCTTTATGTGATTTTTATATATTACACTGCTCAAAGGGGAAATTGCAACACGAAGAAGGAATGGACATAGAGATATAAAATCGCAGAAGGCAATCGGCCATCGGAGATATGCAAATGATCAGAGTTCTGCAGCGAATGGACGTGACACCCAGCCAAGCTACAGATAAATACTGGGTGCCCACGAGCTCATATTGTAGCACGACCGACAGTGAGTTTGGAGTTCATGCTGTGAAAAAGTTCAGAACATGCTTTTGGGATGTTTATCCGCAATTGATGCCTCTGAGTAAGAGCAAATTATCAGTATGCGAGAGCTTGGAATGAGCTTTCAAGTGATTGCCACACTCATGGGGCACAATATGAACACAGTGCAATGGGTGCATCTCGCAACATCATGGAGCACCAAATGACATGAAGGACAGGTACAGGACCAGCATGGTCCACCATAGGATGTGAAGATCGCATACTCAGTAGGAGGGTCATTTGTGACTCTTTCACCACAGCAACTGTGTGACAGAGTGATTTGTGGCCTGCTCTGGTATTGTGGTCTCTAAACAACCATTAGACAAAGTTTGTATGACTCAGGAATGAGAGCAAGATGTCTAGTCCATCATCTGCCATTGCAGCAAAATTACCAGTTACACCATCTCCAGCATGTCTGTTGACCATTTGTCTGCAAGGTGTCGGCTGTGTCAAAAACATGAGGAAGGCTATTCCATTAGCCACCATACAGTTCCCCAGCGTGATACAGTTGGTATGGGGTGGCATCACATATGGCAGCTGGGCACTGCTGCTCCATGTTTCTGATGCACTAATGGCAAGACATTACATCCATGACATCATTAATCCTGTGGCACAACCCCCCCCTCTCCCCCCTTACCACCATGTTTGGGCTGATTCTGCAGCAGGACACCACCACCCACACATTGTACTTGCAATGATGGACAGTCTCCAAGGTGTGAACGTTCTTCCTTGGCCACCATACTCCCCAGACTTGTTGCCCATTGAATATGTGTGGGACATGGGTTTGCTTTGCCAGCTCCCTCTAGTGGCAAACCTGGTACAGTTGCATGCCCAGTTGGATGCTGTTTGGAATGCCATACTTCAGGATACTATTAACCATGTGATTAATGTGAGAACTACAGGCTTGTATAACCACCCAAAGTGGGCCTACTATGTACTGATGAATATGCAATAAACCCATGTACCTTGCATTCTTGGGTTCCATATTTTGATCATTTGCACAACTACCCTCATAGCATCACTTCTTTCACGGTATTGTGATTTCCACTTTAAGCAGTGTATTGTCACTAGTTTCTTGCTATTAACCTTTCCAGGTTCCAGACTGAAGCACTGTTACATCCATAAGCCACCTATTTTTCATTGTGGTGAAACCCCCCCCCCCCCAAAAAATTTTTTTTTTTTTTTACAACTTTTGGCCAAATAACTAATAGACAGAAATATGTCATGTTGTATACCAAATTAAACAGCATTTAATTCTGGATTTTATGAAAATAAAATATTTAATGAAAGTGAGGAATATTAATTTCTATAAGCTTTTACACAGTGATATATTAAAAAAAATCTCACAATGCAATTTAAGGCTTCTAAAAAAATCTAAGGAACAAAAATAGTTATATGTCAAAGAAAAGAAAGTTTTCTGAATAGTTTTATGTAATTTTAAGGAGCATCCATTAGGCCACCTTACCAAAAATAATAAACAAATTTCAAATTTAGTATTCATTATTTGTCATATCTAAATCAGCATATCATTTTATATTCATTTTGTAATCGTTATTTGTTGTGTTACATAGGCAGCCGCAGCATTTACCTTGCGAATCAGGGCTACATCAGCTGCTTTTGCATTGTCAATATGAATTTTAACTTTACAACCACAACCCAGAATCTTAGCATTATCTATTATAGTGATGACACCAATGCACATGCACTGAAATGCAATAGCACTAAACTGCAGGAGCCATGTCATTTTGTAGTGGCCCATGATACTTGATTGGCTGATTCTGTCAAAGGCACCAATGGTAAAAGATCTTGTTACTTAGTGAATATCTTCATTTCACTCTAGCAGGCTCAACAAACCTAAACTTTCCTGAAAAGATGTTTGAATTACATTGCCAACTTTTTATTTTGCCAAGGAAGGATATTTATGTATGAAGAATTTATGAACAGTATTAAGTATGCAAATATAAAATGTGTTATACATATGGTCTATGAGAGAATGCTAATGTTACATTTTGACATTCTTAGTTGGCTAAATGCATTGTTTTGTTGTTGTAAAATAAATTAAGTGATAATATACAAGTAATTCGGTTTAAAATAATATAAATTTATAATATGAACCAGTCAAAAAATAATAAACCTATATATTAGACACAAGTTTCATGAATTTTTAAAAAAATATATATTGCTAGGAGAGGAAAAAATTTAGATAAATAGATAATTAGTACAGTGGAGGGGCAAAATATTGAATTGAAGTAGAAAGATACATTACAAAACATCTTCTCAGTCCTATTTTGGTTCAATTCAATATCAGGCATCTCCCCATTTTTTAACCCTACATCTTGGCATTTTTTTTTCTGCAATGACTACAGCACGTTTTCTGTTGCATTTTGGGTATCATCCTAGTAAAGTGCTTGCAAGTTAGATGCACCAAAGCTATAAATTTGTGATGCCCTCAGAGTAGTAAAATTAGAACATTCATTTAGGGAGAGGTGCTAATTTCTGAGCTAAGGGAATCCTTGTTTCTGTTTTTATTACCCTTTTCAATTTTAAGAAATGATAAATGGAGTTTTTCATTAGAAAGCCTAGAAACAATAATATTAAGAATAACCTAAATTGAGTTAAAAGAAATGTCCATTGCAACAAATTATAAGACTTCCTTGTAAGGAAGCAGCTGGTGAAGTTGTAGCCTAACTCTAAAAGAGTGATAAATAAATCTAAAGAAACAAAAAAACTATAATTTCATTAAAAATATAGTAATAGCAAATATCTATTTCTATAAAAATATAGTAATAGCAATAATCTTCGATCTGGTTGTTTACAGACCAGTGCTTGATACTTCTTCTAACCTTCAGATATTGACGTATTAATTCATATCAATATCATAGCATGAGCTGTATGAGGTCAACCATATCTCTGCTCTGGCTGTATGAAAATGGAAGTACCTTGAAACTAAGACTCTTTGCTGTTTATTTCATTTTTGGGAAGTTATGTAATGAATGATAAAAAATAATTCTAGAAATATTAAAATAAGTTTAAATGAGAAAAAATAGTAAAATTGAAAAAATTTAAATACTATGTAACTCATTTCAAATCTTAGAATTTAGAAAAAAGGTTTTCCAATGCTTCAGAAATATTCTAAAACTTAATGGAAAATTATAATTCATAGTTCAAATCTAACTCATGAGCTGAAATTGGGGCTTGATGAAATGTGTTACTATTTAAATGAAAACAAAGGTGATGCCAGAAATCAATATTTAGAAATGACAATCACAACTGTAACAAGAATTTTTTTGCGCTTCAAATTTATAATGTAACAATGTTTATTATATCTAAGCTATATAGTTTTTAAAGATATATATATAAAGTTCAAAGAGGAATTTATAAACAGTTGAAGTCTCTAAGTATCTTTGCTGTGGTAATAGTATTTTCCTTGTTAACATTTTGAAGTCAAATGTTATTAAGTAGTAAATTAATGTGGGCTACAGTGCATTGTAGGGTCCTCAGCCACCATCTTGCATTTTTCGTCTGGGTGGGGGGAACCAGAAAATCTACATTGAGTTGCGATATGATATACAACCACATGTTCCAATGTTTATGACTGACATGCTCAATAGTTGTCTCTAATGAGATTATTTGTTTTTGGTGCTTTTCTTAAGTTGAGATTCTTTTAATGATGAGAGTTATTAAGGAAATATACTTTTGATGACATTTAATTTGGGAGCTTTTTCTTAAGTGGGAAACGAGGTTTCATTGCTTAACGATAAGCGTTAATGAAATTTATTTATTTTTAAGGCTTTTCTTCAGTAAGGAGCAGGGATTTATTCCTTAGCAATGAGAGTTAATAAAATCTAATTTTGATGAGATTATTTATTTTTGGGGTATTTTTCAAGTTCATTTTTTAGCGATAAGCGTTGTTAATAAAATCTTTTGATGAGATTATTTTTAGTAATCTTTTTTTAAGTGTAGAAACATGATTTTCTTCTATATAGCATTGCTTATTTCTTTTATATATATATATTATCCTCTAAACACATCTCAGCTGTCCCATGGCAGAGTGGTTAGCACGCTTGACTGCTGATCTAAGGGACCTGGGTTTGAGCCCTGGGTAAGGCATGGATGTCTGGTGTTTTTCTGCTGAGGTCCTGCCATCCTCACAGACCTTCTACTATGGCATATAAACTGACAGGCTCCTGTCATACTTTTGTGGCAAGCAGCTGCTTGAGGGAGTGTTTATTTTTATATTTAAACACATCTCAAGATAGATGTGGAATGGACTATGTTTACCATTCAGATTTTTTTTCACTGCAGCGAAACAAGATGGTGACTGGGCCCTACACTGCACTTCTGCCTTAATGTGATTAACAATGTTCTCTCAACAAAACACTTTTTTTTATAGCCTTCCACTTTGGCAAGACTGCCATGAAATGTGGTCTAAAAGGCGGCGACGACAACTCAGATTGGAACAGGAAGCTTCTAGGGGTGGAGTAATGAATCCAGCCCTTGTGGGTCCACCACCAGAGCCAACAGTGTCATTTGGTGCACCAGGTGCAACTCTTCCAAATCAAAATCGTATTCCAGGGTTTCAAAGACCATCAATTCTTCCGGATCCATGGGTTGGAGATTCTGGGAACAGCTCTGGAAGAAGAGAAGGGGACAAAATTAACATGACAGATAGAAAAGGCAAGTGATATTAATTTTACTATTGCAGAGAGGGTCTCTGCAAGAAATTGTTGATATTATTATAAAAAACTGTAACTCCTTAATACTAATCTACTGTAAATTAATATATAAAATGTGCATGATAATCTGTAATAAAATATACCATTTGACATTAAATTGTAATCTATCTTGCATTGAAAATCTTTGTTCTTTTACTTAGTCCTTGTTTTAGTTAAAGTAAAAGTAAGTTTCCTAATGCTTAAATGTCACACAGATTGAACTTATTAGAGATTGTTTTCACTGTTCTGTAGCCAATCTGTAGCAGATCTAGTGTGTGTGTGGGGGGGGGGGGGCGTGTATGGGTACATCAAGGTAGCCCATATTCCTTATCTAATGAGTTTTATTAACTGGAATATTTTTTTTACTAACAAAAATTGAATAGTAGTTTAGGGGAAAACAAGACAGAATAATATAGAATCAGTTCAAGACTGATTTTATTTCCATTAAAAAAAATTTCTTTCATGAAATCGCTGAATAGGACAATGAAATCTGTAGTTTAATTGTACAATATCTAAACTTCGAATTTTGAATTTCAACCCAGGTTCTAAGTAATCTAAATGTATGAGATAGTTCTATTAAAATTTAGAGATCTACAGATTTATTCAATGATATAAGAACTGTTTGCTTAATTAGAAGATGAAGCATTTAGCTGTAAATTATGCGAAGTTTGAACTCTGATTCCCAAAAATTAATTTAGATAATTTAGCACTTTGTAACAGATTCTATTCATTGAATATATAAAAGAAAGTTCCAATAGATTCCATCATTTGTTGCAGGTTGTTGTACCTGGTCCAAGTGAAAGTCCAAAAGTATTCGATGCTTAATATCAGATGTATAAATAGGAATATTTTGTTGAACCTTCATATTATTGATTAGATATACACAGTCTTATCAGAATAATATGACAACCTACTGTAGTATATGTATGGATCATATTATTCTGATACAACTGTGTATACTACAAAAAACTTTTTTCAAGATGGAACCTCACAGTGGTAAAGCAGGTATTTTTTCCCTGCAGGAAATGCCACAGGGACAAAACATGGAATAACCATTGGACAAAATGCTTGAGCAAAACATTGTAGACCCCTTTTGTGGTCCCCTCAAGATCAACCATCTGATGGGTTCACCTATGCCATTTAGATGGGTTTCTTATCCAGGTCTGGATACAGGTTTACAGTTTTTTCCCCCACATGTTCATCATAAATAATTTGCACTCCCAGCCTGCATGGTACCATTTTGCAGGCCTGGTATCCAATTGGATATCCTCTTATTGGACTACATGGTAGGTGGGGATCATGGGCACTGAGTCTATTTTTTCTTTAAGAATTCTTTTAAAATCTCTTCTGAAAAGTAGGTTGGATTTATGATTAATACATTCCTTCATTAAGCATAGAACTAAAGTTTTATTTTTGAAATTTAGTGGCATCTAGCTGAAGAGCCAAAACATTATGACCACCTGCCTAATATTATGGTTTCCATAAATTAAGGAAAACTCAGAAATATGATAAACAAAACTATATGAATGATTTTAATGAAATTTGATGAAAACATCTTTAATAAAGGGGTGTGGTCACCCTTTACAGCAATGCAGGCACGACAACGATGTTCCATGCTGTTTATGACGTTGTGAATCAGCTCAATAGGGAGTAACAACCATTGTTCCTTTAAAGCAGTAATGAGCTCCCCATTTGTTGCAAGTTGTTGTGGGTTGAGGGTAGTAACATGTCTTCCTAGAGCATCCCACACATCCTCAATCGGATTAAGGTCAGGAGATCAAGCTGGTCACTCCATGCACATAATGATCTCCTCTTGAAGGTATTGTTCCACTAGTTGAGCTCTGTGTGGATGAGCATTATTGTCTTTAAAATGAATGTTCACCTGTTACACCAGCATAAGGATGTACATAAGGGTCCAGGATGTCATCTCTATACCTTTGAGCATTGAGGTTCCCACTGGTTAACACATAGAGGTCTGTGCGTCCACCTAAGGAATTGCCACCAGAAACACACACGCTACCTCTGCCATAACTGTCTCTTTGACAGATGTTACTAGGATGATAGTGGGTACCTCATTCTCTCCATATCAAACAATGTTCGGAATCACTCTGCAAGCAATATCTGGACTCATCTGTGAAGAGTACAGACCTCCATTGCTCTTCTGTCCAGTTAACATGCATGCATGCCCAATTCAACCACTCTCTCTTGTGACATGATGTGTGGGGTATACAAATTACTGGCATTCTAGCATATAGACTCCCCTCATGAAGCCTTCATAACAGTAGAAACTGATACAACCCTCCCAGTGGTTGCTGCGAGAGGATCATAGCTGAGAAGGAGTAGATGTCCTGCTCCTTCATGCTGTTAATCACAGATGTTGGTCTTGTGTATCAGTCACAACTCTATCCCTTCCTCAATTAAACCTCTGAGATGCGGAATCCATGCCAAGAAATTGATTCCACAGTTTATGGACCACAGAAGGACTCACATTCAGCCATGTGCCATGTCTGAGTGACTTTAGCCTGCTTCGAGTCAGCCAATACTTCTCTACCACAGTTTATTTGGCAAATGATGTCTCAAGATCATTCCTACAAAATGGCTATTTCAAATTTCTTTACTCACATTTGCAACACGAAATAATGATCCACTCCAAAACACCTGTTTTTATGCCGCTATCCGATTATGCAAATTGACGCAATCTAGACTAATTTGCATATGATATGCTCACTCTGCATTATTTTATTGGTTACATGAAACACTTCCCCAGGTAAATGATGCACATATACCCGGCCATCCACATGGTTGAACAGGAAATGAGATTCATTGAACCAGACCTTCTTCCAATCATTCAAGGTCCAGTTTTGATGCTCACGTGCCCATTGTAGGCGCTTTCGATGGTGAACTGAGGTTAGAATAGGCACTCGGAGCGGCCTGCAGCTATGCAGCCCATTTTCAGCAGGGCTCGATGTACTGTGTGTTGTGACACATTACTTCCATCACCAACATTCAAATTATGGGAGTGTTGTGCCATAGTATCCCTTCTGTTGACTCATACCATATGGGATAGCCTTCACTCACCTCAGCATCAATGAGCTGTGGTCAGCCCATACCTTTCTGGCAGTTTGTGGTTTTTCCCTCCTCTGACCACTTTTTGAAGGTATTAATCATGGCTGACCGTAAGCACCCCTCAAGCCTTGATGTCTCAGAAATGCTCTGACCCAGCTGTCTGGCCATTGCAATTTGGCCTTTGTCAAATTCACTTAAGTCCTCTGCCTTTCCCATCTGAAGAACAAGAATAACACTGATTAACAGAGCTCAGTATTGGGTATTATTTATACCGTTTCATGACCTTCACGTGACATCTTTTACCTGCAGTTGCTTCGATTTGCATAAAGATACACTAGTCATAATGTTTTGGCTCTTCGGTGTATTTTGGACACTAAAAGAATCGCACTGAGGATCTATAAACTTGTTTCCATCATGTAAGTTTGTCATGATTTGTGCATGAATTTTAAATACAGAGGACATTTTATGATGCACACTGGCACCTCTGACTATATATGGGGGATATCATATGATGTCAGCCATGCCCAAAGTGTTGCTGAACTGATATATTTGACACAGTCTTGTCATCTGGTTGATTAGTTATAAATTTTTCTGCATTGTTCTGGTATGTTAACATCTTATAATATCAGATTATAATTTTAGCATTAATTGTGAATAAGTGTGCTTTTAGTTCTGTTGTTCGTCAGTTTCTAGTGATTTTCATGAGGGCAAGGATATGTAGTGTTCTTTTTCGTATGCTGCTGTAGGAAGGAACAGGAATGTATAAACTTTATTACAGTATAGCAATGCAGTATTAGCTTTTCTTTGCATACTAGTTGAAATTTTGTTTTAAGTATTCTTGTCAAGTATTGTCAACTTGGGGAGATATTTCTTGTTGTATTACTCTGATAGTGCTGTCCTTGTTTGATTTTATTTTTTCTTAAATGTTTGTCTAAGTACTCTTCAAGGTATCTTTTTTTTTGTTTCCAGTTTTAACTTAATATTTTCAAATAGTTCTACTATACATATTTATTAACAGTTCTACTATACATATTTATTAAATCAAAATGGCAAAAAGTTAGAAAGTTTAAAAAGACACTGTAAGGACTTTTTCTCTGTGAGAAGGTTTCATTTCTTCAACAAAATTGGGGCGGGGGTGGCTCAGTTGGTAGCGCACCAGGCTCGTAATCTGTAATTCCCAGGTTCGAGTCCCAGCTGGGTCAGCATTGAGATTTATCTCCACAAAATTTCCCCGCCCTGCCCACGGTCAGTAGGGGACACTGATGGGCTTGGAAAGGCCGCCGTCTGTCGGATGGGACGTTAAGCCGTGGCCCCGTGTGTGGGAGAGCCATACCCTGTGCATGTTAAAGAACATGCTGGATGGCCTTGACGGGAGGCTACCATCTGTCTCCCAACAGCTGTTCCAGTGGGTCACCTCCCCCAACCTTCTCTGAGCCTTTAGGATCCTTGTGGCCTGGCCATTTAGCCCATGGTGTGCAAAAAAGTGCCGCTCAGAGGTAAAACAATCCAATCCAATCTTCAACAAAATTAGCTAAAGATAGAGGTAAATAAAGTTCACTGTACTAATAATAATAATTAAGTGTTGATAACCTTTGTATGTACCATATCCTTCAAGAGTATTAAGCAAGTTTAGTGCAGCATCTGCAACCAAATAATTAGTCTTAAGTCACAATTCTTGGAAATTGATATTTAAATCAGTAGCTGGTGCTGCAGTATTTTCTCCACTCTGCCAGTGCCATTTAAATTAGATTCAGATGGGTTAAGATATCTCTTCATCAGCCACTGCCAAAAAACTTGGTGGTCAGGAGTAAATTTTACTCAACAACTTTACATTTTAAATGTAATATATTTCTAAATTAGCATAAAAACAGTCTCTGCAAGTTCTTTGTAATGTTGTTTTGTTCTACATTAATTGACACCATTTGTTTTAAGATAGTCATTGAATTAGATTGTATATGTTGTAAATTTTCTTTGTGCATAATTTTAGTTCATTATCACCAAAAAACAACTACTTTTTTGGAATCTACCTTGAAAAGAAGTAGGTAACTTTTTTTTTATGTCTTCCTAATTCTTTGACAATAGCTTGTGCTATGCTAAAAGCATTCTTAAAAATGATAGTTGAGTTTTTCTTTACATTTTTATATATAATAATATTAATATGTTTTTGTTGTGGAAATTTCTGCTTTTACATCTGTATTATTGAACTCTATGATATTTTTTAAAGATGACCAAAGAAGCTTTGAACCAATCAATAGTACCAATACATCACATTCTCAGCTACAAAATAATCTCAATACGATCACTGCTGCCTTCCAGAAACAAAAAGGTCTTACCATAGTTCAGTTGGCTAGTCTTCTTAATGTAAAGGTAAGATAGCTTCATTGCCATTTTTTATTGTATTGGGATCATCCTAAGTATTAAATTATTACTTTCATTAATTCTTACAGTACTTTATATAATGTTATTAATTAATAAATCTCTTACTACAGTTTTGGATTGGGTTTCCAAATATTGAAAAAAGAAATGAAAAAACTTATAATTAGACATGTACCAAATATTATTTTGATGCTGAATCATAATTCCAAAAAAAAAAACATTTAAATTCAAAAGGAAATTAGCATATTTTTTTAAAATATTTGTGCGAGACTTAGCATAATATTAATGCCACATCTTAGGCTAGAATTATTCCAGGGTTACACACAATGTGATGGAAGTGGATTGATGTCAGCATTACCTAACTTAACTCTTTGCACTTGAAGGTTTTTTCACTATAGGAAAGTAGCAACTCAAAGTTGTTTTGCTAAAAAGTTGATGAAATTTTTTGCAACTAGCATAAAAGTAAATCATACATAAACAATGAAAAATCAAACTCATTTTCATTGCTACTAATTTCATCATTTGAATCCATTTTTATGACCACTAAAAACAGACTAAGTTTAAAATAATAATTTTAATTAAACAATGCTGTACCATGAAGTGCACATAAACAATAGATTTACACATCTAAAATGTAAAGAGGAAAGATATATGTTTATAAAATGGTTATTGTCGCCTCTCAGTCACCATTTGAGTTGCTGCATTAAACCAAGTGGTGACTGAGAGTTGCCTCTTGAGTGCTTGAATATGATTAAATGATTCCACCTTCGTGTGCTGGTTGAGGCCTAAAAGAAAATTGACAATATAGCTGCAAAGCAGCGGTGAAAGTACCTATTATCTACAATACTATAATATTATTTAAATCTATCAATTCATTCATATCAGTAATATTGGAACTTTGGAATTTTGAACTGTGCCATGGATTTATTGCCAATGTGGTTATGTAACATTCTGGTCTAGCAAAGGATCTCAGTTTATAAACCAGTTATTGTCACCTCTCAGTCGCAATTCAGGTTGCTGCATCAAACCAAGTGGGGACTGAGGGTTGCCTCTCAAGTGCAAAGGGTTAATATTAATTATTAGGTTTTTCCCATACAGTTATGTTGAAAATTATGAAGGGGTGGGGAGAAAATCTTATTTAAAATTATATGATAATTTGTGGTTATTGTTTTTGAAAAAGTGAATTTTTTTGGAGATTATTTATTATGTAAAATTGGTGTTTTTTTTTTATCTGGTGGCAAAGGATTTAATGATTCAACCAATATATATGTATCCTTGAGAAAATGTGAAGATAGTTCATTAATTTTAAGCAATAAATTATTTTTAATTGTGACATTTTATTAGCTCATTGCTACTAGTTTGGTGGTAGTATAGAGCATTGAAATGGTTTGAGGGTGTTTTATAGCTTAAGTAAAGTTTGTAATATGAGGGAGGGAAATAGTATATTTTTTTCTGGTTATTACAGGGTTGAATTAGGGTTAGCCTTGCATTCATCATAATTTTAAGTTTATCTTCCAGTGTATTTTGCTTATTTGCTACATAGGGTAACTTGTTTCACTATAAACATAAGAAATCATCTTCACTTATGCCCCCCCCCTACCCCCACCTCCAAAAAATAATTTATTTTACTAGTGTTTTTAAATTTTAATACTTTTTTTTTATCTTAGTTGGTTTTAGTGCATTTTTATTGATAATTTGTTTTTAGTTTTAGTTGTATGCTTTTTAATGTTTTCCTTTTTACCTCATCAGTTTGTAAGTTTTATTTTTCTTATTTTCACAATTCTAGATGTAAAAAGAGAAATATTACAGTTGCATAGGAATATCTTTGATTATGTATTAAGAGAAAAATGATCTACCTATGTTAGGAACACAAGTTGTACAGGGAAACTGAAATTTGGTGTTAACATTACCTTTGTGTTAACTAAGAGAAATATTACAGTTGCATAGGAATATCTTTGATTATGTATTAAGAGAAAAATGATCTACCTATGTTAGGAACACAAGTTGTACAGGGAAACTGAAATTTGGTGTTAACATTACCTTTGTTAAATGTCTTGCAACTGAAAGCTTAAGAGATGTTCTGCTAAGTTTAAAATAATTGCTTTTAACACTAACGCTGTGAAAGACTCTCAGACAACCAAAACTTAACCATGATAGGTTTCTCAGTCATAATGATAATCTTGGTTTATATGCTACTGGGGTTAAGAATAAATCTAAATTTTAAACAGACTATTCTTGAAACTAACAGTAGTCTTTTGAGTAAAAAAATAGCAACATAAGAACAAAGTTATTTGAGTGATAAAGCTAAGCAGCTTATTTCTAAAAGGCAGAAGTACAGGGCAGAGAGTGAATAAACACTGCTGATCTTAACAGACAGTTTAATAAGTGTAAATCACTTAAAAGCTGATAAGAACCTTTGGCTTGATAGTCTGTCTGAAAGAGTAGACAAAGTTGTTTAAGAACACAACATTTTAGAAATGTCCTGAACAATGAGTTTAGCTGTTACAAACAAGAAATTGTTCATAATGATAATAGATCCATTACTATCTTTAATATTGGCCTTATTACGTGATCTGAAGTTACTTTGACTGTTTCAAAGTTAAAACTACCCAAATCCTGAGGAATGCATAAAATTGCTGCTGAAGTGCTTAGAGCTTGGAATATTTCTATTGTCACATGGCTGACTAAAAATTTTAATATTTTTATGATAAAGGTGGTATTCCTAAAGATTATACTAGAGCTATTTTTATCTGTATTTTCAAAAAAGTGATCACACTTCTATGCCACTGTATGGAAGAAAAGCAATTTTCCAGATATGTTCAATATGAGTGGCAGCAGAGTGTAAGAAATAAGAAGACTGTAGTTTTCAAGTAGTTCAATAGGGAAGAAAAACGAGCAGTATTTTTTCCCTAACTCTAAATGTAAAAGCCACCTAAGTTTCTTCTCTAATTCATGTCAGTTGAAAATTATATTTAGATTATAACACAAAGTATGGATGTCGAAGGATATTATATAATAACCTAATTTTATACCACTCAATGTTTTTAAAAAAATATACCTATTACAATTTGTTTTCTTCCTTTTTGTCTGTCAAAAAATACAACAGTGTTTTTAACAGACAAAGAAAAGTTTTGGGAACATTATGCAAAATTTATTCCATTTCCTTATTCATTGAGATTCGACAGACTACCTGACAGCCAAATCTGAGAGGGGGGAGATAGGCTTGCCTCTACTCTAAGAATGCTGGCAAGGGTAATGGTAATTTTTTTAATTAAACATTGTACATACACTGAAGAGCCAAAACATGACTTGTGCATCTTTATGCAAATCGAAGCAACTGCAGGTAAACGATGGCATGTGTGAAGTAAAGGTCATGAAATGGTATAAATGACACCTGATACTGAGCTCTGTTAATCAGTGTTATTCTTGTTCTTCAGAAAGTAAAGGCAGTAGATTTAAGCAAGTTTGACAAAGGCCAAATTGTAATGGCTAGACAACTAGTTCAGAGCATTTCCGAGACGGCAAGGCTTATGGGTCAGCTATGGTTAGTACCTTCAAAAAGTGGTCAGAGGAGGGAAAAATCACGAACCACCGGCAAGGTGTCTGCCGACCACAGCTCATTGATGATAGAGTTGAGTGAAGGCTATCCCATATGGTACGATCCAACAGAAGGGATACTATTGCACAACACACAGTACATCGAATCCTGCTGAAAATGGGGCTGCGTAGCCGCAGGCCCCTCAGAGTGCCCATGCTGACCTCAATTCACTGTTGAAAGCACCTACAATGGGCACGAGCATCAAAACTGGACTTTAAATGAGTGGAAGAAGGTCGTCTGGTTCACTGAATCCCGTTTCCTGTTGCACCATGTGGATGGCCATGTACACGTGCATTGTTTACCTGGGGAAGTGTTACCACCAGGATGCACCATGGGACGAAAACAAGCTGGTGGAGGAAGTGTAATGCTTTGGGTAATGTTATGCTGGGAAGCCCTGGGTTCAGTCATTCATGTGCAGGAAACTATGACATCTACCACCTACCTAAACATCATTGCAGTCTAGGTACATCCTTTCATGACAATGATATTCCCCTCTAGTTGCATCCTTTCAACAGGATAATGCACCATGCCACACTGCCTGGATTGTTCGAGAATGGTTCACGGGGGAATGACTTCCAGGGTTAACATGGGGAAGACTTCCAGCCTCCAAATTCCCCAGACATCAATCGAGCATCTGTTTGTGTTGGAACAGACTCACCGAACTGTTAACACACTATAAGGATTACTTTTGCTGTTTGTAGTTAATGTAGCATTCCATTAGTTATTACATCCATTAATTAATTAATAGTATAGTATTCCATTTATGATATATTAGTGTAGTTAATAGCTATATTAAGTTATGTATAATAAGAATATAACCATACTTGAATAGAATAGAATTGCAATAGAATATTTCATTGAATATGTTTTTATATATCTTAATATTTTTTCAATTGATTAATATATTAATTATTTGAATTAATTTATAAATTAATATGAAATTAGTAAAAACATATTTCTATCAGTTTTTTTTTTATTTCTTCATACAGAATGTGGTAGAGTGATATGTTTAAGGATAAGGCATTATTTTTTTTTTCAGAAAAGATACAACTACAGTTGAGACAAGAAAAATAATTATGAAATATATCATGATTAGAGACAACAGCATTTGTTTGCTATATGAATTTAAAAAAAATATGTTTTGCTATAATTAGCATAAAATCAGTTATATGTAAATTATTACTTAGTTTCTACTTCCCACTTGACAAAATTAACTTACCTTGGAGGAATCTTACAAAATATATTGTCTTCTGCAGATCTCCCAATATTGAATTGGCTTCCAAAAACGGAATATTCCCAAACTTAATATATTACTAGTGAAAATAGAGGATTTTGAAGAAATACATATGACAAAAATTTCTAATCATGCATGACAATGTTTACACTTCTTTCATTTAATACATGCCCAGTTCAAAATATGCAGCAATAACAAGGGAAAGTATAAAGGAACATTTTGTTGAAATTGTAAAAAATAAAAAGTAATTTTTATAGCAGAATTTTAAAAACAGCACTCATTTTTTTTCCATTGCTTATTCTCTTTAAATAAAAACATGAGCTAGCAAAGTTTGTTTGAAATGCATTATTGCTAATAATTCAAATTTAAAGTATTCCCATGCCTAAAACATGAAACATGAGCTAGCAAAGTTTGTTTGAAATGCATTATTGCTAATAATTCAAATTTAAAGTATTCTCAAGCCTTAAAAAAAATTCTATTCAGGTTGATCCAGCTAATAAACTTCTGTTGGAAAATTTGAACACACAGCTTCTTTCTGCATCATCTACAAAACGTACCCCAGATGCAAAACAAGATGTTGAAAGTTCTGCATCCAGTTCAGGACCTAAATCAACTGTTGAATTAGGTGCATTACTTCCTACTCCTAGTAAAGAAGTAGCCAAAGATTCAGTCTCTAGAGTAATGAAAGATAACACTAATATCTCAGGTGAGTGTAATCTCTTAAGCAGACAAGTAAAAAAAGATAGTTTAATATTTTTAATGTTCATTTTAATTTAGTTAAATTTAAATTTAGCTAAATTGTTTCATAATTTTTATGAGATGTAATGAATTGTGTAATATGTTGTAGTTCTCTCAATATTTTAAAAAATATAATAATTAATGTCTTTATTATTTATAAAGTGTTATATTGGATATTAGGTGGTCACAAGAAATTTTCCCTACTGGATATACAATAGCAGTTAATGAATGAGCAAAGAAATTTTTGTTTTGACCCAGGCCAGAGTGAACCTTGTAACTATGGAGTATATGCTGATTTATGCTTATTTACCTCTGAGCTATTAGGCTTGATCAATTTACCACTGTGCCACATTCGAATTTTGTTTGAACCCTGCTTTGCCCTCAGTAATAAAGGTGATACCACTGGGCCTGGAAAGGCTATCATCCATTAGATGGGTTGTTAAGCTGTAGCCTGATGTGTCAGACAGCATAGGCCTATTAAAAATGCTAGATGGCCATGGGATGTTTTCATCTCTCTCCTAACAGTTATCCACTGGATCTCCTTTCCCTATCCAGCTCTGAGCCCTTGAAAGTCCTTGTGACCTGGCCATTTAGCCCATAAATTGTTGCTCTAAGGTAAAACAACCCAGCTGATTTTTTTTAACTTTCAAGCCAAATGAAGCAACATAACTGTTTGGACACATCTGTATAAAAGAAGTTCGAAATTATAGGTTGCTGCCATAATATGCCAGATAAAGCATATGGTTACTGAGTGTCTAACTGAATCAACAGTCTCCTTGTGACATGTCAGATGCTCTTATCTATTGAGCTATTGGCCAGTGATGAAGCCTCTGCTAACTTTGGTTGTGAAGAACCCATGGATTTCCAGTTAATGGTACTACATGGCCATTTGCATCGATTAAGAATTAGGGTGGACATCCTGGTCATTAGAATGAAACAACTGTTTTATCTAGTCAATCATTCAAATTTGAAACAGGAGTTGGCTCAGTCAGTATATATCAGGCTCATAATGTGATGTTCCCAGATTTGAATCCTAATTGTGTCAGTGTTGAGAATTTTCTCTGCTAATTCCCATTCTGTTCTTAGAAAGGGGACAATGCTGTGCTTCTGATAAGTTTATAAAAAAAAAGTGCTGTTTGTCAGATGGTATGTCTAGCTGTAGGCCCCATATGCACACAGCCGTATCCTGTACATATTAAGTAACATACTGGATGGCCTTGATGGTAGACAAGACCATCTGTTGATCTGCTAATAACTGTTGAGGGAACTTTCCATAACCTTTTCTGAGTCCTTGAGGATCCTTGCTACCTGGTTTTAGCACATTGTGTGCAAAATAGTGGTGCTCAGACAAAACCCAACTCATTTGAATTTAGTATTATCAGTGAGAGATTAAATCATAACACAATCATCAACAGAACATTTTTGTGACCAGAGAAAATTTATTTTGAGTCAAGTAAGGGACAGGTAATTAAAATGAATGACACACCCAGATGTATCGCAATTCAGAGACTGCATGCCATCTATAAGAAGTGTGCCATGTTACCACTATTGACGTCGGGGACAAGTCAGTACCATGTAGGTAAAGCGCATCCCCAATGCCCTAGGGCAAACAGTACTATAGAAGTGAAGTTCATCCCTCGGTTAAAACCAAAATTTAATCTATGTCCCAGGGTGCCACGAACAAAGATATAAAGATCCAAAACCCACAATCTCCTGGTAATATGTCAGGCACTCTCTATGACTTCTCTTTCTGGTCAATTTTTACTTTCTCTTGTGGTTTGCCATTGGCAGAAATTGTTTTTTTTTTTTTGCTAAAGTGATTTCCAGTGAATTATTGCAATTAATTCCTCACTGACTAATGCTGTAGAAAATATCATACTGAGTAGCACTGAAGATGTCCTTTATCTAATAGTCAGTGTGTCCATGTAGCACCATTGAAATTTCCAGAGATTCTCCACAACCAAAATTAGGTTATATAGCCAGGGCCAAGTATCAGTTAGTTTTGTAGGCATGCCTGACATACACTATCTGATCCAAAGTATCCAGACACCCCTTCTTAGTAGTTGATTTGCCCATATACACCACAGCCATGGCCCATACAAGTATAAAAAGATGCATGTGGCTTGACAAACCTTATAGAATGCATGAGTAGGAGAATGGGCCATACAGCAGACAGAGCTCAGTGACTCAATGTGGCACAGTTATGGTAGCTGCTCCTATATCAACCATAAGTGATGTTATTGTGAAGTGGAAATGCTTGGAAGCAACTCGCAATCATGACCCAGTAGGCCTTGTGATGACAGAGCGGGACTTGCTGAAACAGGTGGTGCGACAAAATGCCTCTGGAAGCAACATCAGCACTGTAACAGTTTGCCGCAAGCTGCAGGAAATGGATTTCCATGACCGAGCAGCTGTACACAAGTCTAACATCAACAAGATCAATGCCAGGTGTCAGTTGGAGTGGTGTAAAGCATGGTGCCATTGGACTTTTGAGCATTAGAACCACATTCTCTGGAATGATGAATCACGCTTTATCATGTGGCAGTCCAATGGATGAGTCTGGGTGTGGAGGAGGCATCATGCTCTGGGTCTTTTTCATGGTTCAGGTTAGGCCCCCTAGTTCCAGTGAATGGAACTCTGAATGCTGCGGCTTATAATGACATTCGCTGTGCTCCCAACTTTATGGCAACAGTTCGATAAAGACTCTTTCCTGTACCAACATGACAATGTCCCCGTCCACAAAGCGACGGCCATGCAGGAATGGTTTGATGAGATGGGTGTGGGTGAACTTTTTAAGGGTAGATGGCTGCACAGAGCCCTGATCTCAATCCCATGGAACACTTTTGGAATGCCGATTGCGGTCCAGGCTGAACCGCCCGACATCAGTGACATTAATGCTTTTGTGGCAGGCAATTCCCACAGCTATATACCAAAATCTAGTGAAAAGCCTTCCCTGCAGAATACTACTACTGCAGAATATTACTACTGTAATAGTAACAAAGGGTGGACCAATGCAATATTCCTTTCCTATGCATTGGTCCACCTTTTGTTACTATTCCTTTTCTATTTATGGGAGAATGTGGATGAGGGAGTATCCAGATACTTTTGATCATATAGTGTATTTACTGAAAGGTCATTGTTTCTATATTACTTGTCATAAAATAAATTTACTCTGCAGCAAAAATTGTATACTGCATAAATTTTGAGAAGTATATTGTGGTTAAAATAATGAAACTCAATAGAGTTAGAAACTCCTTTAACACCCTATTTGAGGTAATTTGACTGACCTATCATTTATGGCTTATTTCAGTGGTTTTTTTTTATATAATTATATCTATTGCAGCAAAATCTATGACAGTGACAACATCTGTATGGAAAACTATATTAAAAATATTTTGCACTCAAATGTTTTGATAGCTTTAAAAATTTTCCATGCTACTATAAATTGTATTTGAAGAAATTATATTTCTAAATATACTGGTTTCCATAAATTAAGGAAAATCCCTAAGTTAAGTCAGTGGGAAGCCAATAACACTTATTAAAGCTGTATGACTTCTAAAATAATTTTTTTTTGTTGTTGTTTTGAAAAATGTGATTGCAGATAAAGATCTTAATCAAATCAATATCTTGATTTTCTACAATATTTGTTCAGTATTTAATGAGTTATGAAAGTTTGAATATTTAGCGATAGCATTGCCAGCCAAAAAAAAAAAAATTCATTAGTTAATTAAAACTTAGTAATAAGTATTGTATCAAAGTGTTTAATAAGTTAAAATAAATTTGCATTTTAGAACTTTGTGTAAAGAATTCTTTCACTATTCTTCAGTTTTGTATTAGTTTAAACTGGCATTGCTGTTGTTAAATATTCAAACTTCCATAACTCATTAAATACTGAATGAATATTGTTGAAAATCGAGATATTTATTTATTTAATTGAGATCTTTATCTGCAATCACATTTTTCAAAACAAATAAACTTACTTTAGAAGCTATATAGAGCTTTGATGTTAGATTCCCATTGACCTAACATAGGGATTTTCCATAATTTATGGAAACCAGTGTATGTATGCACTTGACACATGCATTTAAAATCCAATTTTATGAATTTATCTTATTTCTTCATGATACTAATTTTATTCCAACCACAAATAATTGGGTACAACATTTAAAAAAAAAAGGAATCTTTAATGAAAGAGGGGGAGAGAGAGACATTTAAAAAATAATTTTACACTATTTTTCTTTACTTTTTGTGTAGTAATTTAGACAGCAATTCATTAAACAATCCATTGTTTTTCTCTGCTGGGAGAATAACACATTTTAATGAATTTTTATTCAGATATATTTGTGCAGGCATAGTGACATACCCAAAAACTACCAAGGGGGGATGGGAAAGTGAGATTTGATGTCTTGAGTCTGCAATTTTTGTGTGCTTAGAAAATATGTTATTTAAGCTCTTAAAAGGGGAGGGGGGGGATTATAAATTGCTCTTTGGTATGCCACTGTGCAGGTGACATGAGTAACACTGTCATTATTAATAGATTGTTCTTTCAGCAGTCATATTCAACAAGGATTTAGAAATGTGAAAAGCAGACAGAAAAAATTTCTTTTGGTGGTAAAAGAATTATATTCATAAAGAACATATGCAAAGTTTTTCATATATATCCATATGCAAAGTAATCCATATATTAATACACTTGAAGCTTGCAGACATTTCCCAAGTAGTTGGAGTGAGGTTAGCTCACATCCTTCAAACCAGATATCAATCCATGACCAGGAGATCATACCCTGTGCACATCAAGGAACATGCTGAATGCCTGTGTTTTTACATAGCCTAGAAATGATAGGTGAGCAATTAAGCTTGAACTTCTGTTTGGATGATGGTTTTGTTTAAGTATGCATGTATGCACACCTTGATGGTGGGGGGGGGGGGGCTTCCATCTGTCTCTTAACAGCTGTAGAGTGAATTCCCCTACCCACCTTCTCTGAGCCATTGAGGTATCTTGTGACAGTCATTTAGTCCATTGGGTGCAAAAAGTGCCGCTCGGGTAAAGTAACTAAGCATTGCCAAAGAAACACATGCATAATAATAATAATTAGTATAAATTTATCATTCTTTAAGATCATGACAATAAAATTTTCATACTTGTTATATAATGGTACCTATATCTATTCCAACAAGGTATAATAAAATCACAAAAAAATTGTAACTTTTTAATAAAGTAAACTAAAAATTTTCAAATTAATGGAACATTTTTGAAAACTATAAACAAAATTTCTAAGCACATAAAATTTTCTATTGTTTATAATTGTCTACATATTCCAACAATATTTAAAATATTTACTTATCCAGTGAGCAATTTCAGGAGAAACAATCATCAAGTTGGATATTTGAAAAGCTTATAAAAACCTGTAATTGTATGAAACTTAACTGCCAGTTTCTTTTTTTTAACTTATATGTTTTAATGTTTTGTAACTGACTTTGGTTTTTGCTTTATTGTAAAGGACGAGGTAGGGAGGAAAAGATAAGTAATAACAGTTCCAGCTCAAGTATACCTGTTTCATCTAGTGGTAAAGCTTTAACTGATGCAGAGAGACTTCATGATGGAGCAAGTAATCCTGTAACTACTACTGATGGATGCTATAAACAGGATTTCACTGTTACAAAAAGCACAGATACACCTACTAGTGCCAGCACATCATCTGCAATGTCAGGAGTAAGGGCTGCTTTGGCTGAGTTGTTAGCTGCTCAAGAAACTCAGCTTTCCTCTACAGCTGTTTCAGGTATAACTTCTCACAATAACACATTGGTATGTAGTTCTAATTTTAAAAATTCTTCACATTCTGGGAGCTCTGCTATTCCAGATGTGCTCTCAGATGATTTTAGTAATGCCTCTAGGTTTGATAACAGCAATCAACCCACCAGGGGACTAAGTAATCCCCATACAGATAAAGCTCATAGTTCTATTGTTTCAGTCAAGGGTCAGTCTCTTTTAGGTACATTTCAAGAAGTGGACTCAGTCAACAGGCAGAGCCAGCATTCAGCAAAGTTTGGCAGTGAAACTAGAATTAAGAGTGAACAATCTGAAACCTGCCATACACTATTACCAAAGCCTGCTCTGCTAGAACATCCTGCTGTACATATTAGTGGTCCAAGACAGCCGCATCGCTCTCTTCTACCTTCTCCCACTAATCAGAATTATCCCTATCGTCATTTTGGTAGAGGGCGAGGATCTGGTACAAGGGGTAAGAGAGGGATGCCATAATATTTTGTTAAAAATAAATTTTTGTCATGAGGCTTACAACTAAAGGTTTTATTTAAGCAGTACTTTGACATCTGTTTCATTATTGGAGCATATCATCACAGTTCTTGAACAAATGTATAAAAGTGGGGATTAGTGATATGACTTCAGAACTAATAAATTGTGAAGTTAGTGTTTGAATCAAGTGCAGGTTTGCACCTAAAGCTGTTCATACTATTGATAGTTAATTTTGAGTGCCTCAAATAGATTATGGATGATGTGTATAGTGATGTTTTAGTGCCTGTAAACTGTTCAGTAAAATCTAGCTTGCATAAGTATTGTTTGTGATCTCTTCATTTACTTTGTACAACACAGCCAGGTGTAGAAAATAAGTATTTTTATAACACCTAATATTTGAACTTGCAAATAATCTTAGAACCAATTTGCAGAAATAATTTTTAGTAACTGTAAAATTGATTAAACAGAATTGCTTACTGTATGCAATGTTTTGGTTAATCATTGTTATTTTACAAACATTCATAATCTTATGTTTTGAATCAAGAAATGTCATCACACTCTGTATGTGTTCTTATATATGAAGTCTTTCATATTTTCCTCCATTCTTCCATTTTATTCCAGATGATTATCTTGAGACTCAAAATATAATCCATATATAATGTGTGCTGTGCACAAATGTAATTTGGTGATACTGCCAAAATAGCAGCGTATTTGTTTCTTACCTATAGAAACTATCATATTACATATAATCTGTAATATTCTGTGTATAAAGTGCTACAGTATATTGAGAATGCTTTAGTGAAATTTCGTAAACAATAGGAAAAACCTAGAATTTCTGGTGAATCTGAATTGCACATAGGCTAGTACCTTATTTCTTATGTTTATACACATATATAAAAAAACAAATTTGAAATGATCACTGCATATGAAATTAATTTAATAAAAACAATCAGCAAGATTTACATGAGATAAGAGCTTGAATTGTATTTTTAAATGTTATTCTTTATACCTCCTGTGTGTGAAATGATATGAATATCATTTAAAAAAAGCTTTAATAACATGGTTGTACATATACATCAGTAAATTTGTAAGTATTGTAAAAACTGAATTTTGTAAGCTTTGTTAAATATAACTATTTGAGTCATATCCAATAACAAAAAAGTTTATCTTTATATTTTTGTGTGATATAAGAATTGGAACAGATGTTTTCTGTCACACTTTCATGATAGCATGTAATTTACAACTGTATAATAAAAGCGTTTTTTCTAGATAATGCATGGATGCTTGTGTTGTCTGTTGTAGAATGATAGTAAACCGTAGTTATTTTAGCACTTATGATTACACTGATGAGGCTTCTTAAATTTTCAAGGAATTAGTGATATGTAAATGTAGAGGGTGTAACAAAAGTCCATGAGAGAACATTTGGTATGAATTTATTAATATCAAAAGTTCAAATTTACGCCATTCAAATGTTGACACTACTAACTAGATCATGTAAACTAATTTGAGCGTTGTTAGTCTGCTTTTTGTTGTTTGGTGTTATATTCATCACTCTACCCAGAAAAGTCCAATTGGGAATCCCACATAGAGAGCAACTCTTGGTGTCCAGTACTTGGAATATCTCTCTAACTATTCAGTATTGTTGTCTTGTCTGGTGAACAATAGACTTTAAATGACTCCAACCATAGTCCAATCTAATTGTCTGACAGTTTATTTGTAAGATAGTGAGGCCCTTGTTGAAACAAACATCTGGTTTATTAGTCGCAATTGGAATAGGTAATTTTTCAGAGTTACGCTGGCTGTGTGCATTTTCTTATTTTTTTTTTAAAAAAGGTTATCATGAATTACAACCCATACTGTAATACTTAGATCGAACTGAGCATGTGTATCTTCTTTACAGTGTAGCTTATAATTGCTCTAATATCAGAAATTGTGGTGCCAATAAGTGAAAATATGCCTCATGTACAATATTAGAAAGCATCATCAGTTGTTCTTTTGACTGTGATGATATCCATGTGCAGAATTCCATCCTCACTTCATAACATCAATTCCTGAATCAGCCATACTTAAACTAGGTGACACTAAACTTATTTCTTCATATGTATGCAGATGCGAGTTCCTGTTGTTTAATGGTTTTGTCCTGATCACTGTAGGCATTTTTAGCATTTTGCAAGACATTTAGTAACTCCTAACCACTTTAACCATTTTCCAAAATGTCGGTGGTTTGTCAGAATAATCTGTACACTTCACTTGCATCTCACTACCACCTACATATAATGATGCTAATTGTGTTTTCTTGTATGGTCTGTAATCAATTACAGTAAAAGTTAGTTACTGAGTGTCCAAAAAGTCCCTTTACTCAAAGTTTGGTAATTTATTACATGAAAGAGATTACAATTATTCATCTAATTAGTTCATATATATCTTCTACATAAGTTATGGAATACTGATCCAGTTTACAGCAGGTGTTGGAAATGTCTACTATTAAGTAACCCCACATAAAAAAAAAATAGTATGGTTAAATCGGAAGAATGTGGTGGCCAAATTTTTTTAGAGATGAGGTGATCACCAAAAAAAAATCCCTAATCATGTCTATGGTTTCATTAGTGGTGCGATACAATGCACCATCCTTCTGAAATTAACAGTCGCATTTATTCAGTTCCACAAACTGCTGCACAATATCTCTGTACACAGACCATCTACCACAGATTTGAAAAACGGGTCCCACAGTTCTTCTACATGATACAGCACACCAAATGGCTACTTTCTCAGAATGAAGTGATTCCTCATGTAAGGATGGGGATTTTCCACAGCCCAAATTCATATGTTCTGCAAGTTGATATATCCATTTAGGTGACACCATGCTTCATCTGTGAAGAAAGTCATCCAGAATGGCCACATTGTTACAAATGAATTTATGAAACTACTGGCAATAATGAAGGTACTTACCTCTGTTTGGTGGCTTTAGCTCCTGCACCACATTTTCTCAGTACTCATGTAACTTCAAACATTTTGTAGTGTTATGTATGAATCCATGTGATACTCCAATTTGTTGTGACAACTCAGATTTCTGATACGATCTTAATACACCGCTGCACATCCCCGATGAAATCTGGGGTCTCCCACTTCAGTGCCTGTCATCCACAGAACCTGTATCATGAAACCAGTGTACCGTTTGGTACAGTGTGCTTGGTGCCAGAATATCTGGATATTTGCCCTGCCATATCACACACACACACATCTGATAAGATTTATCCAGCAAAGCGATCCTTTGACTGCACTTAAAACCTGTCCTCGACTGACTGACCTTCAACTCCCTTTCCTGAAGCTTCTAACAGGTCACCACCTACACGTGGTTCTAGACAATTCTACCAACATTGCCAAACACCTGAGTTCATGAACCTTATCAACAATTCTGAAGCAAAAGACACAAATTGTCATTTGATGAAGATAGGAAAATGTGAAATGACTGCAAATGCTTGAGAACAGCTGTAAACAAAAAGGGGATAAAGCTGCATTTCACTGGCTTCATCAAAGAAAAAATGAAAATCTTGCTTAAATGGACCGATTTTGCACAAACAAATTCATAATTATGTCATTATGCTCATAGTAGAAAGATTTAAAGTATCATTCATCTGATTGCATCATCTTTGTAAATGTTATGATGTAAAATTGTTAAAATTAGATGCTGGGGGTAGATATCCCCTGCTGAATTAGTAATTTGGCAAGGGATGTGGTCAAATTGCTCCACCTCTCCCCAAATTTCATGAAATGTTAGTGTTGAAGGAAATGGTGCAATGTACTGGAAGATGCTTTAATGTTTCTGAAATACTCAATTAAGGAAAAGATAGCATTTCTTACCCAAGCAAATAAAAAATTCTTATCTAATTTTCTAAAACAAATTACAAGAAAGATTACAGAAGCACCAAGTTATATGACTTCCTCAGAAAAAATATTTGGCAAAGATATACTATAAAAGAAAAAGAGATATAAATTATCAATAAAAAATATAGTCATACTCAGTAAAGCCATATTTAACCAACAGGTTAAAAAAACTGATGATTCTGTACATTGAAGAATAATCTCAGAACCAAAGCTTTGGAAAGATTATGATTAAAAGAATATCATTTTATGAACCTGCAATATATATTTAATGTATAAAAATAATTATTTAAATAGAGATTGTAAAGAAGCATAATACCAAAAAGTAAATAAAAAAATATGTAGAGGCAATGCAAACTACTTATTTGCTAGAACTGTACATTTCATCAAATCAAAGAGATGTTTTCTGCTCGATAAGCAAAAAATAAATACCCTTTCAAGAAGCTGCTTGGCACTAAGGTCTGAAGAAGGCGAGACCTCAGCAGAAATAAAAACAAGCGTCCATGCCTTCCCGGGGCTCGAACTCGGGTCCCTTTGATCAGTAGCCAAGCACACTGACCACTCTTAAGCAAATTCCTAAGGCAGTAAATCGGGAAGCATTTCATTTTAAAAGATCTGCATTATATAGAAAACAGCCACTAGTCGGTTTTGCGAAATGACTCCACTGCTTTCCTTAAGAAACTAATAACTTTCATCGATATAAATGAATAAATTAGCAGATCTTAAATTTCAGACTGAATTTAAAGAAGGCTCGGTTTAAACATTGATTTGCTCAGCAGCATAGGCACAACTTTGACCTTTGTTTTCATTGAATTGAGAGTGCTTAGGGACAGTTGGAGGGTGCTAGTAGTTAACAGCTGAGACATTGATCCCATTGCAATCAGTATCTTACTACCTGCTGCTGTGTAATCAATGATTGTTTCTTGTGGAGTTTGTTTTTCAGTACATTGAAAAGCACTCGACTGTGATATTTTGTTTTATTTAATTGTGGTCGATATTTTTCACAATTGAATTTACATGAGCAAAAATTAAGAACTTGTTCTATATAATGATATGTTCAAGCAAATTCTTTTTACAGCCCCTTCAATCTCGTAACACACTTTTACTGTACATTGTTTATCAACCATACAATAAATCTGGAAGAAAAGAAAAACACTGCATAAAAAATAAAACTTAATTTTCTCTAGCAGAGAATTTTAATACACTCTTATGTTATAGACAATCATTCTTGCTTGAATCTCCTAAATTAATGAACAGCAAAACTTAGAATTATGCTGTGGAATTGAAGTGAAAAAAGTAATGTTAATATGCAAAAATTGACTGCCTAAATGAGCATTAAGTATCAAGTAAACAGATGTGGGCGAATTAACAAAATCGTCTCCGTCTTATCAGAACATCTTGTATGCATATTGTTAAAATTTCTCAACTTTTTGGGGCAAAGTTTGATTCAGTTAGTAGCATGCCAGGCTTATAATCTTAAGTTTTAGTTTTTACTGTTCCTGCTTTGAGATGAGAGGTGACTGGACTTTGTTAAAGCCTTGGATGGTAGATTAACCCCTTTAACACTCAAAATGACTCAAACATCAAGTAAAGGTGGTGAAGCCAAAGAAATATCACTATTCAAGCAAATCCATTTTACATCTGTTGATCTGGGTGCTAAAAACTTGAGCCATATCACCTTGTTCACAAAAGTTGTTTCCTATATGTGTTATAGAACACTGGATGATGGTGGGAGGTTCCTAATATTTATCCATTGGTTTCCCCACCCAGCTACCACCTGACTAGACCATCCTGTGCAGAAAACAAGAGCCACTGAGTGTAAAACAACCCAACTCACTATACAACTTCATTGCTCCTTATGGTCTGATTTGCCCATACTACAGACTCCTTGATCACGGGCCAGGGCAGCTCAGTCAGTAGTGCACCAGGCTCATAATCTGTAGTCCCCGTGTTTGAGTCCCACCTGGACCAGCATTGAGATTTATCTCCACAAAACTCCTCCCTTGCTCTCTGTTGGGGGACACTGATGGACTTGGAAAGACAACTGTCCATGGGATGAGACATTAAACTATGGCCCTGTGTGGGAGAGGCATAGCCTGTGCATGTTAAAGAATACACTGGATGGCCTTGATAGGTGGTTACCATTTTTCTAACAGCCGTCCTGTGGTTCCCTTCTGCAACCTTCTCTGAACCCTCGGGGTCCAAGTGATTTGGCCATTTACTGATTGTGTTAAAAAAAGCTGCTCACAGTTAAAACAATCCAACCTCTATCACATCTGTGAGAAAGTAGCTGTTACTTATAATTAGTATGCTATAGGGGGCGGGGGTAGCTCAGTCGGTAGCGCGCCAGGCTTGTAATCTGTAGTTCCCAGGTTCGAGTCCCAGCTGGGTCAGCATTGAGATTTATCTCCGCAAAATTCCCAGCCTTGCCCATGGTCAGTAGGGGACACCGATGGGCTTGGAAAGGCCGCCGTCCGTCGGATGGGACGTTAAGCCGTGGCCCCGTGTGCGGGAGAGCCATACCCTGTGCACGTTAAAGAACACGCTGGATGGCCTTGACGGGGGGCTACCATCTCTCCCAACAGCTGTTCCAGTGGGTCCCCTCCCCCAACCTTCTCTGAGCCTTCGGGGTCCATGTGACCTGGCCATTTAGCCCATGGTGTGCAAAAAAGTGCCGCTCAGAGGTAAAACAACCCAACCCAAAGTATGCTATAGTTCTATTTTCTCTATGCTGTAGATGACACCATTCATATGTTGGACACAATTAAATTAGTAGCACATCATGCTTATAATTGAAATTCATAGGTTTTAATCCCCCCCCCCTCTCTAAACAGTAAGCTTTGAGATTTTTTTCTCATTTTCCATGCCATGTTCTTGCTGTGAAAGGAGACTAATAGAAGCACCTTGTTTCCTTACAAAACTTCCATTCATGCTTTCATTTTGTAAATTGTTAATCCACTGAACCCACCACACTTTAATATGTAGTTCTTATAAAACATAATTTGAAAATCTGTCAAAAACAAATTGAGAGATGTAATGGTGTGTGCTGAAGAAACTTAATTGGAAATACATAAATTTTAATGATGAAATGTTTAAGTAATTAGTAATAAAAAAAAGAACATAATTGACGCAAAGTGCATTCAGGCATATATTGATTCATAAGATAATTTTAGTGATAAAAGTCTCTTACAATGTTACATGTAGCCCTCAGATCACATTCGGATTAACCATCAAACAACCAATAGTATAGCATTATTAAATGCTGATGGTTTTCAGGTGTTGGAGCCAATGAATATGGGAAAAATTACTGGAAAATGCAAAAACTGATAATTGTTTTAAGTTCTTCACTTAAAGAGAGTTGTAGCATTGATACTTATTCATTTTCAATAAACATGGTGTTATCTACTACAAGAATTAAGAAACGTTTATATGCAGTGTTAATGATCAGAACTTAATCATTCTAGCTCATTTGCCTTCATGTACCCCACATTCACTGGTTACACATTGTGAGATCGGATTAGTGAGCCTTGTTCATCCACCTGCATAGATCACTCATTCAAAGTAATACAGCACCATCATTTAAACAAGTGATTCCCAACTTTTTTTACCCCAATGGGGTCCCCCTTTCATCTAGCATTATTTCTAATGACTCCTTCATGGAAATCAAAATAATTTTTCTTGTATAAAACTTGTTGAAAACTAGATGGCAGTAGTGCCCTCTTTATTATTTTGACAAACCAAATGTTGATTGGGAACCACTGATTTTAATAAACCTTCACAGTACCGTTATGCATTTACTGTTAAACATACTTTTCAAACTTAGCTGTTCGGTGATAATGTCAAGATATGCAGATAACACTTGAACAATGTTGATAATACACTTATTCAAAGTTCACAGACATTTGAAGTATATTATAAATTAGATGTCAATTTGAAGAAATGTTGAAATAAAGTTCAAAATTCATGCTTGATGAAACTTTATTTCTTATTCACATAAATTTTCAACAACTACTACAGAATTTACATTTCTTTGTCGAAATAGTAGAATTGTACAAAAAAAGGGTATGCAATATATAATCACAACTCACTAAAATGTTGATATAAAAAAAAATCACAAATTTCAGAAATACAAAATTTCATTATCAGATTTTTAATTCATTGAACAATTTGCGAAGGTTATAATGTTTAAAGTTCTAATTTAGTTTTAGTTATCACTCTTGTAGTCCAGTGGTTTTAAGGCTCTTACTGTTAATCAGTAAAGATTGTTAATCCAGAACACATACATCCAGAGAATTGAGAAATTCATACTTTTCTTGCCTCCTTATTAAGCTACCCAGAAGAAATTTTGATCCACTTGGCAAAGAATAATTTTGATATGGATTTCTCAGAATTTTTTCTTGAAACATACACTGTATTGTTAGAACTTGTGCTTTTGAATAATTCCCTTATAAGACAGGCTGCAAGTCTAACTTTGTCTTTTAGAGTAACTTAAATCTTGCATTTAAATAGAGTAGAGTAATTTACAAGCAAGTTTAGGGTATTCATGCATCAATTGCAAAAAATAACCAGATATAAATAAAACTTTGTTTTAACCTTCATAAATTGATCACTGAATTTGAAATCTGATGATGGAATCTAGTATTTCCAGAATTGTGATCATTTTTATTAATTATATCAACATGATGATGAGTAAGTATATTGCTAGAAATCAGTTGGTGCCTTTGGCATCTTTTGATTTTTAGACTCTGATCCTTATTTGACCTGGAACTGGATCTAAAATTTCTTAAGTTTTCTGAGTTTTTACTGACCAGTTTTAGCTCTCGCAATGTTATATAGAAATTTTACCTCAAAGGATCTATTGCATGCAAATTTTCACATTTCAAGAGATATATGATCAGAAATATTGCCCAGCACCACTTTGGTATTGCAAAATTTAACATTAGATGTTAAAGGATTCATCACATCCAAATTTTCATATCATTTCTAAGATCTGTAACCCAAAATACATTCTGGTACCAGATATTCTAGATCCAACACTTCTAGATCTAACTTTAACCTTGAAGCACCCACTGGATCCAAAATTTTGTAATGTTTCCAAGGATGACAGCTTAAACACCCCAGACACAAATTTTCCTGTTTCTAGCAATCATAGATTAAAGTGTGACTTCTATTTGACTAAGGTGACCATCTGTACTGCTTCAAGATTATTTGTACTGTCCAATTTAGATGTATCAGTTTTGTACTGCTTTTCTTATGTTTTAATTCTTTATACTGCTTTCAACAAACAAATAAATAAATAAAAAAATTAGCTATTTCTTGTTGGCAAAAAATATTTCTAGCACTAGGGGGTCAGTCTAGTATGTACTTTGATGTACTTTTTTTCTAGACTTTAAAAGTTGATAATGGATAAAGCAAGTTTCAAGTATTTATGGAGTTAAGTTGCATGCTGAAAAAAGGCATAAAAATACATCAAGAAATTCCACCAAAAGGGCCAAAATTGCTGTCTTCAGGTTTCTTGCTAGTTGTATGTGATGTTTTCATGTAAAATTTCATTGATATTCATTCTTCATTAGAAACTGTAATGGAGCTATTCCACATATCATGACAGAATCTGATTCCATTTTGTACTGTGTATAATGCACAGAAATGAAAGAGAATCACCGTGGGAAATAAGAACTATGTTGCCATCATTTATCATGAAAGTAATTTCATCATTATGGACTCATTTCTAAAAAAAAGGTTTGTCAACCTCAAACCACTTAAATCTTTTTTTTTCCTATCCCAGCTGTATGTGTACAGTTATTGTTCTCATCTTTTGATTTAACTGTAGTTTGGGATATTAGGCATTTGTATTCCTTCTTAAAAAAAATTAACATGATTCTTAAAGGGGTTCTACTCTGGGAGCAGAAGCATATATAGCAGTGCCCAAAATTCTTTTGTGAAGTAACATTGAATGTGCCATAAACAGTAGGATTTATAAAGCATGACTTCTCATCTGAAGCAGTTGTTTCCCAATATATGGTACTTATACATATTCCTACTTAAAGATTACTATTAAGTAGAAAAAGATGCTACTTGCAGATTCAGAAACACCCCCAAGTAGTTTTTAGTCTGGCTATGTGTCTCAGAATTAAACCCAATATTTTTTTAATGTTGGTTATTTGAGTTGCACAAGTTATTAGCCAATGAAATCCAGTAATAATTTCAACTTTAAAGTTAACTAATTCACTCTTTTATTCTGGTAAAGTATCTGAAATCATTTTGTGAGAAATGAAATATTTTCTTGTTTTATTGCATACATTTACTAATGAATTTGTGCCCTAGAGCAAAATTGAATTATATAAAAGTGGTCATGCTATGAAAAGGGAGATCATTACCACTGTAGTTGGTGTATATGGCAAATTCTAAGCAATATTTGAAATATCAAGATTGTTATTTACATCAATTTTGATTGAAATTCACTTAAAACTTTTTATCAATTAATAAGGTAATGTATTAGTATCATCCTCTGCTAATTATTTATCTAAAAGGTAGAGTGAAGAAAAGCATTACAAAAGAGATATCAGTCAGTGCAAAGAAGTGTTTAAGCTATATATATATAGTTACACTCTTTTTATGAATTAAAAGTTACTTATGTCTCATTATGCAGCAACACAAGCATCAATGCCTTAGCTAGAAAATGTACCTATACCCATTCCATCAAAGTTGATATCTAACGTATACAAACAAGCCTTCACTAAAGGGCTGAAAACCATTTAATTTTACTAAATATTAAGATATAGAAAACAGCATATCGATTCATTTCAGAAATACAGATATTAACATTTAAAATTAGCCATTTGAGAATGCTAAGAGGGGTGATTAAAAATTATTAAACATGCATATTCCATGCATTCATAAGTTTTTTAAAATTCTCTAAAACAAAGAAAATTTTACATCCCAGTTTTTAGGCTAATTTTTATACTTTTCTTTTTATCAAATTAAAGTTGATTATTGTTAGTAAGATTTTGGATAACGATTCCTTCTCAATCATATTTGGAATTTATTTGAATATTAGGGCATATAAACTGACAGGCTCCTGTCAGACCTCTGTGGCAAGCAGCTGTTTGAAGGGGTATTTTTTTTTTATTTAATGGAGAATTAGTTTAACTATTAAAATGAATTAATTAAATTTATACTAGAATTTAGAGAATGTATAATGACATGAAAATATATTTACATTCTTTTGTTTTAGCATCATTTGTTTTACTCATGAATATCTTTACATCCATGAAAAATACTTGCACTGAATGCCAACATGCAGTAGTTGAGCAATGGTAAGAATGGAATCAAGCAAATTACTACCAAAACTTGGAAAATTTGTTTAAAAAGGCTTAAATGTGATAGTAGTTTGTCATATGATTTACCCTGCTAAAAAAGTAGAGGAATATTTATTTTGCCAAGGTTTTAATATTAAAATAGGTTTACCATTGAGCCGTCCCGTGGCCGAGTGGTTAGCACGCTTGACTACTGATCTAAGGGACCTGGGTTCGAGCCCCGGGTAAGGCATGGATGTATGTGTCGTTTTTCTGCTGAGGTCCTGCCATCCTCTCAGATCTTCTACTCTGGCATATAAACTGACAGGCTCCTGTCAGACCTCTGTGGCAAGCAGCTGCTTGAGGGGGTATTTATTATTTATTTTATTTTTACCATTGATATATAATATTTTTGTGATTTTGATCTTCAAATATCAATTAATCTTGCATATCAATTCAGTCTGGTGTTTAATGTTTTTAAGGATCTGTACATAGAAGAGTGTGGTAAAATTAGCTTCCCATACAGGGTTTAAAGACTGCTAATTTAAATATTTTTATCTGGAGCAGAAGGAAATGAAATAGATTACTAGCAATGTTTCATTGATATGTGACACTAATGTTAGTGATTCCTGCATGCAAATTACATCTTGAGTGTTATTACTATGGTGTTTATTCTGGACATGCTTAACATTTGCTTAAAGAAAGGATAACCCAAAACATAACCAGTATCACTCTTTCTGTATTCTAAGATACCATAACAAATGTCTTGTCCATAATTTGCTACATTAGGTATCAACATAAGTGGAATGGAGTGTAGATCTCATTATGAACAGCTGAGCTTGCTAATCATGTAGCAGCTATTTTATAATGGTCTCAGCAAAAATTTCTGCTGAAGTTATTTGTAGAAAATATAACTTACATAACTCTAATTCCATCTTGACACAGTCAATCTGTCTTCTTATTTTCAATCAACTCTAATGTAGTGCAAATAAAAATATATGTGTAGTCACAATGCATTTTCCATAAAGTATGTATATCAATATAAAACAGGAATGGTTACCCACAGACTTATCTACTTTTGTAACCTCATGCTGTAGGAAGTGAAACACGAAACATTGTGTTTGAATGTGGGAATAGCCCATTAATAGAACTTTCAAAGTATAATCACTCTCATATAAATGCTTTGCATTATAACATTTTTTCTGAATAAGGGCTGGTATTTATTTTTTGGTCGCTTACTATACTTAGCAATTACTATATGCAATAATTTGCATAATAAATGTTATATAAATATTGTGGTTTGCAATTAGAATAGCATTGTTAAAAATAAAATTTATTATTTTACTTTGTTCTAGTTATACCAAGTTCATTGAATAATTGTTCAGTACTGAATAATTGCAAGTAGTTTACTTTTACACATCTTTTACAATGTGATGAGTCATAGACAACCCATTGCAAGTACTGCGGTGCTTGCAAAGCTGTTAAAAGTGCTCACTGGTGCATCCTTTATTAGTTTTGGCAATCATGATCATAAAGCAGCAAAATTTTGTGTGCAGTTACCACAATGCTACATTCAGCATTAAAAACTCAAATGGCTTTCAGGGGAGGCTGTGGCTCAGTCATTAGTGTGCCAAGCTCGTAATCTGTAGTTCACAGGTTCAAGTGCAAGCTGGGCCAGCATTGAAATTTATCTCTGCAAAACTCCCCTTTCTGCCCTCAGTCAGTAAGGGACAACAACATCCTTTGAATGGGATGTTAACCCATGTTCTGGATGGCCTTAACAGGAGGCTCAGTCTCCTAATAGCTATACTGTGGGTCCTCTCCCCCAAATTTCCCTAAACATTTGGGATCCTTGTGACCTGGCAATTTAGCCCATTGTGTGCATGAAAGTACCACTCAGAGGTAAGCAACCCAACCCAAATGGCTTTCTTACAACCAGTTCAAAAATAATCTAATATTTTTATTTATTAAAATAATATAGTTTACATTTCACATTTATGATATTTTTAAATAAGATATTGCAGTTGGTAATCACTGGAATAAACCACAAAAATTTATTTTAACATTACACAACTTTTGTATAGATTAGGAACTCCTCTGTTGTAGATCACTATGCTACACTGAAAATGTTTTACCCCAAGAAAAGGACAGTTTCACTTTTTTTCAAGTCGGTTTATTTTTAAAATTAAAATATAGAGAGAAAGTTTGTAAAATCAACATATATCTACAGGAATATAATATAAATAGATAAATAAAAATACCTCCTCAAGCAGCTGCTTACCACAGAGGTCTGTGAGTAGGGTAGGACCTCAGCAGAAAAACAGCACAACATCCTTGCCTTACCCAGGTCTTTTAGATCAGTTGCCAAATATGCTAACCACTCAGCCACAGGATGACACAGGAATATATTGCATGGTTTAAAATATTACATTCATTATAGTGAATTCCCCTTGCAAGGTTCATAACTTTGCAAGCTGAATATGTGAGACCTTCAAAGATATTCATGCAGTTTTCTGGCTTTATAAATTAGAACTTATCCTGGAGGTAAAATTGTGAAAAATGTATTAATAAAACTTTTTTTCATCCATCAAAGGAATTACTGCTGTTCCTTTTAAGTCAGTATCCATATTCAAAATGTATCAGTGTCTCAGAGGTTTCTTTGCAATTTATAATTATAAGTGTGGTAACTTTCACCCTTTTGATTATAACAGAATGAAGTCGTCCTGCTTCTTCATTTATATCCTTTTTTTGGGAGGAACAAGGCTCTTTATAGGTAAATGCTTCTGGAATATCTTATTTAAGCATTAAGTACTGAATAATTGCAAGTAGTTTACAACTTGAAATACACATAACTACTTTATTTGTCGCATGAAAAACAAAAAAGGATATGACAATGAAGAGAAATACATCAAATTTACAGGTACTCAGTATGGGGTGCTGGAATTGATGCTTCAGACAGTTCAATGAAATTCAACTTGCACATCCTATTGGATATTTCAGGGTTTACCTAGATAATAGTGATAGTAATCCTGTCCTACAGCTTATTGATGGATTGTATATATAAAATATATTAATCAGGCTAATATTTTTTTTTACATTTATCAATTAAAACTTGGGTTACTTTGAAATATACATTATCCAGAAATAATCATAGTGAAAGACATTGAAAAGATTATATGTAAATAGTTCGCTTTATTTTGCTAATTAATGTTAACTGAAACAACAACATTGAAGAAGTAACAGCACATTTTACATATATTCTAATGGTACAACTTCAACCTCAGCTATAAGTGTTAATTTTCTTCATCCTTGCTAATTACTTCAGTAGTTGGGTAAAAACTTGCAGTTTTTTATATTATTTCTCATAGAAGAATTTTGCAGTTTTTGGAATTATAAAAATAAAAAATAAATATCACCTCAGGCAGCTGCTTGCCACAGGTCTGACAAAATTAAATATAGTTTAATTACATAACAAATAAGTTATAAAATCCATTTTTATTGCTCATTATTAATTTTAGTAATAATAATGGAAAAAAAGAAGATATCATCATTAAGTAAAATAAACCTGAAAACTATCTGTTTTTTATTGATATATATATATATTAAGATACTGTGTTAGGTTCTTTATTAAAACATTTTTAACTGTTATAAAATTGAATGGATTTGTGTGTCACTATTTAAAATTTGTATTAACCATAAATAAGCCTCTAAAAATGCTGCATACTAATAATTTAGTCAATTTCATTTGTGTTCAGACAACTTTGCATTTCATAGCCACTTTTGTATAGCTGCATTTCATCTGTGCATTGTGTGTGAATCAGCAGCTAAATGTGTGAAATATAAGAAATTTAAACAGTTGTATAAATTTTCTATTTTAGCATATATTCAGCTGCACTGTATGCATTATTGAAGTTATATTTGTATTTTACAATAAAAGTTACAATAAAAGTAGAAATTTGTTGCTAAAACTAAGTAACAGACAACAGCTGTATTGATTAAAATATTCAATTTCTTCCACAAGTTTGCTTCCCAGTTGGTTATTGAAGCACAGTACATATGCCCATTGTAAATGCAGATATATTTAATATTCTACTGAAGAGTATAAGAGATATTCATGAAATAAGATTTCAAGACCAAGCAAAAACTTCGTCAGCAAACATTATGCAAAGCAACAGAGTGTAAAATACTTATGTGAATTGTTTATCAGTTGATTGCAATAATATGTACCCTTTGTGGAAATAATCTTTTTTCTTCTGAAATATTCCTTTGAAATGTTAAAAATAGTGATATTTCTTCAGGTTAATATTTAAACATAACAGCATGAAATTATGTTGCTATTTCACTATGCCTTTTTATGTCCAAGAAATCAGTGTAATATAAAAACTTCAGTCAGTAGTTTTTTATTAGTATTCCTGACATTAACAGAATACACCCTTTTGTAATTAAGTACTTCTAATTATTTTGTGTAAAAAGAGTGGATGAAGTATGTTAATTTTTTTTATTGTGATGTACTATATTTTTTTTTTCATGTACTGCTATTTTCACATCTGTTACACTGTATTGTGATAAAGAAATTCAGATTAAATTTAACATCACAGAAAGAGATTAATGCCTTTCACTTCAATAGTTTCTTCCCTTTATACAAATTTTAATGTTTAAGTACAGTATAACAAAAATTTGCCAGTTGACTGGCTGTAAAAGAAAATATTAGTAAGTATTATTTAAGAAGCAGGAGGAATTTTTCATGAAGTGCATTGTTTAAAAAAGAAAAATAGGGAAATTCATATAACGATTTTTACTTCCTTTAACTGATCATTCTGGCAACTACACTATAGGAAATAAAAAATGCAACACTTGCAAGAAGTTATGCAAATGTGATGAAATTTAGGGAGGTTGTAGTATATGTAAATGGATGGAAATGATTAGGTTTGCAGGACAATTGAAACGATTAGACAGGCACCAGCTTACGTCACAGGTGCTCACAGGTTTGGAGCAGTCAAACTTAGATAAAGGCAAACCAAAGCTCCCTGGTTGACAAAACATGGAAATTGTTCTAAACCGCTAAAGATGCCCTTATGCAGATGTCAACAGCCGTTCCAACAGTTAACAGACTTTGAGCGTGGAATAATCATCGGCCTTAAAGAAGCTGGTTTGTTGTAGAGATACGGCCAACCTGGTTGACTGCAATCCCAGTACCATCATACACATATGGTGCCCATGGGTTCAAGAAGGATCCAGCACACGGCAGCAAGGATCAGGAAGACTATGTATGACCACAAAGCAACAGGACCGCCATTTACGGTGCATCACATTGCATAACAGATTCACAGCTACGCAGCAACAGGTAGCACATCAAATACCTACCAGGCAGACAGTAAACAACAGGCTAATATTTTTAAAATTTTCAATGCACTGAATGATTTGCCCCTTAATTCTCAGGAATAAGAAAATCCAACTTTTTCCTTTTATGGGATAAATTATATATACTTTTTGTGTTTTATAGGGCTTATAATATATTATTATATACATTTTCCAATCATCCATTTGTATAAATTATTACTGTTAAATTCCAGTGCTGCACTTGCCCCTCACATCTGCCCACATGCAAGCATGTCTTCAGTGATGTCGCCTCAGACCGAACTGGAACAAACAAGAGTGGAGTACCTTTGTGTTTAGTGATGAATCTCGTTTTTGGCTGCACAACTGTAGGCAAAGTGTTTGCTGTCATCCAGGGGAAAGGAATGCTACCCAGTGCATGCGACATCATCACACAGCTCCAGCACTTGGTGTGGGGTGCCATTAGTTGGACATCTTGATAAGAACTGGTCATAAGGGAATCTGTAACTGCCCAATGATAGGTTACCAACATTTTACAGCCAGTGGCTCTCCCATTTGTTCAGCAGTACAAAGCCTTTTACCAGCAAGATAATGCCCATCCCCACACAGCTCGCATTAGTCTGCAGTATCTACACAAGCAAAACGCTCAGGTACTCCCATGGCCAGCATGCTCGCCGGATGTTTCTCCTATTGAACATGATGGGCCAACAGCTCCAACAACACCTAAGAAATGCACCAACTACTGTCGCTGAAATGGAACAGCGACTTCATGTTATTTGACATTCTACCCCTCGGGAGGACATTATAGGGCTGTACAATAGCCTTCCCCACTGTGTCACATGAATGCATTGTTGTGGGGGATGGTTCAACACATACTAATTATACCACTTTACCAAGTAGGTAAAGTGGTAATTTACCTTTTTTTTTTTGATAATATAATCTATCACACATCTCAGTGTATGCTAATAGCTGCCAGCATTTGAATAAAATGGCATTAATCCTACCAGGTGTTGCAATTTTTTTTTCCTGTAGTGTATATATGCATTTAACCCTCAATATGTGGGCCGAATGCACAGTGCCACCCTCATTTGCAAGGAACAATGCTGTTTTCACTTCACTTTTACATAGTGTATGCAAAACTAATGAATTTTGTTCTAAAATATTAAAGCTTGAAATTTGCTATATTTATTACTTTATATAGATAGCCTGAATATTGATGGGAAGCAAAAATAGCGATATATCGAATGTTTATAGAGCAGTTTTTTCATATCTAATTATGATAAAGTTACAGGAGCTACATTTTTTTTAGTCACATTTCTTCTTATATGTTATATAAAATTTTCAGATTATTGAAAAACACTTGATATCCTTATTTCTGGAACTGAAAAGAAAGGTTACCTTGAGCTTATAATCTCAACAATGTATCTTTATTTTGCTAGATTCCTGTAAATAGAAAAAGATTCCTTTAAAATATCCAGATTTTATAGTTGAACTTATATAATAGGGTGTTTCAAAAAGAACGCAACCCTCTATTGTATTTTTCTATTTAAACTTGACAAAAGTCACAAATTTCAAAAGATGCAAATTAAACATATTTATCTACCTTTACGACAGATGTTGAAAGTGATTTCCTGCAACCTAGATGCAGGTTCGTACCCGTTTCATGACATTTGCAGCCACCCTTCGTAATGTTTGTTTTCTTATGCTTAAAATCTCTCAATGTTAGCCTTCAAGGTGTATGAGGATTGTATTGAAACACTACACTTTTGAGATATCCCCAAAGGAAAAAATCTTTTGGAGTAAGATCTGGGGATCTTTAGGACCACAAATTTTTTGAAATCAAATTATCACCAAAAAATTCCTGCAACATGACCCTTGTGTCATTTGAAAACAATATCCATCTTGTTGAAACCAACACTCTCGTTCATTCACATCCAATAGTGTAATAAACTGTTTGATGAGGTCATGATAAATTTCACCAGTTACAGTTGAGTCAAAAAATAAAGGCCCTATCACACGACAGCCGTCCCATGGCCGAGTGGTTAGCACGCTTGGCTACTGATCTAAGGGAGTAAGATCCGGGTAAGGCATGGGTGTGTATGTTGTTTTTCTGCTGAGGTCCTGCCGTCCTCATAGACCTCTGTGGCAAGCAGCTGCTTGAGGGGGTATTTATTTATTTATCACATGACGACGGAAAATTGCACACCAATTTACCATGCGTGTAATGGTCATTCATGAAAAGTGTGAGGATTTTCACTGCTCCATATTCGACTGTTTTGATTGTTCACATACCCATCCAAGTGAAACCAAGCCTCGTCACTGAAATAAACATGGTCCAACATCTCAATTCCATTTTCGTCAGCAAAAGAATGAAACCAATGACAGTACGGTAAACGGTTTTCAAGGTCTGGTTCTTTCAGTTCATGAACGACACCAATGTGGTAGGCATGAAATTTTAACTTCTCTGTAGCCCTGAAAACAGTAGCTGGTGACACACCAACCTGTGAAGATAACTTTCTAAGAGATTTTCTGGGTGAGCGAGTTAAACGCTGAGACACATCAAGAACTTAGGCAGTTAACAGTGAAGGCTGGCCTGGGCTCTTTCGATCCTGTACAGACCCGGTGCTACAAAATTTATCAATCAAATGAGATATTGTCGACTTGTTGAGAATTGCATGAGGAAATTTCAGCTCAAACTCCTCTCTCACACATTTGTAAGATTTATACGCACAATAAGTCTCAACAATAAATTCACATTCGTTTTTGGAAAACGACATAGCTGACACAGCACAAACTGCTAAAAGTTAACCTTGAGTTCAGTAATGCCAACTGACTAATATTGTGACATAAAATGTACATGTGCATAAGTTCTGTTCTCTTATATTTAGGGTTGCGTCCTTTTTGAAACACCCTGTACAGCAATTGTATAAAAAAATTTCTTGGAAACAACTACTTCAGTGGAAATTCTGCATAGTTTTGGACACTAAGCAATAAGCCACAAAAATATCCCCTAATGTAAAGTAATAGCAGCCTGCATTTTTTTGCTTGAAAAACGAAATATACAGTATTATAATTATACGACATATATATATAGTTAAAATCATTTATAGTAATATGGATGAAATTGTGCACCATGCTGAATATGAAAGTGTATAGGAGATTTTTAGTTTGCTATGGTTTTAAATATAATCCCTGTGTATAAAAGCCTCAGCAATATTCATATTAAACATGCCGAGGATCTCCTATGAGAAGTTTTCATTCACCTCAAACAGCTGAATAGTGGGTCTTCTTTGGATCATCTTGCTCTGGTTATTTAACCTATTGTGAGCTAGAAAAATGCTACGCAGGAGTAGAAATATTCATCCAACCATTGCCCTAAACTATCTTTGAAAGTTTAAACTGTGTTAAGTATTCAGGATTATGAACAAACAGTAGAACATATTAACTGCCTAATTCAAGACCCTTGTGATATGCGACTTTTGTTTAGTCACATCACTCTTTTAGAAAACTACACATCTTTCTAATTTTACATAGTTAACAAGATTTTATGACATAAATGTTGTCATTTATTTCTGCTATAACAGTTTGCTATTATAAATATGTTCTATTAATGATGATTAAATTGCCAAAATTTTTTCATACTTATAATTACAATTTTTTTATGGTATTTACATAGTAAATATTTTGAAGTTCCATCATTGAAATCTTTATACAATTTTAAGCATCTAGAAACAGCATTAAGGAGTATCTGTTAATTTTCATATTTATTAATTATCCTTTGATATAATTTTTCTGTCTTAGTTTAGGCTATAATTTGAAAAAAAAATGAATATCCCTCTCAATCTTTAGGATATGTTTGGACAGTATATTCAATTGCTAAATTGTATTTCCTATGTGGTATTTAAACAGCATTAGTGAATATGAAATTGAAATTTTTTATTTTTCTTGGAAGTTATTTCCCATTGTTTAGATAAAAGCTGTTTTAAATATTTTTAAATTAGTTAAATTTTTTTTCTTGCTGTATTTGAGATTTCTACAATAGACTGGCATTAGCTCATCTTTAGCAAATGCTGAATAACAAATTTTATATAAGTTAGTTTTGTGCTATACAATATCATTTCCTCATCTATTCTTCCAGAACAAGTTGAATTATTATTTATTATATAATAATTAATGCTTATTATTAGTAATAATATATTTAGTAATTAATAAAATTTTCCAAAATATTAAAGTAATTTTGTTTTACAGGTGACACTTTTTTTTGCCTTCAAACATCATTTATGTATAATCATTCCAGTGGCAAATTTATACCTACTTTGGTATTTCAAGAATTGTGTTTTAAATATTCCCTTGCTATATTCACTGCAAAAGATATTGATTTTATTAAAGAAATTAAGATCAGAATTTTTAAAGTTTATTTAAACTTGCTAATGTTGGACAAATTAGTACCTTAACTTGAATTATAAGCATAGTTTTATATAGATTATGTAATATTCCTTAGTTTTTACCACTGCAAATCACCTTTTTTTTTTGGCATTTTCCCACTTTTTTAACAATTAAACCTATAAAAGCTGTGTTATATAGTAATTTATGAACTTTAATAAATATATCGTTTTTTTTCCCACTGGTTTGCATTTCGCATAAAAATGCGAAAACTTGGAATCTCAAGTGTCTGCCAATGCACATAAAATAATAATTGTGTCATTTAGAAATGACAGCTATTTAAATTATAATTAAACATGGCAGAAACCCAAAAATGCAGCTATAAATTTTTTTCAGTGTGATTTCAAATCACAAGCATATTTTACTCAGAATATTTTCCAAATTCCTTAGTCTTTTGTTGGGAAATTAATATTTCCGTGATATTTTCATTAAGTTCTAGATACAGAGTTAAAATGTATTTACCTAGGTTGTTCTTAATGTCCTGTATTGAGAAAGAGAAAATGATTGTCACATAACTTGCAAGTTCCTTTCCTCCCAAAATAAAGAAGAAGTAACTAAAGTCTTAAGTAGATTGTAGACTGGGTTAAGAAAGACGTTAACGTGCTTAATACAGTATTGTTATTTTAGTGTTTTGTGTATTTAAATTCTTTTATATGTACATTTTATTAATATTTAAAATTTAATGCACTAAATGATGCAGTGTGGAACACTGATATTTTAGTTTTAAGAGAAACCTGAGGTTGTAAATTATGTACAGTTGTGATTGTTCAATTATCTTTATTAATTTACTGTTTGACACCCATTAACTAACAAATATTTTATAAATTACACAAGTGTTGAAAAGCATGTAATATGATCAGAGACATGAGGTCTAGACAAATCTTTCCTCCCCCTCCCCCCATCACCTGCTTATATGTGCTAATAGTGAACAGTAGTATGCAAATGTAAAATTAAATTTCCGCTACAGATGTGATTATGTGCTGTGCAAGTTCATCTTTAAGTCATTTTAACTTCACTGTTTGGTGCAATAGTAATTCAAAATAAGGTGTAATATGCAGTTATATAAAAGAAAAACACGAATTCAGATTTCATCTAATATCAAAGAAATTTACCACATAGTATAAATTCAAGTTTGGAATGAGGAGCCAAAGTGATGTAGTATCAAATAATTGTAAAGAGGAGTGAAAACCGAAATAATTCTAGGTTGGCAAGAAGCAATATTACCTATTTTCTGCAGTAAAAACTTATTTTCTTCAGTATGATAAATAAAAGTGCAATCAATCTGTGGTAGTAAATGTGCTAAATAGCAATCATTTTTAGAAATGGCAAAGTAGGAACTAGTTTTTGAAACTTCGGAAAAGGTAAGTAATTTTTGTACAACTTTTTTTAATCCTATGAAACTTTGATTTTATTGTGTATATTTCACTCGTATTTATAAAATGTGAGTAAAGTTATCATTAATAGCTCCTAAGGACTAAATTGTTCTCTGAGATAAGTCTGACAAAAATCCCTTTCCAAATAAATCAATAGCATAAAGATCTAAAATAAAATGAGCAACTATATTAATGATGAAATGATTGTAATTTCATAAAACATAAGTGTGTTAGATAAGTTTACCAGATCTAAAGTCATCATATTTCTGGATTAAACCAAGAATATTAACCCTAAACATTCTAACAATTATAAAATTATATTAATGCTAAGAGGAAAATGCTTATATGAAATGCATTTTTATGTATCATCTGTTTTAATCCAAAAATGCATCAGAACTGATAGTATGAAAATGAATTTTTAATTAACAGAAAGCCAGAAACAATATTCTTTAGCTTAAGAAACGTCATTTTCCTAAAAAAAAAAGTAGTATTACCTATGCTCTAGGGACTTAATATGTATTTAAAATATGATTACATAACCATTGATTTAGTTACATTTTTTTTCCCCCAGGAAGCATTTTATGTATCAGAATAAAACTAGTGCATATTTATTTATCTTGCTATTTTGAAGTAGTTCTGGCATATAAATAAGTCCTAATCATTTTTATTTGTATATTTTTATGCTATTGAATGCAAACACTTGTCAGTTCCCTTATAATTGGGACAACCATTTGTCAGCTTAGAAGTTGTATTAAAAACTAGCAGATTCTTGTTATTCTCCCAAGTTTGAAGGCCTCTTCCAAGACTTCCAAAAATTAAAATTATATAATACATATAATTAAAATGGAAAAAGATCAACAAAGAGTATTTATATATAGTGCTTTTTTTTTTCATCGTCAAAAATATGTGAAATTCTAATATTTAGTTATCATGCAGGTAAGTATCAGTCTGATGGGGAATCATATCAATTTTATGGAATATTTGATTTTACTAACACCTATTAGATCTGAGCTGTCCATAATTTTGCCATTTTACTGTAATGGTTTGCAATTTATATTGTTGGGTGAGAAAATACTATTATAGGATATCTGGCACAATAAATAATAAAGGATAAGAATCTGACTTCAACAATGCAACGTTCTAACATTACAGGAACATATTTTTTTAGGAATTTAAATATGAAATGATTGCTGAGGAAGCACTGCACGAATATCTGAATAACAGAAATGCTAGCGCATTGTGCTTGGGGCAGGGGTGGCTCAGTCGGTAGCGCGCCAGGCGTGTAATCTGTAGTTCCCAGGTTTGAGTCCCAGCTGGGTCAGCGTTGAGATTTATCTCCGCAAAATTCCCCGCCCTGTCCACGGTCAGTAGGGGACACCGATGGGCTTGGAAAGGCCGTCGGATGGGACGTTAAGCCATGGCCCCGTGTGTGGGAGAGCCATACCTGTGCACGTTAAAGAACACGCTGGATGGCCTTGACATCTGTCTTCCAACAGCTGTTCCAGTGGGTCCCCTCCCCCAACCTTCTCTGAGCCTTCGGGGTCCATGTGACCTGGCCATTTAGCCCATGGTGTGCAAAAAAGTGCCGCTCAGAGGTAAAACAACCAACCAATGTGGCATTGTGCATGGCAACAATTCTGTGCAATCTCATTACAAAGCTTTCTGTACCCGAGTATGTTGACAAAGTGATCATATAAGACTGTATGGGGACGCTTAATACATATAACATTTCACAGAATGAACCACGATAGTTATAGAGTCAAATTCAGCGAGGACCAGTGAAATACCACAATTTGCAGTATATTTTGCAGAAAGTTTTTATCTCGCACAGATCAAATAGTACAATTATGTACATTTGGAGTGATCATAATTGCACAAATTTCAATTCCCATTCAAGAATAGAAATTGCTGTAGTGCAAATTATTTCAGCTTTTAAAGCACACTTCTGCAAAAGATTTGTGACTCGGTTTTCATTTCTATAGTGAAAGGCATCGATTGTATAAGTGTACAATTATGCTGGAAATGGTTTTCAAGATGTTCATGTATGCAACATATTGCAAACTTGTGTGGTTCTTCTATATTCTCTGTGGGGAATGTAATTGCAGGCATAAGCATCCGTGTTTTATGCATTCAATTATATATCTCTTAAGGGCATTTACCATGTCTTTATAAATTCCTAGGGAATTGCGCACAATTGTCAGTAGATGTATTTTTTTTGTACTGTTTATCCAGTTTCTTGAAATGGGGAGAACAGCTGCATATCAAAAAGAAGCAGATGTGCTTTGCCCAGTCATTATCTACCAACTTAAAATATTTCTTGTAATTAGCAATTATATGTGTTGTCAAATTAAAAGCCCCCAATTCAAATCTTAATACAGTAAAGAAAATTGTTAGTTATCCCAGTATTTACCAACAAAATTTTACCATTCAAAAATAATAGAATTTTTTTAATATGTAAATTGATATAAGGACCAGTGTAATTTTGTTAAAACACTGTCGTTGTGGAATTTCCAAGAATAATTTATATTGATAGAGGGCTGACAGCATGTTTAGAATGGACTTTTCTCATATGGAGGTGATATAGATATCCCACACTTACGTAATGATGCAATAAGGTCCTTGAGAATCAGAAATAATTCTGGAAATCAAGTTGGAGCTGGGTTAAAGCACTAAATCCAGCCCATGTTTTACTCGGAATATGAGGCGAAAATCATATGAACATATTAATTATTGCCGCTGTTGTTCAGAAAAGCTACTTATTACAAATTGGTCAAAAATATATCCTTTTACAAATTAAAGTACTCCATTCTCCAAGAAATTCTCTGTTTCCAAACTCATTTCGTAAATCGTGCATACAGCCCTTTATTTCTCTATAATACTTCCCGAGCAATTTGCAAAAGTTTCGTTGAAAGAAAAAATTGTTTAAAAACAATATAACTCTTAAACAGCAAATAAGATGTTTGCACTTTTCAAAATCTCTGAAAATGGAGGTTGCAACAAGTTTTTCATGCTTATTTTTTTCCTTATAATTTTTATATTGTTTACTCTTTTTGTTTATTAGTTACTTCAAAATAAGCTGAAGTTGCGATTAAAAAAAAATTAGCTTCCAAAGTTTCAAAGTTATTTTCCATATAGCCGTTGACGAAGCAGCCAGAGAAAATTTTAATATTATAACGTAAGGAAGAATGTATTTTAGCACAATATTATACTTATTGTACAAAGTGCGTCAAAAGTCGTAATATCAGTTACCACCAAATAAGTGTAACATGTTAGTAGCAAAGTTTGTCAGTGTGAACACCATGTTTTTTGCATGGACGTCGGAAGGAATTTTTCTAGTGAGAGGCAAAATTTTTTCAGTAGAGAGCAGAGAGCAAATTGTTTCAATATTATTTTGATTAATGAGCCAGTTGCGAATACAGCAGTAACGCATATATCATACCATAATACATCTAAGGATACTAGAATACAAAACGGGAAAAGAAAAACAATTTATTATTGAAGACGCTTGTAAAGCAATGTTATTACATAATAATAAAAATAAATGTGTTTCAAAAACAAAAGTAAAAAAAAAAATCAAGATTTACATTTCGTTAAAGAAAAAATTAAATATTTGGTACACTGCATACTAGTCAACAAAAATTAATTTTTCCTGGACGGGAGCAACTGCTCGTCTCTCCTCCCCCCCCACACACACCTCTTGCAAAAGCCCGTGATACTTTGCAATTGCCAGTCATCGTACAGGTGCTCACATTTTCAAAAGCTGTCGAAATCATGACAGGTTGTAATTTTGCTCTACAGACATCATATTCCTATTTGGCAATGCTAATATTAAATTTGCATTCAAACCACAATTCTATACTCTGGTCTGTCGTCCTGTGAGGGGAACACAATTCTATTCCTAAAAATGCTGTTTACCAGAGAATGCTCTATTCAGTTCATCATTATCCTCAAGCAGCCATGGGCTACGGAGGTCCAACCAGACCGCGCAGTTTAATTCTCCAAGCATATCTGTCCTGAGCTACATCTGCTGCATCCGGCCACTGTACACCAATTCTAACAAGGTCCTGTTTGACATTGTCTGCCCACCGCATCCTAGCTCTCCCCTTCCTTCTGAGGCCTTTAGGCACACTGTTCATAAACCTATTCGCCAATCTATAATTTTCCATACGGACAACATGGCCAAACCAGCGGAGTCTGCACAATATGCTGCTTAAGGAGGTTGCAGACTCCTGTGCCTAACCTCATCATTAATTACAAAGTTAAAAACCACATAATACCCAAGATGCTACGTAAGCATCTAGTTTCCTGTTATCTTGTTTATACAGCGTTCAAGTTTCACTACCATAACTAACCCTAGAAAGAACAAAACTATCATACAGTCTAATTTTAGTCTTTAGGTGTATACGCCTATTTCTCCACACTCTCCATATATTCTTAAAAGTCCCGGCAGCAATCCCTATTCGTCTGTTAATCTCAAGCCGCACATCACCAGTATCTGTTACATAGCTCCCAAGATAATTAAACTGTGACACCTGCTCAAGACTGCAACCATTCAAATTAACTGAATCACAGCCTGCCTGACCAATTTTCATCACTTTAGTTTTCTCTCTATTTATAACCAAACCTACTCTACTACCAGTCTCATCAACAGCTCGAATGAAAGAGTTCATCTCATCAACATCATTTGCCAAAAGGGCTAAATCATCAGCATAATCTAAATCAGAAATTTTCGTATCTCCAGTCCATTTAAGGCCAAAATCTTTCCCTTGAAGTGAATTTCGCATAACATAATCAATAACCAAGCTAAAGAGAAAAGGAGACAAAATGCACCCTTGTCGAACACCAGAAGTAATGCTAAACCAATTGCTACAAGCCTTACCAACTCTCACAACATATTCATAAATTCAAATCTAAAAGCATCCAGTTTCCCAATTTCTTGTTTACATAGAATCGAAAGGTTAATAAAAAAATATTCCCTCAAGCAGCTGCTTGCCACATAGGTCTGACGGGAGCTTCTCAGTTTAAGTGTCAAGACTAAATCTTTCAATGCACTTCGTAACTAACTCCACATTCCACAAATACTTGCAGGGCCTGATCTTGGGATTGGTAATGGGGGGGGGGGATGCTAGTAATGATAATGAAAGCAAAAATTTATTAAACTCGTGACTCGCACATATTTCAAGAGAAAAAAAAAAATTTTTAAAGACCTAAAATGAAGAGGTAAATGTTGTACACGTTTTTTAGCTCTTTAGAACCAGTATAACGAATTTTGACTTCAAAGGACTCATTGCATCTAATGTTTCTCTTACCTACGACAGAAAATACCCCTAGACACCAATTTCTAGAACTGGCTACTTGGGATTTGAACTTTGAAAGGACCTGCGGGATCCGAAATTTCGTAACGTTTCTAAGATCTGCAACCAACATCCCAGACTAAAGTTTTCACGTTTCTGCCACTCGTATTTCAAGGTTTGAGCTCGAAGGACACGTCAGAGATCAAATTTCAGAAATCTACGACATGGACTGCCCCTAGACGCAAATTTTTAGAGCTCTAACACTTCTGCGTCATAGTTAGCATTGCGTGAACCCTTGTTAGTCAATCACGCACAATTATATATGGTGCTTTTTTTAAACACAATATTTTATTATTGCTTATCAGCTGTATCAATTTCCTTTTTGCCCCACTGTAGCCTTAATTGCTAGTAGGCCACAAAATTCCAAAGAACAGATGACCATCTTTTATACCAACTAACGTTTCATGTTCTGTAAATCTGTAAGACAGTTATTCAGATATTCACAGGCTATAGATGACAAATTGCGCTATGAAAGATAATTTGAACAGCCTTTTGCGTTCGTGTAGCTCAAAAATTGCACATCAAGAATCAGTGGAATCGTACTACAAGACGCATCTCTCCTTGGCAAGATATTCCATTCTGTTGTCAAGACGAGATATGTAACAAGCTCGAGGGATTTTTATCCCTCGAGCTGACATATACAACCCTTCGTGAGCAAACGTCTCGTTCTAGCAGAGTTGTAAAAACGCTTCCATTTGTTGTTATTGCTCATTGAGCATAACGCAAAATTCCGTCCAGTTGTTACTGGCAGTGTACTATTGTTGCAAAAAACACGAATTTATTACATGGCCATCATAGTTATAAATTAGTTGAATTTTAAACCATCCCAGTTGGTAACCACTGTAATAAACGGCTAAACTGTAAGAATTTTAATTTCCATTGGAAAAGGTCAATATTTTGTACTCACCAAATCAGTTTGCGGATTCCTTGGTGCTCTCAAAAATGATTCAGATTCCTGGAGCATCCCAGATGCACTCTGTGGCAAACCCGTTGTTTCGAGGATATTAAGGAACTACGAGGCTTTCGAGAATACATTTAATGTGTGGTGGGAACACATTCGTTTAATTTTTTAGGCTGTGAGGTGAATAACGTTCAGAACCACTGCAATTCTCGAAATGGGCAAGCTTAATGGTCTGATATTCATACCTGTGAGAGTCCCTGAAAAAATTTGGTTTGTTCAGCCATAAACAGTGACGCACGGTCACAGCATCAAACCGTAATTGTGGCAGTAGCGAGAAATATGCTACCCCGTTCTCTTCAGATAAATGTCAAGAATCGAATGGCGAAATCGCCAGATAGCTGTAAAGAGTATATTGGCCCATTACTCCTGGATCGAGTTGACAGCAAACGGGCTCCTCTCTAAGGGACAAACAGCAAGTCGTCGCACGTAAAGAATTCTGAAGCTTTTATGTACAGACTTTGACTAATCTTCCTGTGGTCATGGCATAAGTATCATTTGTGTAAAGGGACCCTACCCTTGGCAGGTTTTGGAGAGATTTCATGGATGTTTTGTGATTGGGCCGTCCCGGTGGTCGAACTTGTCTACTGATCAAAGGGTGGACAAGAATGCTAGTAAGGAAAACACTTTGTTGTGAATGACCTGGGTAAGGCATGGATATTCCGCTGAGGTCTTCCTCACATACCCCATAAGCAGCTGCTTGAGCGGGTAAAGTCTAAAAGTTTCCTATTTAATGGTTAATTCTCGTGAGCGTAAATATATGAAATTTTTTTTATCGTTGTAAACAGCGAGATTTCGCTAAAATATCTTGAAAATCTCGAAAATTAAAGGTCTGAAAAAGTATATGGTTTTTAGAAAAGGTTTCTTATATCTTTTCCCCCAAATATGTATTAAAGTCGGGTAAGTTTCCTATGTTTAAAATATTAATGAGGAAATCGGCCCATTTTCGGCCGTAAGTATTCTACAGAAGATGTGCTTCAAGCAGCTTAAATGCTTTTTCGTTTGCCATTTGAAATTCCCATAGAAGATTGAAACACTCCAGATACAGCTCTTATCTTTACATGTTGGTTATCCTAAAGAGAAATGCTTAAGAGCATTCATATATATCCAGGAAACTGTACGTTTCCTGGATACATATAAATGTGTTAAGCACAGTGTTTCACTGCATTTTTTGGCATAAAATGCAAATATACCAAGTTACCTACTGAAAAAGCAGTAGTTGGATCTTCATAATCTGTCGTGTGGATCGCAAAACAAACTGAAAATTAGGATTGAAGTTCAATTTACGAACCTTGCAGCCATAGTTTCAACAAATTTTTCTTCGAAATACTTTCCTCATTGATAGTCCTTTTCATAAGAAACTTTTGTTAGCCTGATTATTAAAATAATGGATCCACCCACTTTCACATGGTGGAGGTGAAATCTATGTGTTTAGTTATTCTTATCTGGGGATGACGGTTTTAAACGTTTCTTCTAGCGAGGGGTTTCCTTTGTCACTCTATTAGATAAATGAAATAGTATAGGTGCAAGTTCCCTTGACTAGTTGCCTTCCCTTTTTAAAGAATAAGGATAACATCTAAACTTTTCTGCTTTTCAAAAGTATCTAATCATTCCCTATACAGAAAATGTAATTCATGCATCTGAGTGGTTCATTGACAAGAAAATGTTACCACAATAGCTTTATTTCTGAGTTTATAGTCAAAAGATAAGGCTTTTAAGGTGGAGACAAGAATCTAAAGGTCTATCTGCGTAGAATTTGCAAAACTATTTTCTTGTTTATGGAGTCCTTTGATGGCCTTTTCAAATTACTGAAGCTCCAATGCAGAGGCAGTCAAACATTCCTTCACCAAAAGAGGAAATATTTAACGTGAGCTTTCGATGATGGCTATTTTTCTTTTGTATAAAGAATTATACCAAATTTCGTCCATTGTAATTTCAGTTTGGAAACGATATTAGTGGTATGGGCAATAGCACTGAAAACCAGAAAACTTTTGCATCGCCTAAGCGTCTAAATAGTGTTATGACTTTTCCATAGGTTTTATAGTTCGAATAACGTGTACAACTCACTTGTTCAGTTGTTTTACCTCACTTTTTGCACACAATGGGCTAAATACCCCTGTCACAAGGACATCAACGGCTACTACCCCAAACTTCATTTAGAACAAATTAGCTCGCGAAATATATGTAGAATTCGTTTGCGCTCCTCCGTTTAACGTAAATATGAAAAACTTGGATTAAGAACCAAAACTTCTATTTGGCAATTAGCAAACGTTGCTTAACGTGTAGATCGTTCTTTGTTGGCATATCCGTCCGTTACTTGGTGAGTAATATACAGAAACTGGCAAGGGTAGAAAAACCAAGTCGTTCACAAGACAGTGGTACATAACCTGACCTCTTCTGGAAAGCTGAATATTAAACTAGAAAGTCTGGCGTGTATTGAATAATCATTTTCAAAGATAAATATTTTCTAAAATCGGTGCCCTCTAAATAACTGGAAATTTCATCTAGTAGAAATTTTGGAAAATGTGAATAGTAATATTAGTATCCAGCAGGAAAAGAAAACGAGTTGTTTCCGTCTGGAGAGAAAGGAAATTAAATTTTTGGGGCAATTTACATCCCTTATCAACAAAATTTCGAATTTTAGCGTGAGTATATAAACATTAATATTTAAAGTTTTGTAATTTTTCTTCAGCGATATCTAACGTGGAAATTAAACTATCCAACCCTTCTCATATAATGCAAATGGTAAAACTTTGGCAGTGCCAATTTAGGGTATATAAATTGAAGGTAGCTAATGCTAGACATGCTCCAGTGACATTGCCTAAAGCTGGTGTTACAGGCTGTCGTGGCACTAAATTTTATTTTCGGCACCCATTGCCATTTTCATTCATTACATTTTCTTAGCTCATTTTAACATTGGTTATTGAATTTAATCATTGCGATATCAAAGGAATTCGAATTTCTTTCGTCATAATTAAGCCTAATATTCTACCAAACCATTTTAGAGAATTCCTTATTGGTGAGAAGCAAACTTTTTGTAGCACTTTTGACTGCACATAAATAACAGTCAAATCTATTATAAATCTTAATTTTCAACATTTATTCGATATTTAGAATTATGGAAATGTGAAATAATCACGCAAGCTAACGCTGTCATTGTATTATGATTAAAGAAGTAGAGTGGAACATTTCAAACTGGAAACATCCAATAAATAACATCTAAAACTGTGGAAAATGTAGAACTGAAACTAAAGTGTAACAACATCATAAATAATAGCTGACGTCGATAAAGTACATCGTACTGCATGATGGTGACGCCAGCACGCTCTCTGTGATTGTTGCCAATGGCTTCATTATTGCCAAACTATTGAGAGTTTTAACATATGATCCCCTGTTATTTACCATATATTTGAAAGCTCAAATATTTTCTACGTGGGTTCCCGTTGTGTAATCTCACGTTGGGTTGAAAAAAAAATCTCCGTAAAGGTTGTAAATCCTGTCTAATTTACAACCTAGAAATTCCTTTTGCGAGTGTGAGGGATCTGGCATTGCCATGAATTTCTTTTTTAATGAATTTTGAACGTTTTTTGTAGATGCAATCTATTGGAGAGGGAAATTCGTTTCTCGCCAAATATAACGTGTTAAGTAGTTGTTATCAGTCGTACCTCTGCTCAAATGACGTCAGAACTTTATCTCCCGCTGCTTATTGGACTAGTTAGTTTAGTGGACGTACCTGTTCTTACATACGTTTGTATTTAAATAAAAAATTATTTTCTGATGGATATCTCTAAAAAAGTGAATGTCTAGATTAAAAAAATAACAGTTAACTTTTTTTTTTACAAAATGAATGCACCCTGCTTAGATCTATTGTAGTACCAAACTTAAGCGTTTGAAGACCTGTCCTAAAACCATGTGTAAAGAACAGTATTCAAGTAACGATTTATTTACAATTCAGCAGCTAAATATAAGTAATAATACAAATTAACTTATTTTTACTATTAGAAAACAAAAGAAAAAAAAAATCATAAAAAGTAGCGTTGCGTAGGTTCCGAATCCTTTTCCCCATGTAAAGCGATTTAACACAATGACTATCCCGTCGAGAAATTATTATAATCGAATCCTTATCGTAGTTTCGCGGCTTTTTCGTGTTTAAAAAACTGATACACGATAGAGCTCACGATTGTTACACGGTCCACATGATTGTGTTGGACCAAGCTATTTTGACGGCCTTCACAAAATCATGCTTTGGAAAGTTCTCTTTGCTGTGCATTTGAAGACTTCTTAAGATACCGTAACCACGTTTTGCATGATGGGTCCTGAGATCAAGGATTTTTTTTTTTTTCTGTGTTTCAACGCTCTCTCCCCTACTTTGCACCTCCACACTGCCCTAGGTGAGACAGGAACACAAAGGAATTAAGATCCTTTTTAGCAGCTTGTCATTTGGCCTATGGGTTATTGAGGGTGTGGGGAGTTTTTCTTTCAGGGAAAAAGGCGATAAAATATATGATCACTAATAAATTCTGGAGTGCAAAAATGGCCTGCCCTCTGTTGGTTGGGGGGATGGGACGTTAAGTCCCCGTGGGTCATTTGCCTAAAAAGGGACCGACGGAACTGTATTTTTTTTTAGAAGTTATATTGGTGGTGGGGAGGATTCTTGAAAAGAGATGCAACTTTCTCAATAGTGAATCAAATTGTTTTCGCATACTTTGGACGTACCTGTGAAAACTGCCAAACGTAAAGTCAGTTGAAATTTATCCGCCCACTCTGAATGAATTGCCGCTATTATTTATATTGGATGTTTTATTGCTTTCTCTTACTAATATTTACAGAGTAATTTAACACTTTATAAATTTTATATTAACTTATTAATAGAACTTTTGCAAATAAATAGTACTTTACCTCTGGGATAATATTGTATTTAAATAGAAAATCACAAAGTCCCATTACCAAAAATAAGCTAATGGACGAATATTATTTGGGAAATGTCGCGAAAATTATTTTCGGGAAGTTGAAATGCCTCGGTTTTTTGTGACGATATACAGTCTGCTCTCGATTTACTGGATTTAATTAACGCGTTTTTCTGAATAACTTGATCACTGTATTTAAGCCATTTTTTATTTTACGTGGACATTTTTGTGTGTTTGAAATAACGCAATTTGCACTGATCACCAAACAGTCTGCACTCTGGTGACAGTGGGTATTTTCGGCATAGTGCGAATTTTACCGCAAGCATCGCACGTGAGGGCTTCGAATTAGCCGTGACATGAGAAAAGTCACCAAATAAAAAAGTATACCCAACAACAATCAAAGTCGCACCTCTATGAGACTTAAGTTTACGGTCAATTTTTGCAGCTTGACTATGCAATCTGCACTCGACGCACTTAGAGTGGGCGAATTGTTCTGTCATACGACCCCTGGCTTCTGTCAGAAAGGAGACATCGGTGGGCTTGGGGAAACTGCCGTCCGTTGGATGGGACGTAAAGCCGTGGCACCATGAGCAGAGAGCCATACCTTGTGCACGTTAAAGAACACGTTGGATGGCCTTGACGGGAGGCTATCATATGTTTCCTGTCCAGTGGAACCCCTTCCCCCAAACTTTTCCGAGCCTTTGGGGTCTTTTGTGGTCTGGCGATTTAGCCTACTGCATGCAGTAAAAGTGCCCTTAGAGGTAAAACAACCCAACTCGTCATGGATGTTACCTTGTTAAACGTTAGTTAAATTTTCTGCGAGGTTATTCTTCTCAGACATTTGCTGAAATACTCCGAATTTTAAAAGGCCGTGGGATGGGATATTAAGTCGTGTGTGGAAGAGCCATCCCCTGTGCACGTGAAAGAACACGCTGAATGTTCCCAACAACTCTCCAGTGCGTCCCCCCCTCCAACCTTCTCTGAGCTTTCGGGGTAATTGTGACCTGGGCATTTAGCTAGTTGTGTGCAAAAAAGTGCCACTCAGAGGTAAAACCACCGGATTTTATCAACGGGATTCTTGCCACCCTATTTAAATCAACTTCCAACAATATTCGTTTGATAATTAAAATGTTGCAGAAGTTGCAGTGAAAGATGACTGAAACGTTTTAATTGTAATAGCAAATTGCTAAAATATTTTAAAAGTCTTAGTTTAATTAAAATTATATATATTAATTTTATTTAAATTCTTTTAGTTTTTATTAATTTTGAAAGAAAAAATCGCTTAGGACGAATATAACAGTAGTCTCTACGGTTAAATTTTTTTAACCTCCTGTTTTTTGAAATATTGAAACGAGATTTTAGCGATGTCAGTATGGTCATGTACCCGACCATAAAGGAAAGAAAAGTAAGGCAAGTTTCCTCGGGCTGGTGTACATTTATTTGGAGGATTAGTATTAAATCGTGTCCTTTGAAGCAAAGTCATGTGTTGCGTTATTAAGCAGATGTTTACTGTGGTAGAACTAGATTGCAAAACTGTAAAAAATATTCTGGTGTTCTTTTCAGTCCAGTGCAATTATTTGGCCCTTTAACAAAAGATTTTTTTCCTCCAGAGTTTGGACAGTCACGTAAATTCCTAGCCCCCCCACCCCCCTGAGGTCTTGTAAAGGCTGTCGAATGAGACCTTAAACCTCTTCTCCGTATGCAGTAGAGCCATACTATGTGCATGCTAAAGAACATGCTGGAAGGCTTAGACTGGAGAGTTCAGACCATTTCTGGAATCTGGCCACTTAACCCATTGTGTGCAAGAACAGGTCTCTCAGAGGTAAAACAACCCAATACCCAGAATTTTCCCTTTTCTCAACTTGTGCAGTGTGTATCTTATTTTAGTTTTTGATAGTTTACCCGTAGCCTCTATTATCTAAATGCTTGCAATGAAGAACAACTATTGGGGGGGGGGGGGGGGGCATCGGCAGCGCCCCAGGCTCGTAATCTGCAGTTCCCAGGTTTGAGTCCCAGCTGGGCCAGCGTTGAGATTTATTTCCAAAAGACCCCACCCTGCCCACGTTCAGTATGGGACACCGATGGGCTTGAAAAGGCTACCATCCGTCGGATTGGACGTTAAGCCATGGCACCGTGTGTGGGAGAGCCATACCCTGTGTACCTTAATTATGTGAAAGAAAATCTTGAATTAGGGGAGTAATAACTGAATTTGAGATTTTTTTCATCAGATGTTTTCAAACATTACCTGACTAACGTTTTGTATTTGGTACTTTATATTCCTTTTTTTTAGATATATATCATTTAGTTTGAGTAGGTTTGTTTGCTAGCTTAAATGTTTCGGAGATACTGAAGTTCGTGGACGTCGGCGAGAAGAGGTGTGGGGGGGGACTGAAAAATTTATCAGAAAGTTTATGATAATACAGATGTACCGAAAATTAAATTTTTTTCCCGTAACAAAACGTAATACTGATTGTTTTTTTTTTGGAAGCATATTATTTATATTAATAAGGAAAAAATAATTTTTGCGTGTATTATCAATAATAAATTTCCAATTTTTTTTATGTGTTCGAGCAACCTTGGTTTAATTATGGTATGATATTACTGTATTCGCAACTGCACTCATTTAATGAACGGCTCGTCCTGAATTTATCTGTCTTGAAACATTTATTTGATCCCCCCCACCCCCCTATACCCGATGGGAAAAAATTCTGCTGACGCCCAAACTGATGTGGCAGTCCTAAAGAAACAAAGCATATTTAAAGAAAAACATACTGGCGTGGTGCTCAATTAAAATCACTCCGTATACACAATGATATACTTTTCTCGGAAGCAGGTGATCAATGAAATAAAAATAATAATAAATACCCCCTCAAGCAGCTGCTTGCCACAGAGGTCTGACAGGAGCCTGTCAGTTTATATGCCATAGTAGAAGGTCTGAGAGGATGGCAGGACCTCAGCAAAAAAACGACAAATACATCCATGCCTTACCTGGGGCTCGAACCCAGGTCCCTTAGATCAGTAGCCAAGCGCGCTAACCACTCGGCCATGACTACACAGAATATGAAGTTAAGTTTGTAAATGGTTTGCCCTTCATCCCGAAGGTATTTTAGTAGTGGTATTCGACCCCAAAAGGACAAGTTCCGATATTAAAAGTATTTCAATATCGAAACTTTTATAATCCTTCCTTGAAGGTAATTTAGTAGTAGCCATCGACCTCAACTGTAATAACGGTTCTGGATCAAAAAAGTAGTTTAATAGTTGTACCAGTGGAAGTCTTAACCATCCCCTATAAAAACCTGAATATATTTTCCCCCCAAGGGGCGGCCATTTTTTCATTCTTAAGAAAGCAGCGCTTGGTTTGGTCGCCATTTTCTTTTCCAGAAAGCAAGTTCTTAACACCCTTACCCTGTGCACGTTAAAGAACCGCTGGATGGCCTTGACGGGAGGCTACCATCTGTCTCCCAGCAGCTGTTCCATTGGGTCCCCTCTCCCAACCTTCTCTGAGCCTTTGGGATCCATGTGACCTGGCCATTTAGCCCACGATGTGCAAAAAAGTGCCACTCAGAGGTAAAAAACAACCCAACCCATAAGCTTTGTTCCGGGAACTATGTGCATGTTAAAGAACATGCTACATTTTAGTAGAGTGAGTTGTTTTTTAATGTAGTCAGTGTTCTAAGCAAATTATTTAACGTATTCAAACGCGAGAGATGTTGTCCCCACTGGAAAAATAATCGGAAAATTAATTTATGTTGAATAATATCAGGTGTACCAAAAATTAATGTTTTTTTTTCTTTAAAGAAATTAAAAATCTTGTTTTTTTACGTTTCGTTTATTGTAGGAAGTATTTTATTTATATTGTGAAAAAACATTTTTTTACGTATATTTCAATAATAAGTTTCCTGGTTTTCGGATATTTTAGTTATTTTGGTATATATGCGTGATTTCTTATTTGCAACAACACCGTTTAATGTACAACTCGATATAGTTTTTTTTTTTTGCCTCCCTCCCACCGTCCCCAAGAAATATTTTTCCACACCTGATAAAGCTGAGTGTCAGATCTACCCCTTCGTGAAGGGCCGGGTTTAGCCCCTCCCCACACACGCACCTTTGAGACTATAGTCTCAAAGGATTGATAACCTTTGAGAATGTTACCAGGTTCGAGTCCCATCTATGTAAGCGTTGAGATTTATCTCTGCTAAACAACCCTGCGTTTAGTAAGAAAGGGAACACAGATGGGCTTGGAAAGGCCGTCCGTCGGATGGACATTAAGTCATGTCTCTTTGTAAAGGGAGAGCCAAACCTTGTACACGTTAAAGAACACTCTAGAGAACCTTGAAGGGAGATTTCTATCCTAACAGCTGTCCATTGGATCCCCTTTCCCGATTTTCTCTGAGCCCTTGGATTCCTTGTGACTTGGTCATTTAGCCCATTGTGTGCAAAAAGTGTCGTTCAGAGGTAAAAACAACTTAACGAACGATGTGATAAATTATAGAATGATGCAGATTTAAATGAGGAGTCGTGAATGTTATAACCACTCAAGAAAAGAAATCTGCTTTTTGAGGAAATTTTAAGATTCATTTTGCAGCTTTCATCGAAAATGAATGAACATATATTGACTCGTGTAACATTTTGCTAATTCTGTGTATTCGTTCTTGGAGAGGATGGGGACTTTCCTATTTTGTTTCGTGCACTAGCTTCTCTGCGGATAGGTCCATCATATTCGAAAACAGACAATGTAAAACTGCAAGTCGAATATACTATTCTGTTGATTTGCTGTCCAGTCATAAAGATGTAAAGGATCATTTTCTCTTGAAATTAGACGTTTGACACCACCGCTGTTTTTCGAGTGAGAAGGGCAGGTTCATGAAAGAATCAGAAAAGTGGAAAGACTTTCATTATAAAAAAACTGGAAAAAGACGTCTTCCAAAGAATCGAGATATCGTGCAGTTTTGTTGCCTTCTGTTTTTGTCATAACCCTTCATTGATTAGCGAAAGCGATATTTGAGAAATTCTGCAATGTAAGCAGGCCGAAAGATCTTCAATTCCGTTAGATACCTTCCATAAATTGTGACGATGAACAGTCGTAAGCCTTTAAAATCTGCAAAGCTAGCAACCACAGATTTTTGAAATTCGAAACATTTCTCAAGAATCTGCCTAAGTGAAAATGTTTGATCTATGCATCTCTTACCAAAATCTATTAAGCCGTTGGAGGCCCTGGAGCCAAGTTTTAAATGGGGTGTCTATCTAAATTGAAATGTAATGAAAAGTGTTCAGTTTTTTGCAAAATCATCGATTGAGATGATTAAAAAATACAGCTTACCTTAAATAGGTTAATAAATTCAATCCATATCTGAATCCACAGTGTTCTTCAAGAAGTTGTTTATCAACTAATATTCCTTGTAATGCACAACAATGCAAAGAACTTAGGGGCGGGGGTGGCTCAGTCGGTAGCGCGCCAGGCTCGTAATCTGTAGTTCACAGGTTCGAGTCCCAGCTGGGTCAGCGTTGAGATTTATCTCCGCAAAATTCCCCGCCCTGCCGACGGTCAGTAGACACCGATGGGCTTGGAAAGGCCGCCGTCCGTCGGATGGGACGTTAAGCCGTGGCTCCGTGTGCGGGAGAGCCATACCCTGTGCATGTTAAAGAACACGTTGGATGGCCTTGACGGGAGGCTACCATCTGTCTCCCTACAGCTGTTCCAGTTCCCTCCCCCAACCTTCTCTGAGCCTTCGGGGTCCATGTGACCTGGCCATTTAGCCCATGGTGTGCAAAAAAGTACCGCTCAGAGGTAAAACAACCCAACGCAAAGAACTTACCTGGAACAGAGAATAGACTAATCCTCTTGTAATCACAAGAACTCGATCCAGTAAAATCCCTAAGAACAGCAAAATAAACTGCAAAGCGCTACTAATTTCTAAAAAAGAATTTCTATGATGAAATTAGGGTTCCCTCTTATTTTTACTATTGTTTTATACTAGATCTGTAACCTGGGCCTTTTACATCTGGATTGCTTTTATTTTTCTATCTGATGTTTTCTAAATGTTGTTTATACTCTTGTTGATATTTATATATTTTATCATTGTTGATTTATACATACATTTGTGGCTTTTCGCTGTTAGCTTTTAACTTTGGTTGACGGTTCTACATTTTTTAGCCTTTTTAATATTTTGTGTAGCGCATTATAGCCTTAGCTGCTGACCTTTCTTCTCCCCCCCCCCCCCCCCGTTTTCCAGGGACTGAATGAAATGCTCTCTCCCTGACGAATAAATTTACCGAAAAACAGAGTAGTAATAGTAGGTTGTTTTAAAATATATTTGACATCGCTACTAAAACGAATATTATCAAGCTCCCTTATCTCCAATAAAGAGGCTAATTCCCCCCCCCCCCCTTTAAAAAATGGTAACCTAAACATGTTCAAATTAGTAAATTGTGAAGTTGTTAAAATGTGTTCGAATTAATCACTAAATTTGAAATATGCTCTCTGATTATGAAAAACTATTAATTTGAAATTTATATAATTTGTATTGAAACTTTTGATTACATCGCAAAACGTTAACAATGTGTGCAGGGGGGGGGGGGGCACATGCCCCTCCGCCCCTTCATTTTTTTCTATATCCGGGATATTTAGCTGGTTAATTAAAAATGTAGAGGTTTGGTTAAAAAAAAATTCCTCACAGTTTATTACACATGTTTTTTTAGAGACTCCCAACTGGGGAAAAAAAATTCTTAAACAGATGTAAGATTTCTTTGCACTAGCCCACCCACCCACCCAGTTGATAGCATGCCGTTCCCAGTTTCCAAGACGCTGAAAAAGTCTTGGAAAGGCTGCAGTTCATCTGATGATGGACGTGCAGGAGAACCACTCTGTGCGCGTTGCAGGACCGTTGGATGGCCTTGGCGCGATGTTAACATCTATCTCAACAGCTATGTAATGGGTCCCATCCTCCCAACCTTTCTCCGAGCCCTTAGGTCATTGTGACCTTGGCCATTTGCCGATTGTGTGCAAAAAAAAGTGACGCTCAGAGGTAAAACAATCCAACATTTACTATTCTTCATATTTAATTATAAACCTTTTGAGAAGTAAAATAATACTTCACCCTTACTATCGTTTAGCTTACCCCTAAGAAAAAATATTTCTCGCTACTTGCTATTAGTTCACAATTCGCAAAAAAAATGTGGAGCACAGAAATGAAAAATACGAAAACTTTAATATTTCTCTTTCTCCTCCTGACCTCTGGCCAATAAAAATACATGAAATTGAAAATATCTATCCTGCTTGAAAACGTAATTATGTAGTCCTCTTATAGATACTTTATTTTTGTACAATGCATTAAAAGTTTGGTTCATAAAAAATACTCATAAGAAGTCAAACTATGTGATTATAAAGCAAACGATGCTTAAACACATCAAATATGTTTTTCTAATTACTGTAAGAAAAAGTTAAAATTGAATTGTGACAGAAATCATGATTACACTTATGCATAAAAGTAAAAGCCGTCCCATGGCCGAGTGGTTAGCGCGCTTGGCTACTGATCTAAGGGACCTGGGTTCGAGTCCCGGGTAAGGCATGGATGTATGTGTCATTTTTCTGCTGAGATCCTGCCATCCTCACAGACCTTCTACTGTGGCATTATAAACTGACAGGCTCCTGTTTGAGGGTTTTTTTTATAAAAGTAAAAATTGTAAAAAAGTAACATATCGCCTCTGAACAGTAGTTTCAACTCGAACTGGTGGATGATGGGGAAAATTGGATTGTTTTACCTCTGAGCGACACTTTTTTGCACACAATGGGCTAAATGGCCAGGCCACAAGGACCCCGAAGGCTCAGAGAAGGTTGGGGGGAGGTGGACCCACTGGAACAGCTGTTGGGAGACAGATGGTAGCCTCCCGTCAAGGCCATCCAGCGTGTTCTTTAACATGCACAGGGTATGGCTCTCCCATACACGGGGCCACGGCTTAACGTCCCATCCGACGGACGGCGGTCTTTCCAAGCCCATCGGTGTCCCCTACTGACCGTGGGCAGGGCTGGGAATTTTGCGGAGATAAATCTCAATGCTGACCCAGCTGGGACTCGAACCTGGAAACTACAGATTACGAGCCTGGCGCGCTACCGACTGAGCCACCCCCGCCCCGGGGAAAACTGGAAACAGTATCTTATTAGTACTTATACAACATAAAAAGTATGTCTTTTTTCAATTTAGAAAGTTGCTTTTCTCACACCCCTCTGAGAAAAGGGGACAGATTATTGATATCAGTGGAATATCTCTTGAAACTCTACCAGAACCGTATCCAGGGTTCATATGGCGCCTATGGCAAAAATTCAGAAATGTGCCTTTTTAAAGTTAAAATATTGACTTTAAAACCTAAAATACATGATTTTTTTTATAGAAGAAAAATTGGTGTGGCATAAAAAACAGTTAAAGATTTATCAAAATTGTTCTTATATTTGTAAAACAAATCAATGCACAAAAAAATTCCTGTTTTTTTTCAAATTTTCTTGCTTTTGTGTTGTCAAAATTACTTAATGACATCTTCAAATTTGTTTCTTGAAACAAAGCACTTTCAGTGAATAAAAATGATAAAGGTGTTTTTCCTTTTTCTTAGCGGGGGTGGGGGTGGCTCAGTCGGTAGCGCGCCAGGCTCGTAATCTGTAGTTCCCAGGTTCGAGTCCCAGCTGGGTCAGCGTTGAGATTTATCTCCGCAAAATTCCCCTCCCTGCCCACGGTCAGTAGGGGACACCGATGGGCTTGGAAAGGCCGCCGTCCGTCGGATGGGACATTAAGCCGTGGCCCCGTGTGCGGGAGAGTCATACCCTGTGCACGTTAAAGAACACGCTGGATGGCCTTGACGGGAGGCTACCATCTGTCTCCCAACAGCTGTTCCAGTGGGTCCCCTCCCCCAACCTTCTCTGAGCCTTCGGGGTCCATGTGACCTGGCCATTTAGCCCATGGTGTGCAAAAAAGTGCCGCTCAGAGGTAAAACAACCCAACCTTTTTCTTAGCTTGTTTGAAAAAAAGCTAATACACTGCTGGCCATTAAAAGTGCAACACCAAAAAGAACTCATCAAAAAATATGTAAGATGGGTAGCCCATGGGAAAACATGTAAATGATACAAAGCGCAGCACATACGCACATCATGTGTGACAGTAACGCCCCCTGGAAGTGGTATAAGAGGAGATTACAAAAAGCCAGTGTAAAGCCACTGGAATTGTGTTTGCTCACAGTTCCTGCACACTAAAGGATCGAGTATGCCCCGTTGAAGAACACGGTATCCATATGACCAGGTTTCAGATTTTGATCGAGGAAGAATTGTGGGATTACAGGAAAGCTGATTATCGTACTAAGACATTGGTGCTCGTGTTGGATGGAATGCTGCGACAGTGATGAGAATGTGTCGTCAGTGGGTAGGGGAGGAACGAACTCCCCAACGTGAGGGATCTCAATGGTCCTGTCACACACACCGAGACGACAGACATCTGGTGCGCAAGGCGTTGAATGATCTTACAGCCATATCAAACACCTTAGCTTAACAGTTAGGGTGTGTTGCACATCAGCCAGTGACCGCACAGATGGTTCGACGTCTTCTGCAGCATCGGGGCATCTTGTCTAGGCGGCCATTGCTTCGGCTACTATTGACTATCGCATCGTCTTTTCAGATGAATCTCGCTTCAGTATGCAGCACCATGGTGGACAAATCCAGATCTGGCAATACCGTGGTACATGCTCTGTGAGACACATGATGCAGCGTCATACAGGTCTGGCCCCTGGTATTGTATGAGGTGCCATTGCACTTCACTCATGGATGTGCCTCGTACACATTTCCAGTACTTTGAACAGCCAGCGTTACATCACTGAGGTGTTGGAGCCTGTGGTTGTACCTTATCTTCAGGGGCTCTCTGGTACCATTTACCAACAGGAATACCACCCGACCACATGTGACATGCATCGTCCAACAATTCCTGGATAGCCACCATGCGACACTTCTGTCTTGGCCTGTGCGTTCACCAGATCTGTCCCCAATTGAACATGTTTGGTCCATGATCACATGCCGACTAGCACACCAGACACCAGCAGCTGCTACAACGGATGAACTTTGGCTATGTATCGAAACTGCATGGACTGACATTCCCCCAAACACATCCGATGTCTCATCCTCTCGATGCCGGACCGTGTAACAGCTGTTATTGCCACTCCGTGGCTACACAAGATACTGATTTCTTTGCATTCAACAAGTCTAACCAAGTTGTATTTGTAATCATTTGATCCTTGTAAATAAGATATGTGTTCACTAAATATGGCTTTGATATCTCTTGTCTTTCCTGGTGTTGCATTTTTAATGGCCAGCAGTGTATTTTCATTTTATTGTCTACCATCTGTAGACATTCAATTTTTTGCTGTTAGAAGTATTTTAAAAATTTTATACGGGTTAGATGGGTATTGATGAAATAATAGGATCTCATTTTCCGAAATTCTCAAAAGCTATAATTTTAATTTTCACTCTAACTGTGAAAAAAGTTGAAAATGGTAAAATTTGAAATGAATATTGCAAGCGAAGTATTTATGCTAGAATTTTTCAAATTGTGGTGGTTAAATGTTAAGATCACGAAGTTTGCAATGACAACCATTTTGCTGATTGTTCTCTTGCCCACGAGTGGTTGGAAAAAGGCAATTACAATAGTAATTTTCTTACATATCTAAATAGCTTAAGTAAAAAATATATCATTTTAAGCTAAACAGCTTTGTATTTAAATATATGTGTCACTCAAAAGATAGATATAGATTTTATTTCCTTACTGTTGTTTTTCCCCCTAAATAGCACCAGACCGATCTTATCTAATAGGTGATAAGTAGAACCCTGGGCGTATAATAAAAGTTCTATCTTTATCAGCATCCTCGTGTATTTGCTAATTAGTAACCGTCGAGATTAATATCTGTTAATATCATTATTTTTTCATTCTTAATAATGATTTTAAATTTACTTTTATTCTTGTTAATGCTAGGGCGGGGGTGGCTCAGTCGGTAGCGCGCAAGGCTCGTAATCTGTAGTTCCCAGGTTCGAGTCCCAGCTGGGTCAGCGTTGAGATTTATCTCCGCAAAATTCCCCGTCCTGCCCACGGTCAGTAGGGGACACCGATGGGCTTGGAAAGGCCGCCGTCCGTCGGATGGGACGTTAAGCCGTGACCCCGTGTGCGGGAGAGCCATACCCTGTGCACGTTAAAGAACACGCTGGATGGCGACGGGAGGCTACCATCTGTCTCCCAACAGCTGTTCCAGTGGGTCCCCTCCCCCAACCTTCTCTGAGCCTTCGGGAGTCCATGTGACCTGGCCATTTAGCCCATGGTGTGCAAAAGTGCCGCTCAGAGGTAAAACAACCCAACGTTAAAGAACACGCTGGATGGCCTTGACGGGAGGCTACCATCTGTCTCCCAACAGCTGTTCCAGTGGGTCCCCTCCCCCAACCTTCTCTGAGCCTTTAGGGTCCATGTGACCTGGCCATTTAGCCCATGGTGTGCAAAAAAGTGCCGCTCAGAGGTAAAATAACCCAACCCAACTCTCAATTTGGTAGCTTTTTTTCTTATTTAGCAAGATGGTGGAAATGGTTGATCGAGATAAGCACTTGTTTTGAATACTTCTCAGACTTTTCAATGATTTATTGCTTTATCTTAAGGGCTATGCATTTCGTACTTTTTTTTATCCTTTTGCAAATTATCTTTAGGAGCCATTGCGATCACTATTAATTCACGTTTAAATAAAAGAAAAACTTATCCCTTTTGAAAGCAAAAGTTCTTTAAGAGATCTCTTTACACAACCAAAAACACTGCAGACAAGATAAACCAAGGCATCTGATCTCCAAACTCTCAGAAATGGTCGTCGCTAATTGGCTGAGGCCTGCTGACTCTATTTAGGAGCATTTTGATTGGCCGAAATTATTATGCCATTCCTTATTTGCCGTAATGGTAGCCTATGAGAGGCATTTCTTTATGCTAGTGTCCTCTGTATATTGCTATTTAGGTTTTCCGAATCATCCATTAGATCGAATTACTACTGCTAAAAGATACAATAATCGCAAAATGAGAAACTTCATTTTCTTCGAAGACGATTGTCCCATATTCATCGGAGGTGAAACATTATTCTAGATATGACTAATATGTGAAAAGTTAACACACCTATTTGAAAATGTCATTTGGCGCTTAAATCTCATGGCTCTTATGGCAAGGGCTGTATTGACCATTCTCTTAAAAACAGTTGTTTCTCACCCACCCTGGGCCTAAGGGGGTCAACTCATTGTTGCCAATAGAATCCTTATAAACGTCAGATTAACTACCAAAATTTCAAAACTTTTTTATAATTCGTATTTTTCAAAATTTGTTTCGAATTTATGATTTTTAGATTTTTACCTGCGCTAGAGGATGCAATTATAGCTTTTTAGAAAATTGGAAAAGTGCGAATCGTAATATTACATCAATACCTAGTCAACCTAAAAAGAATTTTTAATTTATGTCTAAAAACACCATTATCTCAAAAAAAGTTGCGTCCCCCACCCACCGGGAAAAGAAGGGGTCAAATTAATGTTACTAATCCACCATCAAATTACAAGTTTCTAGCATAAATACCTTCTTTTTAAAATTCATTTAAAATTTTACACCGTTAGAGGGCACAGTTATTTCTTTGGAGGGCTACGGTAAGTGCGAACCATAGTATTTCACCAACACCTGTCCAACCCAAAAAGAAATTTTAATGCTAAAAACTATCGCTTTAAAAGTTGCCCTCCCCCACCGATCTTGGTAAAGGCTCAACTCATTGTTGCCAATGGAATATGACGGTCAGGTGGAATCTTCATGACCGTCATATTCCATTACTAAAAATTCTGGCATCAATATATAGTTTTCAAAATTCATTTGAAATTTGCAATTTTTTCCACCGTTTTAAGGGTGCAATTATAGCTTTGGGGAGATTGCCAATTGATTTTTCTTGATAAACTGTAATAATGAAACTGATAAATGAAATTTGTAATTCGATTCATTGGTTACTATTTTTACGTATTAAACGAAAAAAAAAAGCTACTTCAAGAAACAATTTTTACTTTCTGAGTATTTTTTTATCCAATCAGTGAAGCATTCATTACGCTCGAAACTGTCATGTTTCGCCTTCAAGGATCTCAGCGGGCCCAGTATTTTATATCGCCCACCATGTTGAAGAAGGTAATAATCAATCGTCTCACCGTTTACAACAGCTTGAGAGTAGGGCCAAGTATGAATTGGCCCTTAACTAATCGACTCCCTAGCTCCACCAGTAATAATGATGACCAATATGTAATTAATGAAAGCTTGGGATCCTGTAAGGAATAATAAAAAGTAAGATGCGTGTTTTTTTTTTTTTTGGAAAATATAAACGGGACGTAAAGCATTGCATATCATTGTAAAGCGAAGGTTGGAGCTACGTGAATCTAATTACTTGAGATTCCTCGACTGGTAAAATAATGTTTGACCTGGCTAGCATTGTTGCTTAAATTGCAGTTTCCTAAAGCCCACTTTCGACCCTATCGACTGTGTTATAATTTTAAGTACCAGTATCTTTTATGAATTTAAATGCCACGTGATTCAGTGGCAGGTATGTGGAAGCAATTGAAACAACGAGACTGCAGTTGGCCAAACGATGGTTCTCATATATCAATAAATGGTTTTATAGATTATTGGCTGATTGATAATTTATTGATAGCTCAGTCAGCTAGTAAGCAGTGAGAACCACTGGTGGCTTAACTGTGTAGTCTCGTTGTTTTCAATTGCCTTCACTCTTCGCCATTTTCATGATTGTTTATTGTGCACTTTTGGCAAATTGGACTGAGACGTTTTTTATATTACAAGTGCATTTTTGTGTAGCGTTTTTCCAGATATGAAAGACTGCTGGGAGTTCTCAGTATTCAACAATTTCTAGGTTAATTGTTAGTGTAGCAGGTTTAACGTTTTCATAAGAATCGTTGCAAACTGTGTTATTAAATCAGTTTAAAGTACTTTCAAGATTATACACTGTACAATTTGCGTCATTTAGTGTTTAATTGCTGCATTTTGATTAAGCTTAGTGTTGTTAGCACGCTTGGCTACTGCTATAAGGGACCTGGGTTCGAGCCCTGGGTAAGGCATGGATGTATGTATCGTTTTTCTGCTGAGGTCCTGCCATCCTCACAAACCTACTATGGTATATAAACTGACAGGCTCCTGTGAGACTTCTGTGGCAAGCAGCTGCTTGAGGGGGTATTTATTTTAATTTTTTTTAAAAAATATTTGGTTACTTCAAGTGCATAACCGCAGTTGATGGTTCTCTTTTCAAATAATACTTATGCTGACCACTGAATTTGTTTTTCGTATACAAAAAAATTTTAATGAACATATATATTGAAATTAATAAAATTAAATTAACACACTCACATATATGCATTAAAATCATATATAAAGTGCAGTTTAATACTTCTGTATATATATTCGCTAACTCAGGGTACTAAACAAACCACAGATAATGTCGTGTTTCTAGGGGTATGGATATATGCTGTCTCTTACGGACATTGTATTTTTCTCCTTGCTTACTGTTCTTAGTTCACTAAAGAAAAAGATTGTTTTCACTACACTAACTATCCATCTGTAGGCATTCAGCTTTTGTTTCTTTATATAAATGGATAATGAAATATTAGGATTTGCATTTTGGAAATCTTCCATTTCATTCTATAATTTGAAAATGAAAACTTGAATAGTAAATACTCAGATTACCTGTTATAGATTTCAATAAATAATTTTGCTGAAAAATGAGTTTCATTGATGAGTGGAGCTCAAATGCACTTCTCCCAGTACATGCTAGGTATTCTCACCACTAAACCAGCAACAGGTAATCATTCTTTCTGGATAGGATAGGTACTAACGAAATATTGGGACCTGCATTCTCTGAACCTTTAATACTTTTAATTTCCCTCCATTTATAGAGAGTATTCATTTATCCTAACTTTAGATGCTGCTAAAGTAAAATGCCAGATTACATTATCCTTGAAAACAAGCATTGCATATTTGACAGCTGTCTATGTGTTCTAGTTTTATTGGATTGGCTCAGTCAGTAGCGTATCAAGTTGTAATCTAGTTTTCAGGTTTAAGCTCCACCATAATTTTCGGTTTACAGTGCCTCCAAATTGTACAGATTTTTGCACTTATCCTAATAGGTGAATGTTAATGAAAGAGAAGAATTGTTTCCGATTTTGCTCTTTTACTGTGGCCACACCGTAAGAGAAAAACTCAGCACTACAGATGATCATTTCCAGACAGAACATATGGCAAAGTCCACGCCTAAATTCTTTTACAGAGTTGAAAGTCATAGAGTGTATATAAATGTGTGTTTATTGAACCTATACCCAACTCTGGCCAACTTAACACTAATTGGATTACTTAGAACTTCAGAGTGAAGGAAATAATACATTTGAGAGAATTTCCCTATCTGTGGGGCCATGATTGACATTGCAACGAGTGCCACGAGTGGCTGACTTTAAGGTGTGTAAAGATCAGAAGCCCTAACATTTGTTTTCAGTAGGATTTAAAAAAAAACTTAAATGAATATATAATGTAGCTCTTCATCGTATCAAACGACTTATTCAATTCTCTGTTAGTATGTTTTGTGCGGCCTCTGGTTCTTGATTTTTTTTTTTTTGTAGGTCTAACCTAAAGGGAATAAAAGGAGTTTATTTTCAGAACCTAAACTTTCCTAATAAATACAAGTTTAACTAACATATAATTGTATTTTTTAAATGCAATTTCGATTTTTAATTCCTATATATGTATCATATGTATAAATTTTGCATCAGGTAAGTCTGTTTTCTCTGCTGGGATTATTTAATTCTGAAGGCTTTTTTCTACTATGGATTGGCGGTTCATTATTTAGGATAATTCATGTTTTTCAGATTTGTTTGATAAGATTATTTAGTTCCAGGGGTCTTTTTTTATTACTGCGTATTGGCGGTGAATTTAGTTTATTTTTTATGCTTTGGCCAGTAAAAAGGGCGGAGCGGTTCTTCTTTGTTTAGCAGTATGTTTAGATTAAAAGGTCCGATGAAATTATTGATTTTTTGCGAGTTTTTTTTTAATTAGGAATGAATGTTAGTTTTGTTTTTCTTCTGAGATATCTCCTTTGCAGATCTCTATCATACCTGATTGGCTCATGTTAAACCTCTGTGGAAAACAGCTGCTTGAGGGATAATACAATCTATGTCCATAAATTTTGAAGACTGAATTTATTGCAGACAAACCATGAATAACCGGCCGTTTCTGTGGCAGTAAAGTAGGATTATTCCCCTACTTCTGTGCAAGTTTTGCCATGTTTAGACCTGCAGAGCTGCTTGCTTGCTGCAACTGCTCTCGATTATGCAATGTGAAATGTTTCCATGGACAGTTTAGCCTACTACTGGTTCCTCCTACACAACAATGCACAACCACATACAGCATTATCCATCAAAACAAAAATCGCTTTCAAAACGAGTATCGCTACACTAATATGATTATTGAAAGACCATCACTATGCCGACATTCAGACAGCCGTGAAAGAACAGCTCCACAGCTTTCCAGGACTACTTCAAAGACCCAGAAATGCTGGAATTGGTGTATTGATGCAGGAGGAAACTTTTGAAGGAGATCCTTAGCACCAGAGTGAAAGTAACCATACTCATGTTTACACCATCAGTCTTGGAAATTTCCGGACATAGGTTGTATATTTGCTACAGGAAATCCACCTTTGCCACTTTAAAGCTTCATTACTTCAAGTGAAATTATGGCCTTACTGCCTTCCTCTAAGCCTAATATAGCTTCGAGGTTATCTCTGTCCTTTGTGTAGGGAAGTGCTTTCTTCCTTTATTATTAAAAAAAAAGTCTGTAATTGGAAGCTATCAAATTAGGGTGGCTAATGCCACCGTTTTCTAAAAACATCTGGTCAACAGTTTTCGTAGTCAATACACTTAAAACTGAATTTCTAATAGTGTGCAAAGCTGCAAATCTCATATTCTGAATATGGTCACCCTACCATAGAGTGTTAATTTTCCATTGTTTGAAGGTGATTATTTGGAGATTAGGCAAATCGTAATGTTTCGTCAATACCACTCCAACCCAAAAAATTTTTAAATGAGTAAAAACAAAAAAAGTTTAGTCTACAGACCTACGGCAAAGTGAACGCACTTTAGTTTTTTCTTTATGAAACTGAGGACAAGCTCAGTACATGAGCTCAAAGCATCTTGCATATGCCATTATTGATACAAGTACAAATATCACAAGTTCACAAATGCTATCTTTCACAAATAAAACTTTGCTAAGGCCACTCGCTGTCAGATGGAACATTAAGCAATGGCCATACCTCCTGCATGTTAAATACATTGGATGACCTTGACAGTAGCCTACATTTACTCCTAACAGCTGTCCAGTGGTTTCTCTTCCCCAAAATTTGCCTTAGAAATTGCTTTTTCCCATTTGATTACTTGCACTATGTTACTGCTAAAATGCCCATGTAAAATTACATTTCTGGATTTGCCATTGAGATGTTTTCATATGCAGTTATAATTAGAATTTTTAAGTGTCAATGTAATAAAATATACACCGAAGAGTCAAAACATTATGACCACCTGCCTAATACACACTGGCCACTGAATTAGAAACCTCTATGTAGATGTACGTAAACTCACTTGTGCAATGTATATTCAAAATATGTGATCTAGGTAGAAACCACTGATTTTTGCGAAGAACTGGAAAGTTCATCTAGTGGTGTCAGGAATGTGACGACACTGGAAGACAGGAAAAAGTTGTGGTCCGACAAGTCATGGTACACCTTGTTCTGTACTGGTGTGGGCAGAGTTGGCAGGAACCTCATGAAGCAATGGATGGAATTGTCTTGTAAACTCAAGGTTCTGGAGGTAGTGTCATGGTGTGGGGCACGTTCTGTTGATACAGAACAGGTCCCTTGATATTGCTGGAAGGTTGGGTGTCCTCCAAGGATTATCTGAGCATTGTTGCCAATCAAATCCCATTCTGCAATGTTGACTTTTTATCCAGCAGGTGACAGCTGTTTCTTGGACAATTGCTACTGTCCATCATGCAAGATGTGTCCAACAGTAGTTCAGTGAATTTCACTATCTTCCATGGCCACCACAAAGCTCAGACCAGAACCCCATTGAGAATGTATGGGACATGTTAGAAAAACAGATCCAGGGGCAAAGTCCTTTTCTGTCAAATCTGAGCCAGTTAAAGGACTGTCTAGTGAATGCCTAGTATGCTGTAGATGTAAAGGCACTCCAAGGAGGTCCAACTCGGTATTGAATAAAGGTTTCTAATTCAGTAGCTGGTGTGTATTATGCTGGCCCTTCACATGCTGCCAAAACAGCCCTTACCTAATGAGGCATGGATGTGTGAACCTGATAATTAAAAAGTTAAATAATTCTGCATGTTAAAACGTAGCTAATCTGTATAGTTAAAGTATAATAGTTTTAAGGAATGTATTGTATAATCAATATTTTTAGTAATTTCATATATATTTCATGTGACAATTGTATCTTATTTTAATGTCTTTCATACTGAAGTTTGGAATGTTGTTCACCTGTGTAGATGTAAGAATTTGATGGCAGAGGACATCTTAAATGCAATTTTATTGTAAATTGTTAAAAAAAAAGTGCTTCTGTTTTATGTTTATTTTTGAATTTTCATACTTTGATGAATTTTTAACCAACATATTTTGAAGACTTTATGGGGCCCCTCTCATTTCTAGGTGGATCCAGAAAGTTTTATATTCTTGAAACGAAACAATCTTATTAAATATACATTCCGAGTAGGGAAAAATGTATGTAGTAAAATTTATCTAGACAAGTATTGTTAAATACTTGTCTAGATAAACAATGCTCCAAAAAGATGCTGGTATTGTGGTTATCAGAGTAACCATAGTACTTTTTTTTATTATCACTTTGGGGTAAGACTTAAACTTAAGAAGTGTTTGTGCTAAAAAAGTTTGTGTAAAAAAGTTACTTCTAACACTGAAAGACCCAGTTATAACCAAAGCTTACCATGATAGGTTACTTAGTCATTATGAAATTCATGGTTTGCTTACTACTGAAGTTGAGAAAGAATGGGACTGTTTTAAACAGGCTTTTCTTGAAACTAAAGGTACTTTTTTTTAGGTAAAACGGAGCAGAGGCAGCTAAATTATTTGAGTGCTAAGGCACTGGAGCTTATTTTGCAAAAAAGAACTGCAGGAATGTCCTTAACTCTTACAGTGTTGGGTTTAAAAAAAAAGTGCAGACCAATACCACTAGCTATTATTTGTAGTTGTAGCCATGTATAACAAAGTGTGGCAACAAATGTGCATCCATAAAGATAACGTAATTCACATAGCAGTTATATTTATAGAGTATCTTCATCCTATCTTCAAATGTGTTATCTAGTGCAGTGATTCTCAATTAGTTATACTATCACTGAAGTAAAAAGTTCTTTGTATTTAAATTGTAAAAAACCCTGCTATATTGAATGAGCTGTGTCTTCTAACAATTTATTTTACAAGAGAAGAAAATGCTGCAATGTAATTGCAATAAATGAACAGCAAAAACCTTGATAGCTTAAGCGAAAAAATGAGCAGTGATCTGATAGTTCAGATGGCAAGAGACCCTTATTTGTAACATTGTTCTGGATGATAATTGGTTGTTTGGGATTTTATCCAAAAGGCAATAATTCATGCCAGCTTATAATCACCAGAGATTGTATGCATGAATTCTGAGTTTTGCTCCTCACACGAACATCTAAAGTAATATTGAAATTTAAACACCGTCTTCAACCAAAATCCACGGATGCTCCTTAATTTTTTCACTTCTTTCCTGAATTCAATATTTTCCTATATGGATGTTGAAATCAAGAAAACAGGGATTTCCCTTCAGTGTGGCACCACGAAGGTGATTATGTGAAGTAACAATGTAAAATTGATGAACACAGTTCAATGATATACGTTTGTTTCACTTACAATAGGACATCTTATTTTTAAGTTACAAATTAAGAAGCATGTGGAAAATAGGATCTAAGTAAATTTCACTTGATTTGTAAGGTTTCAGTTCAATAATATACATAAGCAGGATTAAAACAAATGTTTATTTCAAGTTCATTAAAATCATGAAATATACTAAAACATCTATCAAAACATGACATGAAAATGAATTTTACATTTCAGATTATTACTTTGTACTATAAGAGGTCAGTGTTTTTTAATGCATTAAACAATGATACAAAAATATGTGCTAATGTTAAAATTTTCTTTTACAGAGCCTGACAAGAAGACATGACCACTCTTCAGCATACAAAGGTAAATAAGTTCTTATTTAATCAAAGATCAAAACTAATTAAGTGGAAGTAGCACATAGTTACTAAGCATTGAAGAATTACCTGGTTTATTAGAATCATTGCAAGGCAAGCATACTAGAAATTAATGCTAACTACATCACTTATCAAATAAAACAATTCATATTCAGCTGAACTGACAACTTATAAAATGCAGTTTAAAAGATATTAATTTTGCTTAAATTGAACATAATTTCTCTTAGCATTACATGACAGAAAAACCATTTAGTAAGATAAATCAACTGTTAACAGACAAGACTAAATAATTTACACAGGCCCATTTACCATCATGGATCAATATTTTTTTAATATCTATAGTCTTCACAGTGAAATAATGACGTGTGCTTAAAATATCTTTGACCAGAAATCTAATAGTCTTCGTCCATTAAAAGAGGTGGCTAATTATTAATGGTAGAATTTGGCATATTTTCTACAAATTAGGTGCTAAAACTTGAGCAAACTTGCAAATGGCAGTTTATTTCTACACTTGTTATAATTTACACAAGTACCACAAAACACATATTTTAACTTTTAAACCAGGAGAGGCAACTTTTTTTTTCAGAATGTGAACTACATTCTGGAAAAACTGAGCATAATTGGTCACAAGTACATGAGTAATAGCATACATAAAATGCTAAAAATGGCAATTCAGCTAGTAAAATCATATTGTGTTGATTTACAGTAAAATAAATATTAAAAGTAGCTTGCGAATATTATGCTTACAGGTTGCCTTCCATGTAAGATTTAATGGCAGAAATAATTGAAATGATGCAGTTTGTGCGACTTGTGATAATGTACATCTGTTGTATGATATTAGGCAGGTTTCAGCATTGAGGTTGAACTAGAATTTAGAGAATGTTATGATTTATGTACATGCTATATAGTACAATCTGTAATTCATGCAGATGAAGCTGCACCTAAGTTGTCTTTTTCAGGCTGTATTTCTTTTTCCTCTAGCTTGCCCATTAATTCTTTCCACGGATCTTCTAGCATTGAGGGATGGATATAGCGTCGAATGTCTGTGTTGTGCCCTGGATTTGAATCGTCAGAAGCAGGGCTTCTGAATGAATGTCTTCCCTGAAAGGAAAATGAATAGCTGTTAATGCTAAAATTGTTACACCTTGTGTATATGCACCATTTTTACTAATAGGTTTCAAATTAGTGTATCTAAATTTCAGTATTTAACAGTTATTCTTATAAAGAAACTTCAAATATTTTCATACTTGATATGGAGCAAGACAACTATGAGAAGCTATCCATAAGAATGTAAATATTATTTCATACTTTATTTACAGTGTGTTTCACTGTTATTTTGCACTGTAAATAGTCCACATTGCAAATGTCAGTGGTTATCATGCATATGTAATTTCCTGAACATATTTTGTATATATATAGCAATAATGTACGAGTTAGTTTGTGTGTATATATATCACTACCAATGATGGGAAATAATTGCATCTGTTATGTACATGCATCACATTAGAGAGAAACAATAAAAAATTATGAAACTGAAGACTACTTACCATGCCATTATTACAAATAATTCATTTAGACTTAAAATTACAGCAGCTATTCAGTGAAAGTTCATAAATGTGTACCAACCTATATTGTGGCTAAAATGAAATATTAATTGCCAATTCTTTTAAGAAAGCAAATGACCTCAATTTATTATTAACCAAACTTTGTAGTCTGTGATAAATTAACCAAGTATGAGACAGTGTTATAAAGGCCAAAATTCGCAACGAAAACCTATTTATAATTTCTTTAAATCTAAACTTCCCTAATTGTATTACACAGTAATTTTAGCAAGATTGTCATGAGTTACATAAACAAATTTAGAATTGAAAGTTCTTGGGTTACATCATTGAGGACAATTCATTAATTGGGGGAGTCATTGAAAAAATAAAAGAGTACTTAATTTTAATTAAATGCCAGTCAAAAGTAATTTACCATAATTTCTGATAACTGCAAACCAACAAAGCCAGTGGCAGATTGTCTATGTCCTCGTATGAGATTTATCTCCGCAAAACTCCCCGCCCTGCCCATGGTCAGTAGGGGACACCGATGGGCTTGGAAAGGCCGCCGTCCGTCGGATGGGACGTTAAGCCGTGGCCCCGTGCACGTTAAAGAACACACTGGATGGCCTTGACGGGAGGCTACCATCTGTCTCCCAACAGCTGTTCCAGTGGGTCCCCTCCCACAAACTTCTCTGAGCCTTCAGGGTCCATGTGACCTGGCCATTTAGCCCATGGTGTGCAAAAAAAGTGCCGCTCAGAGGTAAAACAACCCAACCCTTGTATGAGTAGGAGGGGATAAATTAGTAATTTCTAGGACCCTTTTTCTATTTTTTAATTTAAAAAAGTGGGATTATAAGGAATAAGCAAAAAATATTTTGTAATTCACAGCTGAAATTCTGATTCCACGTTTTGTAAAAAATAGTACTTAGCCTTTCATTAGTCAGCAGTTAATTGGAAGCAACAAAAATCACTGATAGTCAACTAAAAGGAAATGCATACCAGTAAATCTTCAGACGTTATACTTTTATTTTAAAAAACTCGGAACTATGTCTAATTGTTTTATTCAGCTTTGGGGGACAATCAAAAGTAAGCAGTATCTGATCCCTGTTTATAATTAGATTTCTGAACAGTGTTAATTTCCAAAGAGCCTTTGACAATTGTTCTGTTGCAGCATGTGAAATAACACATGGGCCTGCTTCGAAACTTTGCAGTCCCATTTCTTGAACTGTAAACTGAATCTCGTATTTGAGATTGGAAGACCACCTTCTTGTCAAATTGTGGTCCATCTAAAGAAGTTTCCTCCTAAAAGTAGCCAGGATTCTGTTATTTATTTGCAAGCATGCCTTGTTTTTTTCTCAAAAGATGAACGTTGCTTTTGTTCGATTCCTGACCTCTTCAACATTTTTTGCAACTTTTAAGTTTAAAATCGGGAGTGTAATTTGCACATTTTCTTGGAGGGGGGGGGGGGTCAGAAATAACGTTTTCTTAGGAAAATAGAGTGCATCAAGGACACTGCATAGTTATTGGTGAACAACCATAAAATGCATTTGGCCAATCAGAATCCCATTTCAATTTCAATGTGAAACTGGAAGAAGGAATTTGTCACAGGATGAAAAAAAAAGGTGCCAGATTTGCTCACTTTATAACGTGTTATCTGCAAAAATTCTAAATATATGAAATTTTAATTCTGAGCCCAAACTCATTTCTATGAAGCATAATAAAAGAGCTGTATATAGAAAAATGATAAGACTCCATAGCCCAAAATATAACAGTAGGCACCCTTTTGCTATACACCAACAGAAACACCACTTTTGGATACAGGTAATGGATAAAATAAATTGGAACAGCAATGTAAAATCACTAATATGGTGTTTGACTGCTACATGAATCCAGTACAGCCTGTATATTTAATCTGCGATTAAAGCTGTAGTACATTAAAAGTTCATCATAAGTATGAGGTGTGCTTGAACATGTTGATCAGGCTATGAATTTAGCTTTTCATCCTTTGTTATATGATAATGTATGAAATTATCTTTAACTCTTATTATTGTCCTTTAACTTTTATATATTTACAAGCTGAGCTTTGAAGATGCCAAATGCATGAGAATTGGCGAAACGAGTTACTCCTTAAGAAGCCACGGAGCCTGCATATTTTAATGTTTTAATACGTTGAATATTAATGTTTTTTAAAAGTTTTAAATTAGTTCGCATAAGCTTGAGTGTTGTGCATAGTAATGACAATATCTACCAGTTTAAGCACAAGGAAGTAACAACTTAGTAGATGACAGACAGCCAGACCTGCAAAATCAATGGAATATCTGCTATCATTTTTATGTGTGGTCTACATCTACTACTTCTATATTCAAACATCAAGTTGTGCATTCTACATGGACTGGTGAGCTTGGAAAAGGAAATATCCTCAACATTGAACATCTTATAGCAGACTTCAACATCCAGCAAAAGTTGTCTTCCAACACTGCTGTACCAGCCAAGCCTTTATATAATGTTAAAGGGCAATAGTCATATAACAAAGGATGAAGAGCTAAATTCATAGCCAATGGGCTTAGTAGCATAGCTTGATTAACAAACTTTGTTAAAGCACACCTCATACTTATGAACTTTTAATGTACTTTTAAATTGTACTACAGCTTTAATCGTGGATTAAATTAATAGCTATTGTAGCTGTGTTTAATTTGTTTATTGACAGCCTGTATATGTCATGGCATAGAGTCTACCAGTTTCTGAAAGTAGCAGGAAGGAAATGTGACCAATTCCTGCTTGTTTGATGAAGCTGGAAAATACTACCCGAGACATCATTCCAGAAGTTTCCATAGATGACTGTGGTGGCCATGGTATGTGAAAAAGTTCAGTCTCGTGCTCCTCAAATCACGGTCACCACATGTGTTCTGTGCATGAGAGCATTATCATCCTGAAAGACAACTCTCTCTTCATAAGAGAAACATCGTTTCTAAACTACCATTGTATGAAGATGATCACTCAGGACTGTCAAATAGTGATTGGCATTAATCTTAGCTTCTAATGGAATGAGTGCCCAAACCATGAGAAAGCATCCCACACCTTTACAGAACAGAAAGAAACAAGCAATCAGAGTTGTAAGCTTCCTTCAGTTGGTATCACATATGTACTGTATTAATCAGAAAGTGTAGGATGATTCATCAGACTATAACACATTCCTTCACTGCTTGTGCTCTTTTGCACCATTGGACATGACGTGAGTTGACAGTGTGTTGAGTAACTTATGAAGTCCAGCTCTATGGAGTTCTCAACATACTGCCCTCTTGCATTCTACATTGAAATTTGTGCACAACTGATCAGATATAGCTCATGGGTTTTGCTTTGCACATCGCACTAATGCTTGAACGTTCTGATTCTAGAGTATGTGCTTTCACCCACTGTTACCTTTTGCAGAGGATGTTTTCCCTTTAGATTTGCATGCAGATATGACCTTGGAAACTGTTGCTTGTGAAACAGTGAGTTCAGCTGTCTTAATGACTGAAGCTCCTGCTTGAAAAGGATGATGGAAGCTGCTGCTTCCTTTTGAAAGGGGCATGAAGAAATCATGCCCCTTTCAAAATCAGAAAGGTCTTCTCTCGATGGCATGGTATCAATAATTAAATGCATTTACGCCAGATTTGCCTTTACAGACATGACGTTAAGCATGCTGGGATGTCATCTGCATGTTTCAGGTCTTCATCAGTGGCACACAGACCGAAAGCTGTATGCAAACCTTGGTGTTTCCATTTTTCTGTCCATTACACTTGTATATGCATGCAGAAAGTAAAACAATAAATATATACATATGGAAAATAGCAGTAACATTAAAATAGAAGAAGAGTAAGTTTCCACACAGAAAGCGATAAATATGAGCATTCTGCAACCAGTGATAATTAAAATGCTTGCTGTCATTGCATATCACTATGATACCTATACTACACAACTTTTTCACCAAGCCCAGACATAATTTCTTGACCTTTGCTTAAAAATGTTTGTATCATGAATTGTGAAAAAAAAATAGGCATATACATTCCTCAAATACTCCACCTGTATTTTTAAGTGCTCAGTAATATGTCCATAGTATTTAAGTAAAATTACTGGGAATTAGATATAATGGATTAATGTTACTATTGAATATTTTAATGTGTCTTCACATGAACATCTTAATGTTTTAATCATCTGCTTTGTAAAAAGTCATTTATGCGTTTTTTTTTTTTAAACCATAGGATAATTTTTATCATTGTTTAGAGTATATTCCTATTCTGGAACTAGTTACTTGTGGTATAAACACTGAAATTGGCTCTAAAACTAGTTACTTGTGGTATAAACATTGAAATTGGCTCTAGTATTCAGGGACAAGTATAGTTATACTGAACCTCCCTTTCCCGAACTAATTATTGTCCTCTAATAGAAAAGATAATCAACCAAAATGAAAATACTAAATAGAGCAATAACCGAAAAATACTTATGTGAATGGAAAGCCACATTTGAAGCTCTGAAAATGTTTTTTTTTAATCAGAAAACACAAGTAGGAATAAAAATTTGAATTCAGTTGTTCTAAATTGTAATTTTTCCCAATATTCACCCAGTAAAAACTTGGCAACAATATTGCTAAATTTTCAAGTTCAGAAGTAAAAAGTAGCTAGTCTGCTGTTAAATGTTCCACCTTTGATATCTCTTTAAATGTAGAACAAATCTATAAAAAATTTTTTTTTTTTTTTTCTGGTTAAAAATACATGAAACAATGAACAAATTCTTTACTGTTAGGCCATAGTTTTCAGGAAACTCTAAAACAGCTGCATATCATCAACCATTATTAGGCAAAATGAAGTTAGCACAAGTCTCTTGATAAGAACAAAATATATATGTTGTGAAGTTACAAAGATTTTAAAATTTATAATAACAAATACCCCAACAATGGTTATGCAACATATGAATTGTTCATGGCTGTTGTATTGAGTTCATGTTGCACACTGTAATTGCCTTGTTCTCCTGTTGCCAAAGCTCAACAGACAAGCACCTTGAAAATTTGCTAATATACAGTGAATACATTTTTTCTTCAGTTTCTTTAACCATAAATTATTGTGTTAAATTTTCCTGTTTCTTGTATTTTTATTTGTGAAGAATTTCTGTAAATGTGTGTTTTATAATTTAATTCACAAAAAGATACTATTACTAAATCATTAAAGTTCTCAGACTACAATATTCAAAGGTAGCATCAGTTAAATGATTTTATGTTTAATAAAACAACTGAGATTTTTAAACATAGTTTTATTCTTAATCTCTATAATAATTCTATACAGGTACTGCTATTTGTTAAAGATGGAATATTTACCAAATTCTCACCATAATTAGCTCTTTTAAATTCCCTTGCTGTAGGTGATTTGATAGCTTATCATGTAGTCAATATCTTTGGAAAACCCAGCCCATGTTGACATACACAGTCGTATCAGAATAGTATGACCACCTACCTAATAATGGGAATAACTACCTTGGCCTGGATGACAGCAGCGAGACGGCGTGGCATGGATGCAATGAGGCCCTGGACGGTTGCCAGAGTACATATGACCATTTGGTCCAGGTCTTACCAGGAAAACATCCCCCAGACATGCACACTGCCACCGCTGGCCTGTACTTGACCGACAAGCATGTCCGGGTATTGGTTCACATGTGTCTGATGCCGTATCTGCCACCGCCCATCACTTCTGTGGAGTAGAAACTTCGATTCACTGGAGAAGGCAACCTTTTTCCACTGTCCAATGATGGTAGTCCCATGCAAACTGCAGGTGTTGTTGCCGATGGACCTTGGTTAACATGGGTGCTTTTACACAGCATCAATTCCAGATACCCATGCGTAACAGGGCTCGCTCTACTGTTATCAGGGACACATACCTGGGTGCCCCAGCTTTCATTTGAGTGGTTAGTTGTTGCACTGTTGTGCGTCGATTGCCCTTTACCAGTCGATGGAGGCGACATTCTCCTCTGGGGTCAATGGCCTTTGGGCTCCACACTTATGACGTCTGGGGGTACTCGATGTGCCAGTGGTCCATTCTTGGTACACCCTTACTACAGCACCTCGTGAACAATCCATGAAGTCTGCTGTTTCGAGATGCTTCCACCCTTGGCACAGTAGCTGATGATCATTCCTTTTTGAAGTCCGTCAAATCAATACCTCTGCCCATTGTGCTCACATTACACACTATGGCTCATCTATCCTGGCCTGCCGCTTATATCTCCGTGTGGTCAACCTTGTCATGTGCACTCTGTGACGTACCTGGGTGGGTGCACTGTAATTCCGTGGGTGGTCATATTATTCTGATGCGACTGTATTTTCATATGATGATTGCAAGGTGGTAGCTAAGCATCCACAAATGCAGTTTTGCATTTCTGTTGTGAATTCCAGCAGCAAAGTAAGATTTTGAAGATCTTAAATTGCCATCATTGTTTTCTGGTAATTTATATCTTTAAAAGTTTAACTCGTTTAAAAACAAGTTAAAATAGCATTTGATGAGATGCGTTTCACCTGTCACCAAATGTCTTTATCAAGGTAAATGAGTAAAATTTTTAATTAAAGATATAAGTTATCAGAAAACAATTATGGCAATTTAAGATCTTCAAGATCTTGCTTTGCTGCTGGAATTTACAATCAGAAATGCAAAACCACATTGTGGAAGCTCATCTACCATCTTGCAATCATCATATGAGAATATGCCAACATGGCCTAGGTTCTCCAAAGATAATGACTACATGATAAGGTATTAAGCCACCACCCGACTTTATGAAGATAACCCAGAATCTTGTGAGAGCGCCAGCCATTATACAGCAAAGGAGTGTAAAAGAACTAATTATGGTGGGAATTTGGTAAATATTCCGCTATCTTTAGCAAATAGCTGTACCTGTCTAGAATTATTACAGAGACAGCATAAAACTTTGTTTAAAAAGAAGCTCAGTTGCTTTACTAAACGTAAAATCATTTAACTGATGCCACATTAGAATATCTTGGTCTGGGAACTTTAATATTTTAGTAACATTGTCTTTTGTGAATTGAAGTAATTATTATACTATTACTATGCTTTTAAATATATTTTTTACGTGTGTTTTATTTTTACCATAAGGAATTAGTCTGCATAAAAATTATGTTTCTGATGATGTGCAGTTACTTTATGGCTAACAAAGCGTTCAAATCAAATACTATCAGACAAGTACCAAGGATTTAGTTTGTAGGGTTTCCCAATTATAAAATACTCCACTGGATGAGAAAGGTGAAAAATGATATTCTATATAGGATAAAAAAATTTTTTATCTATTTTTAGTGTCAGGTATATACTATGGGTCTAAAATAGAATTATACAGACACCCATTTTTTATTTTAAAAGCAGATAGACAAGTTTGAAATTTCATATAAGAAAATAGGATTTGGGGGGTGGGGAGGGGTCCAAAACCCAATGTCTCCCCCTCACACACTGTATTTCTATGAATGCCATAAACAGTCTAATCACAAGCTACATAATAAAGATTATCACTTAAAAATATAGATAATTTGTGTTTTATGCATTTAAAGCTAAGACCTTCAAAAATTGTGTTAGCTGTTGGAATCTTAGATCTCCATGGACATTTTTCTACAAAAAACTTATTTGTAAAGATACAGAGCTTTGCATATGCATTAATAGTAGTGCAGCATACCTAACTGTGCAAATGAATAATTCACTTCTACCAAAGACATATTGCAGAAATATTTGGGGGGGGGGAGGGAAGGCCACCAAATTATCTGAAAAGTTGGAACCAAAAAGTAAAACCACACTTGTTGGCTTATCAGTAATTTAAGTGACCAGCTTAATTGTATTTAGGTATACTTTTATAAACGTCATTCTCAACTATAGTACTGTTGAATATAGCATTCTTGTAATAATGTGGCTATTAGATCTGCCCTTCCTATTGCTGTTGTAACCTTCTAACTCAAGAATTTTATTACCTTTGCAATATGGCATGAAGTCTATCAACATCATGAAAATGCTTAACAGGGAAGTGAATCTATTAAAAAAAAATTCTCCCCAAGATCTTAGGTTGAAGATATTTTACAATATGTGAGGGCTTTCAGTTGGGACTATAGTGTTGTCAACAAAGTGACACATAAGCATTCATGCAATTTTTTTGTTGGTTTGCCAGTGGCTCTATCTATTATCATAAATTGGGTAGCCAAGGGCCACCTGTGATCGTAGTAACATTTGTCACTCAAGCTCAGAGCATTATATACATAAATCAGTAATAGAGTATCACAAGAATATATCCTGTAGATAAGGAACATTTGAAACAACCATTTTTTTTTCTTTCAATTAATTATTTCAAGTGGTTCTTGTCTACAGGATGTTTCCTTGTGATGCTCTATTACAGTATATGAATATATATAAGATGGTATAGAATGTTTCCCGTATGGATAATTATAGATTGGCGAATAGGGTTATGAACAGTGTGCCTAGAGGCCTCAGAAGGAGGGGGAGACCGAGGATGCGGTGGGCAGACAATGTCAAACAGGACCTTGTTAGAATTGGTGTGCAGTGGCCAGATGCAGCAGATGTAGCTCAGGACAGATATGCTTGGAGAATTAAACAGCGTGGTCTGGTTGGACCTCCGTAGCCCATGGCTGCTTGAGGATGATGATGATGGTATAGAAAGTCAAAACCACATGAAGAATATCTCATAAGCATACAATCTATGGGAAGAATAATAATGATGGGTGGAAGTCTGACATGATCACAGAACTGCTGATGGTGTATTTGAAAAAAATGTCAGCTCTAATTTAACAACAAAAATCAATGATAGTGAGAAAAAACATCAGTTAGAATGCTGTAAAGCATCATCAGTTTAATAAAAAATTAACTTCTTAACTGTAATATGAAATACAGCTTCAAAATATAATAAATCTTCATGACATAAAGATACAGTTTGTTCTTATTAACATACAACATTCCTATTTCTGTGGTATGTCATATATGTGTATCAGTCACCAGTCTGTGCATTTCTGTTGCACAGTAAGTGAAATAACCTGGTCACAAAGATCCAATGATCGGGGTATGGTGGGTTGAAGAGAGATTCCCTACATAATTGTTAGTGATAGATGGGGAGTTATATTAAGGTTTTAGTGCATGCTGTTTAACTTCCGTTATTATGGCTCTCCTGCAAACACAGCCTGATGACTTGATATCTTATAAAAATGAGAATGAAGGTCAGGCTATCAGCTAAGCATTGTGCTTAAGAGCATGCCGGATTTTGTTAGATTAGAACAGCATTTACATTTAGCTTTTTAAAGAAAAAAAATTTTGGTCCCCTGCTCTCGTGGATCTTAAATATTGATGTTAATAAATATTAAAGGAGCAGAAATGAAAGTCTTTCAATAAATGAAAATAATTGGTAAAACACAATCAGACTGAACCTATAGAAAATTTATTTGCCTGATGACAACTGTTGCTGGAATATTTTTCTTTTACATTTATATTGTTTCTGTAAATAATGCAACTGCTGTTCATTATTTATATATCATGTGCACAATAAAATTAGTTAAAGAATTTTTATTAGTACTGTTTATTTTCTCTTGGTGGGCTTATACAGCAAGGCTGTAAACTGTTTTGATAAAATGCTTGAAATAAGTGGGAGGAGTAAAAACGGATATTATGCCAGTGGAAAGTCATATGCAAAGCTCTAGAATCTTGGAGATAATGATCTTGATTTTCTTTAAATATTGAAACTGTGGCCAAGTAATTAACACACTTGGCTACTGATCTAAGAGACCTGGGGGGGGGGGGGGCTCAGTCGGTAGCTCGCCAGGCTCGTAATCTGTAGTTCCCAGGTTCGAGTCCCAGCTGGGTCAGCGTTGAGATTTATCTCCGCAAAATTCCCCCACCCTACCCACGGTCAGTAGGGGGCACCGATGGGCTTGGAAAGGCCGCCGTCCGTCGGATGGGACGTTAAGCCGTGCCCCTGTGTGCGGGAGAGTCATACCCTGTGCACGTTAAAGAACACGCTGGATGGCCTTTGCAGGAGGCTACCATCTGTCTCCCAACAGCTGTTCCAGTGGGTTCCCTCCCCTAACCTTCGGGGTCCATGTGACCTGGCCATTTAGACCATGGTGTGCAAAAAAGTGCTGCTCAGAGGTAAAACAACCCAACCCAGGTTCTGGGTCACATATAAGGTATGCATTTTTTTTTGTGTTAGCCTTCTGCTGATTTCTCGCCTTCTTCACAGATCTCTATGGTGTATACTGATATAGGCTCTTGTCAGAGCTCAGTGGCTGCTTGAGATCAGTAGCCAAGAGCACCAAAGATCGTATGAGAAAAAAACAAATGTCTTACCATAATAAGAAGAGTAAGCCAAGATGCCAAAAAACCTTATGGGGGGGGGGGTAATTTTTTTTATTAAGTAATTTAGAACACTAAACAATTGCTTCAGACTCTAAAATTTTAAAAAAAATGCTTAATTCAGTTACACATTTTTGTATAATAATGGAAATAAATTATTTTCATTACTTGAGACTAAAGTTGTAAGGCTGATGCCACAGCTCAAAATTTCAGCTTCCATAAGTGAAATGCTGAACAAATATTGTTGACAATCGGGTTTAGAAAAATTTGATTCAGATCTTTAATTTATTTCACCGAGATGTTTTTCCATAAAATAAATATTTTCAGTTTACCGAGCTTTGAGTGGCCTTCCACTGATATAGTTTATGCATTACCCTGTATTTTGTTTTAAGCAGTATGAAACATACTGATACTGCTTAAGTTAAAGATCTGAATCAGAATTTTTCTGAATCCGACTATGTCCCCCCAATAAGTTAAAGATCTGAATCATCAATATTCGTTCAGTTATGGAAGCTGGAATAAATTGTGACAACTATCCTATAAATTTTAGCCCCAAATGATGAAAATAATTTCCATTACTATATGACTTAATGGTAAGAGTTGTGAGCAATGAAAGTCCAGAATTTGCAAAGCATGAAAAAAGAAATGCAGAAGAGCTTAAGGTAGCTGCAATCAAAAGATGGTCGTATTTCCGTGTTAAAACTTCAAAAATTAAGTAAAAACTAATGGATAAAACTTGCATATATAAATCAAGTTTATGTAAATCTTAATTTTAAAAAGTGTATTGTAAAATCAGAAGGGTGGGGAAATTAGCATGTCAACCCAAGTGGATTTGCAGGTGTGGCCTGGGGCGGGGGTGGTTCAGTCGGTAGAGCGCCAGGCTCGTAATCTGTAGTCCCAGGTTCGAGTCCCAGCTGGATCAGCGTTGAGATTTATCTCCGCAAAATTCCCCGCCCTGCCCAAGCTCAATAGGGGACACCGATGGGCTTGGAAAGGCCACCGTCCGTCGGATGGGACATTAAGCCATGCCCCCGTGTGCGGGAGAGACATACCCTGTGCACGTTAAAGAACACGCTGGATGGCCTTGACGGGAGGCTACCATCTGTCTCCCAACAGCTGTTCCAGTGGGTCCCCTCCCTCAACCTTCTCTGAGCCTTCGGGGTCCATGTGACCTGGCCATTTAGCCCATGGTGTGCAAAAAAAGTGCCGCTCAGAGGTAAAACAACCCAACCCAGGTGTGGCCTATTACTTTTAAGGTTAAAATTATAACTAAAAAATTTCACACGAAAGAACAACAGCTTTAGTCATTAATATTGCATTAGTGCACACATACCCCTCTTCAAAAATTATCTATTACCATCCATTAATAATGCCTTTACTCTGGCTCATTGTAAAAAGTGCGGGGCTATAGTCAAATTTTTAAAAAATTCCCCACATCTGCGCATTGATATAGGTTACAATCAATACAAAAAAGATTTTAATACAGAACTGGAATTGGGTGTATACTAGAAAAGAAAATCTTGCGCCTCTGAGCAAAGTTCCAAATTTGGCTGCAAGCAATCCAACTCAGTGTATTTGGCATTATTGTACATTTTTGGTCTGTAATGGTAGTCACCAATCCCCTGTGATGATGCATAGAACCAGCCAGGCCTAGCACCTAATGTCCAACCCAGTACCTTTCAAAAGGGATACTCTCTTGTACCCAGTACCTTCCAAAAGGGATACTCTCTTGTGGAAGTGAATGGAAGTGGAGGGCTGCCAGATTAGTGTGGCCTACTGATCTGGACAACGGCTAATTTTCTTTTTTTTTCTACCCTTCTGAGGAGTGGTCAACTACACAGGGTCCCGGTGCTGACCATATAAACCCACTGGACAGATATATGGCTCTGAGCTTGATTATGGATCCTGATTTTGCTGCACTGGTGGGCTTCTGTGGAGGGAAAATCTTCCGCTGTGTTTTCTGTTTGTTTGTGGGTTGACAGCCCCAAGTGAATAGATTCACAGGATATGTTTATCAGCTGGTGGATAATCCTGAGCAGAGGTCATCGCAGGCACCTGAACTCTTTGCTTCTATTCGCATCGTCAAATTCTACATTGAAGGAAGTCTTCCAGTGTAGATGGCTTCAGCCTTTAGTGGTGGGGGAACGGGTCTTTGCCCCATGTCTGCGATTAGGGGGCTGTTTGATATTGTCCGCATTCCCTCTCTCAATAAACATAGTTTCTTTAAACATCCCACTAACCATTTTCTCTCCATAGGTAGTTGGAATGTGAGGACTCTGCACACAGCTTTTTCTCTTGATGTCCTCACACAAGAATTCCACCATTATAATTTAGATATTCTCGGCTTGCAAGAGACCAGATGGACAGATAAAGGTCAGATTCTTAAAAATAATCTTAAATTTCTCTTTTCAGGGAGGGATGACAATAAGCATCACCAAGGCGTGGGTCTGCTTCTCAGCAGACACGCTAGCGATGCTCTTCTAGGATATGAGTGCATTAATGAAAGGTTTCTTACAGCAAAATTTCAGACAAGCGTTAAAGACCTGAATGTTATCTGTTGTTATGCCCCCACTGAGGATGAGAAGGATAGGTTTTATGAACAACTTCAGGATATTTTGAATTCTGTCAAGAAAGGAGATATTACCCTTGTTCTTGGTGACTTCAATGCCAAAGTTGGTACTGACTCTGACCTTTGGGAAGGGGTGATTGGCCCTTTTGGTATTGGTAGCTGCAATGGGCAATGTCTCCTACAGGTAAGTAAACTCAATGGTTTCAGAATAACTAACACATATTACAAACACCGCGACATACATAAGTACACATGGGTTTCACCTGATGGGCTGCATAGGAATATGATTGATTATATATTAATTAACAACAAATGGGCTAGTTCTGTTAGGAATACTGGGTCATATAGGGGAGCTGAAATTGGATCTGACCATTACCTTGTTAAAAGTGTCTTGCAACTTAAACTTAAAAAGTGTTGTGCTAGGGTTAAAAAATTTGCTTTTAATACTGAAGCTCTGAAAGACCCAGTTATAGCCAAAGCTTACCATGATAGGTTATTTAGTCATTATGACAGTCATGGTATGCTTACTACTGAAGTTGAGGAAGAATGGGATCATTTTAAACAGGCTTGTTTGGACACTAACAATACTCTTTTAGGAAAAAAGGAGCAGAAGAGACAGAATTATCTGAGTGATAAGGCACTTGAGCTTATTTCGGAAAGAGAGAACTGCAGGAATGTCCTTAATCAATACCCTACTAGTCCTAATAGAAAGCATTACATAGAATTTAATAAACGTGTAAAACATCAGTTAGCTGCTGATAAGAATCTTTGGCTTGATGGTTTGGCTGACAAAGCCGAGGAAGCAGTTAGACAGCACAACAGCAGAGAGCTGTATCAGATAGTTAATGTTTCGTGTGGTAGAAAACGGACAGGCATACAAGGATTGAAGGATAAACAAGGTAAGGTTATAGACGGTGAGGATTCTGTCATGGATAGGTGGGCTGAGCATTTCAGTGATGTTCTAAACAACGTTGTTAGTTCTACTCCCATTGTTTGCAATGATGATAGATGCATTGGTGGCTTTAATGTTGGCCCTATAACACAATCTGAAGTTATTTTGGCTGTTTCTAAACTTAAACTACATAAATCCCCAGGGGTAGATGAAATTACCACCGAAATGCTTAGAGCTGGGAATGTTTCGGTTACCACTTGGATGACTGAAATTCTGAATCTCTTTTATGATAAAGGCATGGTTCCTAAGGATTTTACCAGAGCTATGGTTATCCCTATTTTCAAAAAAGGTGATCGCAGTTCTTGTGATAACTATAGGGGTATCAGCCTACTCTCTGTTCCAGATAAAGTTCTTTGCATGATTGTGCTTAATAGAATTAAGAATCTGGTTGACAGTCAATTGCGTGATGAGCAATGTGGATTCAGAAGTGGTAGGGGATGTGTGGATCAGATATTTTCACTTAGGCAGATTCTTGAGAAATGTTTAGAGTTTCAGAAACCTTTGGTTGCTAGCTTTGTTGATTTCAAAAAGGCTTTCGACTCTGTTGATCGTCATAATTTGTGGTTGATTGTGAGATCATATGGTATACCAGACGAGTTAGTTAACATAATGATAGCTCTCTATAATAACACTGAGTTGTGTGTGAGAGTTGGTAAGGCTTGTATAATTGGTTTAGTATCACTTCTGGTGTTCGACAAGGGTGCATTTTGTCTCCTTTTCTCTTTAGTTTGGTTACTGATTATGTTATGCGAAATTCACTGCAAGGGAAAGATTTTGGCCTTAAATGGGCTGGAGACAAGAAAATTTCTGATTTAGATTATGCTGATGATTTAGCCCTTTTGGCAAATGATGTTGATGAGATGAACTCTTTCATTCAAGCTGTTGATGAAACTGGTACTAGAGTAGGTTTGGTTATAAACAGAGAAAACTAAAGTGATGAAAATTGGTCAGGCAGGCTGTGATTCAGTTAATCTGAATGGTTGCAGTCTTTAGCAGCTGTCACAGTTTAATTACCTTGGGAGCTATGTAACAGATAATGGTGATGTGCGGCATGAGATTAACAGACGAATAGGGATTGCTGCCGGGACTTTTAAGAACCTATGGAGAGTGTGGAGAAATAGGCGTATACACCTAAAGACAAATTAGACTTATAATAGTTTGGTTCTTTCTAGGTTAGTTATGGTAGTGAAACTTGGACACTTTGTTAACTAGATGCTTACGCAGTATCTTGGGTATTAGGTGGTTCAACTTTGTAACTAATGAGGTTAGACAAAGGAGTTTGCAACCTCCTTTAAGCAGCATATTGTGCAGAGAGAGACTCCGTTGGTTTGGCCATGTTGCCCATATGGATAATTATAGATTGGTGAATAGAGTTATGAACAGTGTGCCTAAAGGCCTCAGAAAGAGGGAGAGACCTAGGATGTGGTGGGCAGACAATGTCAAACAGGACCTTGTTAGAATTGGTGTGCAATGGCCAATTAGAATTGATTAGAATTGGTGTGCAATGGCCTTGTTAGAATTGGTGTGAATTGGCTACATATGCTCAAGGCATATGTAGCTCAGGACAAACTTGCTTGGAGAACTAAATTGCATGGTCTGGTTGGACCTCCATAGCCCATGGCTGCTTGAGGATGATGATGATGATGAACATTTTTAAAAATATGTATATATAAAAATTATTCGTTATTTTTCCTTAATGTACCATTTATAATATAAACATTCAATTTTTGTGGGTACCATCTGAAAGGTAACTAGGGGCAGAGATGGCTCAGTCAGTAGTGCACCAGGCTTGTAACTGCAGCTCCCAGATTAGAGTTCCGCCTGTGAAAGCGTTGAGATTTATCTCTATAAAATCCTATCAGTCAGTAGGGAACAGAGGAGCTTGGAAATGCTGTCATCCATTAGATCAGACATTAAGCTGTGGCCCCATGTTCAGGGGAGCATATCCTGAGCATGTTAAAAAGACAGGATGGCATTGACAAGAGGCTGTCCAGTAGGTGCATAATACACAACATGTAGCCGTCCCATGGCCGACTGGTTAGCATGCTTGGCTACTGATCTAAGGGACCTGGGTTCGAGCCCCGGGTAAGGCATGGCTGTTTGTGTCGTTTTTCTGCTGAGGGCCTGCCATCCTCTCAGACCTTCTACTATGACATATAAACTGACAGGCTCCTGTCAGACCTCTGTGGCAAGCAGCTGCTTGAGGGGGTATTTATTTATTTTTATAAGCTTCCCAGTAGATTAATAAATGAGTTTATGATTTTTTGCTGTCGAAGAAATATTTAAATATCATGTCTCTTTCTCATAAACTTTAATGTTAGCAAATTTAAAAGGTAATTTCCTAATAATATTCTTACGTCTCTGAAGTTTACTGAGTATTTAACAACTATTAAGCTGTTTTAAGTAACAGGATAAGATGGGTGTAGACGAAAAACTATCTTGAGTCAGGTGGGACCTGAACCCCATGACCTCCTGATGACATCCGATACTCTGATCATTGAGCTACCAGCTGCTGAACAATCTCTCCTCTATGACTGATGTTATGCTATAGACCATCTGGTCAATCGCTGTCTTTTGAGTGCATTTGGGGACTCTTATTTTCAGAGCCTTCCCAGGCACATGACCAGTCACATTACAGAGCCTCCTGGCTGATACGTTTTTTTGTGAGCAAATCAGAATCTGCATCACTTCTGGTATGATCAATAGTACCTTTATTTAAACTAATGAATTTACAGCTCAATGATTTACTGAGTATTTAACCACTAGCAGCTGCTTGAGGGGGTATTTTTTTTTCATTAAGCTATTTTAAGTAACAGGATGAAGATGGTTGTAGAGGATAAACTGTCTTGAGCTAGATGGTATCTAAACCCACAATCTCCTGACGACATGAATTCATTTGCTTAAATCTTCCTAAAGTGTCTTTTTTTCAAAACATTATTCTAAAATTTTTTTTATTGTATTTAGCTCAAGTTTTATTGTATTCAGCTCAAGCTTCTCATCAGTTCATCAGCTGTACATCCATATATACCACAGTTAAAACTTAATGGATTGCAAATGCAGAAAAGGGTAATGTTTCGTTTGCATAATATTGCTATTTTTTAATATATGGGATGATTATAAATTAAATGAACAATCTCAGTGCACCTTAATCTCAGAAAAGGTAAACAGCATACATTTGTTAAAGGGCCATAACTCATTGAGCAGCATAACATACATTTAAGATGTATTAAAATACAGCCATTCCCACATTTTATCAGTAGGGAGTCAGATAACAAGATTCAGGTTTCAGTAACTTCTTAAATAAGCTTTTTATGGAAAAAAAAGTTTGAACATGAAGATCTAAATTGAATTGCAAATTTTTTTCAAAGCAAATACGTAATAAGTTCAAAAATGCAAATATAATTTTTGCCTACCTTGTTCCTTCTGTTATTATTTGGAGTTGAATAACTACTACTTATGGAAGAATCATCAGATGATATATTAGACAGTTTGGAATATGATACACTATTACCCTCAAAAGTGTTCGTTTGAGTCTTCCATTTCCCTGTATTTGAACCTGTAGAAAAGGACCAACTATTGGCATAGTGTACGGGTTGATTTGGTGGAGTTTCCTGGCGGTGTTGTAAATGAAATGGTAATGAACAAAACCTTTTAGCAGACCTTCTATCCCTTATAAATTGATCTCCTGGACTGATTAATGAGGAATTTGTAAATTTATGACGATTCACCTCATTATTACAATCTTCATAGTTTTCTTGAGAGTCATTAAATGAGTTAACCTACGATAAAAATGCAAACTGGTGAATAAATTTAGCTTTATTCGTTCAAATGCATTGGCAGTTTTAAAATTTTTACAATTCATAATTCATGATAAAAAAAGCACTCCATATTTTGGAATTAGGAAAAAATAGTAAATTTTTCCATATTAAAAAGGATTTATAAAATACTGAGATGTTACTGGACCAATCCTAAATAACTTAATATTTTTATCCTTTAAGCTATTTACTTAATGGTTTATAATTAATCATTCCAGTATTTTTAGATCCTATTACAAAAGTCCTATTAATTGCAGTTTGTGGTAACAGTGACTATGATATTTTCAAAATCAAATTATTTGTTTATATTTAAATATTATGGGATGTAGTAACTCTATGACAGTGTTACAGTAACTTAAATAGCCAAGACATTCAGCAAGTTTTCTTTTTTATGCAAAAGTTAGCTTGATCTTGTGAGAAGTAAGCCAGTTAATGTGCAAGTTCAATGTCTACAGGAGGGTAGATCAGTCATTACTTTTAAAAGTTCCACGTTGTTCATGAGGAAGTCTGTTCTGGTAACAAGATTTCACAAATAACCTTTACCACATAAAAGAACGACTCATCTATCCTCTTATGGACATTGAACTCGTAAATTAACTGGATTACTTCTCACAAGATCAAGGTAATGCTTGCATAAAAAAACTTCTGGAATGTTTTGGCTATTTAAGTTACTATAACAGTGTCACATAATTATTCCATCAAATAATTTCAAATCTAGACTGTAATTTAATAGACTGTAATTTAATACACTTAATTTTATTAGTATTCATTTGGATTGAAATAACTGCTTCACACATGAAAATCCTTATAACTGAACCTAATAAACAACATAAGCTGAATATGCAGTCATTAATATCATCCAGCTTTAATCTTAGTTTAAGACAGGTTTTAATTAGAGTATTACTAGTTTGTTCAAAATACAAATTCAAAAATGAATAGTAGCAACAAAAAAATTCTTAAGCTGCACTTAAAAAACACACCGAAAAGTCATAGAAAAACTAGTCTTATAGAATTGTGCTGTACAACAGAACAAATTGCTTCAAATAATAAATCTAGACCATGAGTGGGCAAAAATTTTGTTTGGCAGGCCACATGTGAAGAATGAAACAAGAATTGGGAGGAGGGATCTTTCTTAAAATATAATTAAAATACTTTATAAATATTAATTTAAATATAATTTTATTCTGTAACATACAATATACAAATTTCAATTTGTATGTAAGTATATGCAGTAATCATTAGTAGAACAAGATCTCAGAAAATATTTGTGGTAAGATGATTATCAGACCAATCACTTTACAATTTTACACAAGACTAGGCAGTCTGCATTACACTACATGTCTATACGGAACAAAAACAGTGTTCATGTTCCTTGTAGAGTTTATATTAGTAGAAAAAAGAATTACTTTTTTCCATATATTTTAGGTTTAGATTTATAGTTTAATTTTTAGTCTTACGAAAGCTTCATAGGCCATATTTTGACCGCCCCTGATCTAGACAGTAGGTTACACTAATTAAGCTAAGGATTCCACTCATGGGTACAAGCAGAAATGTTTCTAGGGGAAGGGGGATTTGTTTCAGAGAGAGGCAAAATATTTCCAGCAAGGTGGGGGGGAATTGAGTTAAAACCCAAACAGGACCAAGTAAGTATGCTAGTTCATAATGTATATTCATGTTCTAGAAAGGTTATTACTAGCATTGCACTAATGTAGGGTGTCAGGATGTGCTAGTATATTTTTATATCCTCAGGTTGGACGAAGGTAAGCTGAATAGCCTATCTTTAGCAAGTCAAGAGATCTAAAAGAATTAGCATTTTAATGGTCCATGCTTTTAGAAATTCACTTAACTTTAATAAAGTTGAAATTAATCTTAAAATACAAAGCATTTCTACAAATTCTCTGAAACAAAATTACAACATTTGTATATATTTAAATTGTGGCATTTTGAGCTGAAGTACACTGATTACCTTTTGTTGATTTTAATGGTAGTGTAGTCAGTGCTTTTTCATCTGGAAGATTGTTCAAAATTAATAGGTTACAATGATATCATGGAATTTTGTGAAAAAAAAAAGGTAAAAAAAAAAAAGGTCAAAGATGGTCTGTAAAGTTCAGCAAATTTATAATTCAATAATTATTTAGCAGAAAAAAATTTCAACAACATACGGGAATCGAACCTGCATTTCTCCAGAAACATGCTAGAGTGTTCTTACCAGTTGAACTAATGCCAGGTCGTCTTTTTTCCATTTATTTTAAAACTATACTCTAATAAGCGGAAAAAAGATGAGCTGGCATTAGTTCAACTGGTAAGAACACTCTAGCATGTTTCTGGAGAAATGCAGGTTCGATTCCCGTATTCGGCAAAAATTTTTTCAGCTAAATAATTATTGATTTATCAATGCCAAAAGAGCATCAGGTCATGTTGTGATTATCATCTATGTTTAAATTTATAATTTTCCAGCAACTTTGAAGTTTTTTCTTTTCAAAACATTTTTAACATTATTGCAATTTTATCTATTGGGATGAATAACTGCATGAAAGATACACTGAATACCATAAGATCAATACTCAAGGTAATCAATTTAGCTCTGAACAAAGTGACATAAATACATAATTAAATATACTTAAATGAGTTGAAAATTGAAGCATATCTTAATATACACACAGTGAGCTCTGTTCAATTAGAAGTGCAAGATAAGTGAACTATTCTTGCCAATGCAATAAATGAATTTTTGTTTGGTTTTCACTTCTGGTCACAACAAAAGCAGAACTGTTTCTTTAGTATGGAATGAAAGTAAATCTGTTATTCCTCAAATAAGGCCACACCTATTTTTGTAAATTTATATTTAGAAATTCTAGTTCTATTAATCAAAATGTGCTTATAGTGTTACTTAAACTAACACATAGTGCAGGATAGATTGAGTTAGATGGGTTGTTTTACATCCAAGTAGCCTTTCATGCACACAATGGATTAAATGGCCAGGCCACAAGAACCCCAAAGGCTCAGAGAAAGTTGGGAAAAGGGACTCACTGGACAGCTGTTAGGAGATAGATGGAAGCCTTCCATCAAGGACATCCAGCATGTTCTTTAAAATACACAAGGTATGGCTCTCCAGCACACACCACCATGGCATAACATTATATCCAATGGTTTCAAACCCATTATTATCATTTTTCTCATCGAGGGGAGAAAAAAAGAGTTAGTGGAGATAAATCTCAATGCAATCAAGACTTGAATCTGGAAACTGCAGATTACTAGCCTGCTGCACTATGAACTGAATTTTATGTTTTGTGAAAATACAACTGTTTTACTTGTATTTCATATTTGATCTAAATTGTTGCATTGCATATTTATATTTTTATTTCCCTTTTGATGTGTTTATTTCTTTGGTGTTTCGTTGTCTTTATTGCCTTCTTTGATTAACAAAAAGAAATTTAGTCATTTGAATATCATTAATCTTTAGAATTGGTAAAATCTGAAAAATGGCTTTATTTTTTTAAGAAAAAAAAAACTTGTTTTCATCTTTTGATCTCAATAAACAGCTTGTTTTAATATCTGAGATTCCACTAAGCAGCATCTACTGTGTCCTATGTTAGATGTAAAGAATTTCCAAAACATCACACACACATTCAAATGCAAGTAATGAAATCCACAGCTAAATTAAAATTGATTTTGGACTATCTGCAGCAAACTACTACTCCTCCACATTACAATGGATAATCAAAACTCTATACAATTTAAAAATTGAGCCTTCAAATGAAACTGTTGACTGAAAATATCAAAAATACAAACTGAATTTTGTAACACATTTGAAAAAAAAAGAGGAAAGTCCAGCAGTACATCTGAAGAATTATGAAAATCTTAAATATTTCAATGAAATGAGGATTATTTAATGACCTAAGTATTAAATTTTAATATTAAAACAAACACAATGTACAAATCTGGGACATATGATTGCCCTTAATGTTTTTAATATGGGCATGCAAACTATATGGATTATTAGTTGGATTGTTTTACCTTTGAGCGGCACTTTTTTGCACACCATGGGCTAAATGGCCAGGTCACATGGACCCCAAAGGCTCAGAGAAGGTTGGGAGAGGGGACCCACTGAAACAGTTATTGAGAGACAAATGGTAGCCTCCTGTCAAGGCCATCCAGCATGTTCTTTAACATGCACATGGTATGTCTCTCCCGCACACGAGGCCACAGCTTAATGTCCCATCTGACAGACGACAGCCTTTCCAAGCTCATCAGTGCCCCCTACTGACCATGGGCAGGGTGGCAGTTTTGCAGAGATAAATTTCAACACTGACCCAGCTGGGACTCAAACTTGGGAACTACAGATTATGAGCCTGGCGTGCTACGTACTGAACCACCCCTGCCACTATGGATTATTATAATAATTTTTAACACAGAAAATTACACAAAGTTAGTGTGGAAGGGCATAATCTAGTTAGCCCAGCCTTCCCAACTACAAAATCATAGTGTGAGTGCACTAATTGGCAATGCTTAAGTATCTGAAGGAAATGATGCTGTACTTATGGTCAGAGTTCACAGCAACTTTTAGGTTATGTACTTTGCCACAGAAGTAAATATGAACTTTTTTTTGCCACAAAACTCATCAGAAATTTAAATTTTTACTATTTTAAAAGGATCTTGGTTTAACCAAATTTTTTGCAAACACAAAAATTTTTATTGACAGTTATATCTTGAAGCAAATATCTGATTTTAATGACTTAGGATGCAATACAGTAAGTCCTTGTTGTTTGTCAAGGTTATATTCCACCAAACCACTACTAACAATGAAACAATGAATAATGGGGCTGACTGTGATTCAGTTAATCTGAAAGGTTGCAATCTTGAACAGGTGTCACAGTTTAATTATCTTGGGAGCTATATAACAAATACTGGTAATGTGCGGCATGAGATTAACAGATGGAGAGGGATTGCTGCCGGGACGTTTAAGAATCTATGGAGAGTGTGGAGAAATAGGCGTATACACCGAAAGACTAAAATTAGACTGTAAAATAGTTTGGTTCTTTCTAGGGTTAGTTATGGCAGTGAAACTTGGACATTTTGTAAACATGATAACAGGAAATTAGATGCTTACGCAGTATCTTGGGCATTAGGTGGTTCAACTTTGTAATATAATGATGAGGTTAGGCATAGGAGTCTGCAACCTCCTTTAAGCAGTATATTGCGCAGTTAGAGACTCCGCTGGTTTGGCCATGTTGCCCGTATGGATAATTATAGATTGGCGAATAGAATTATGAACAGTGTGCCTAAAGGCCTCGGAAAGAAGGGAAGACCTAAGATGCGGTGGGCAGACGATGTCAAACAGGACCTTGTTAGAATTGGTGTGCAATGGCCAGATGCAGCAGATGTAGCTCAGGACAGATATGCTTGGAGAACTAAATTGCACGGTCTGGTTGGACCTCCGTAGCCCATGACTGCTTGAGGATGATGATGATGACTTACCTTGCATATATAGCATAAAGTACATATACATGCAAGTGTGCGTATTCATATTGCATTTATTTATTTAGCATTATTTTTATTTATTAACATGTAGCAAATGCATTTCCACTGCCACCATATCCATTTCCACTGCAAATGCATTCCACCACTACCTAGTAACAAAAGTAATAAATGAGATTTTATGTACCGTAGAGGCAACGAGTGAGAGAACTTCATAGATGAAAGTTGATAGAGAGTGACAAATTCATTTTATAAAGCCCTTGCCAGCAAGTAATGCATCACAGCAGGTTCAAAATGCAGGTGATGCGGTACGTTGATGAGCTGGTTGGTTACAGTGAAATTTTCTTCCTTTGATCGAAGTTTCATGACTGTAGTGGTGTCAATAATAACTAATGATACTTATATAGCGTCGAGTGCTTATAAATGTTAAAAGCCACAATGCAAGTTTCGTGCCCTTACTGTGGGCACGAAACCTAACACACCCACAGTAAGGGTATGAAATACAAATCATGGCTTGATGAAGAACCATGATGAGATGGAACAATTAATTTTAAGTTAGATCATGCATACTAACTCTTTATAGCAGAAGAGGATACTACTAAAAGGTGTTTCAAATTGGTTGAGTATAAAACTATATCTCAAACCTTTGCTTACACCACTTACATTACCAATCTCTTACCAAAATATTATGGATCACGTCTCTTGTGATATTAGTGGGAAACAAAACTATGCTTTAACTGGTTAGTGACTTGTATATGTTTGGTTTTTAAAATACCAAATTCATATTTACTGAATATTTCACCTTTTTCTTCTTTGTTTATATGTAAGCTAAGGAAACACTAGAGTTTATTATAGTAAATACAATTGAAACCAGACTACATTACCTAATTCAGTATTAAAGTATCACAGAAAAATATCCTATAGACAAGAAACACTTGAAATAACTAATTGAAAAAAATTGGTTGCCGTGAGTAGGATTTGAACCCACTTCTCCCAGAAGCATGTAGGGCATCCTCACTGCTAGACCACCAGAAGCTAACCATTTCTTCAACAAAGTGGCATACAAACATTCCCACAGTTTTTGTTGATTCACTAGTGGTGACATCTATTATCAGGAATTGGGCAGCCAAGCTGCCACATATTGTATGATGGTAATAATTTCTGTCACTCATGCTCATAGTATTATATAAATAATTCTAAATTCTAGTTTCTGATAGCTTTTATGCTATGTAAATTAATTAGAATAACTTTCCTGTATGATATCTAATTACCGAGTCCATGTTTGGGACACATCTTAAGATAAAAAATTAATGTTTGATTTTTATGGCAACATTGTCCATATTTCTTGCTCTAAAGTAAATAAATATATAAATATCCTCTCAAGTAGCTGCTTGCCACAGAGGTCTGACAGGAGCCTGTCAGTTTATATGCCATAGTAGAAGTTTTGTGAGGATGGCAGGACCTCAGCAGAAAAATAGCAAACATCCATGCCTTACCCAGGGCTTGAACCCAGGTCCCTTAGATCAGTAGCCAAGCACATTCTACAAAGACATAACCTAAAAGTTGCTGCAAAAGGAAACCGACATTAGATGAAACGTCATTTTCCCTTGACACAATTACCTGTTAAACTATATTTCAACAGTACAAGCTAACTCTATTAAACTGTAACAAAAATTAGAAACCATAAATGTAAAAAAAGTAAAGGGATATATTGCTTCAAAACAGTAACATTGAATTTTTGATAACAGACCAAATTGCTTAACATAATTTTCAATTGAATTAGCTAAAAGAGCATTTCTGCAATTTTGCCTACCTTGTTTCTTCCATTATTTGGGGAGGAATAAGCACTTACATACGATTCATCTGATATTTCTGATTGCTGAGAACTAGAGTTGTAACTACCCTCAAATAATCTGTTTCTGTTTATCTTCCTCTTATCGGAATTTCCAAACGAAACTGTAGATTGTGATGAACTGCCACTATAACGCTGAGAATGGTATGGAGACATTTTGTTAAACCTGGGAGAATGAAACTGAGGAGAGTTATGATACTGAAGATGAGATCGGTCATTTCTAAAATCATAGTTTCCAGGGCTTGTATGTGGAGAAGGTGACCGAAATGGGGGAGCAAAACCCATAAAATTATTTCCACAATTCGAGGGTGAACTATTCATTTGTGGCACGAATGGGGATCCATGTACATAACTATTAGGAACAAAATTTGCACCATTTGCAGGTGAACTATTAGCTTGTGGCACAAATGGAGATCCAGGGGCAAAACTATTAACGAAATTATTTGCCCCGTTTGTAGGTGAATTATTCATCTGTGGCCTAAACGGCGATCCAGAAATATAACTATTATTCATATTACTATTTTAAAAATAATTTAAATTTCTATTATTACAAACACTAACGATAATTTACTGCTGCTCACCTATAGTTGCAATCAATAAGAGCAGTTACGGTTTAGCGGAGAAATTGTAATGAGTTGTTGACTTCCTTCAGTCTGAAGAAAAATTTGGAAAAATTTCATTTTTTTTTTAATTCCCTCTGTCAATATTCTAACAAGCATTTAACTTTTATGAGTTCTTCATCGTAGAAAACATTCCCTTCCTTTCCAAAGTCTAAACGCCAACAAAGTTTCATTTCAGAACTCCATGATGAGGTTTCTTTGCAGTCAACCAATTTGATCTCATACGAGCCAATAATGTGTTCAACAGAGTCTGCAACCAAACCACATATAATAATAATACCCCCTCAAGCAGCTGCTTGCCACAGAGGTCTGACAGCAGCCTGTCAGTTTATATGCCATAGTAGAAGGTCTGAGAGGATGGCAGGAACTCAGCAGAAAAACGACACAAACAGCCATGCCTTACCCGGGGCTCGAACCCAGGTCCCTTAGATCAGTAACCAAGCGCGCTAACCACTCGGCCAGGGGACGGCTAAAATAAGTACCCCCTCAAGCAGCTGCTTGCCACAGGTCTGACAGGAGCCCATCAGTTTATATGCCATAGTAGAAGGTCTGTGAGGCTGGCAGGACCTCAGCAGAAAAACAACACACCACAAATATTTGTGACCTTAAAGAATTTGCTTAAATGTAGGTTTGTTTCTAATGCTCTGGCTTTGCACAGAAGAAAGCTGCTGGGATATGATTAAAATAGGTATATTTATTGTATTTTTTCCATTGAGGTGATTTTTTCTCTCTACTATAGGTTCACGCACGGCTGGATTTCTTTCCACCTCACTTTTCTGGATTTCTTGGGATCTTTTTACACCTTGCCTAACTGATCTTTTCCAACCAGGAATCAAAAGGAATTCCAAACATCAGTACTGCCAAGGAGTACAGAAGAATAGGAGGCGGCCTTTGAGCGAATTCGTGAAGCATTTGCACATTGTAGACGGCCATTTGTTCGTGTCCGTCACCAGAGCTTCGCTAATGAGTTTGTATGGAATTTGTGCAGTAAGAAAATTTATTTTTCTAACAATAGTTACTCGTGTGTCTAACAAATCCATCCGAAGATCGCCCAGAAAGATACAAGGAATATCATGCATTACGTGAATAAATGTTTAATATTTTTGATTTAATTAAAATAATTGATCATTTATACAAGTTAATACATACTTGTGAAATCAGTTTCGGAAATTTAAAGGCGATTTTCAGTGTTGCTAATATAGTAGTAATAGTATATATATTTAACACCATGAAAAGTAAAGAATCATGTAGTTACATTTTTTCGCACTTCGTCGAACATGATGTTTCATTAAACGAAGCTTAGACAATTCTAAGTATGAATTATCGATGTCGGGTGTCACCGTAAAAAATTCAGCCCCCCCTAGCAGTAAAATGTGTTGCGGTGCATGGTAGGTCGGACGATTTTTGGCCGCAGTAAGGTGTGCGGCACCGTGAAGCGATGGATACCGCAAGGGTACCGGTTGCCCGAACTCAAGACTGCGTTTAAGAGTTATAAAAGTTTTTTTTTCCTTCATTAAAACAATTTTTTTTCTTTTTCTGAAGTTATGACTATAGAATTTGTAAGAGTCTTTTAATAATTTAATTTGTAAAAACTTTAATTGTAATTGGAATTTTAGATTCGACTCAAATATAAAAGGGTCTAATTTTACTTTTCCATTTAAAAAAATTCGAATATGCACTTTGTGAACGGGGAGGCCGATTTTAGTTCCTCTCAACTTCGTGATCGATTCTTCTCTACACCGGTAGCAGAAGGTGGTCGATACGCACAGCGAGAGTTGCGGCAGCATAACTGAAGGCTACGGGATATTTCATATCTGGCCAACCAATAAGCATAGAATCATTATGAAATAACGTGAATTAAATAACTTTGTTAAATACGTTTTACCAATCTATCCAACATTTCATGCGGTAGAATTTTTTTCAATCCTTTTCTTCTATAATTTTGAAAAGTTTCGTTTTTCTTTGCAATGAAATATTTTCTGTTTTCTAAGTGTATTTTATATATCTATATCATTTTTACGTATTATTTAATCTGACCATAATCATAATCAATTGATAACATTTCAACTCGAGTATTTTTTCATCATGTAAAATAAATAAATAAACTAACAATATCTGATACATACTTGGCACAGTGTTTATGGGCATATATTGAAAAATATAAATTATATGATATAAAATATTAAAATATATGGCAGTCCTATGCTTCACCTGTTGTAACGGCGAAACTCATTTAGGGTCTCTCCCTTTTTTTTTATACTCCTTGGCTACTGCATTGTACTTATGATTAAGAGATAATTAAAACCGTATCATGAAGCAAAAATCTCTAAAACCGGCGTGTGGTCAAACTGTAGCCACCGTAACTATCACAGCCTAGCTATATACCTACCCGTTGCTTCCGGTATAAAATCGGCTCTCTATGGGAAACTGTACAATACAGCTGAAATTACCATTTTGGAATAGGAAATATTCCTCTTTATACCGTCGCGTGGCCGAGTGGTTAGCGCTCTTCGCTACTGATCAAAGGGACCTGGTTCGAGCTCCGCCTTCCTCACAGACCTACTATGGCGTATAAACTGACAGGCTCTTGTCAGACCTCTGTGGCAAGCAGCTACCTGAGCGGGTATTTATTTTTTCCATTTTCCAATAGTCCCATTTTTTTTAAGTAGGCAGGTAACGGAGCAACGAACACCGACACCGCATAATTTATGTCTATCCAGTTGGCACTAATAGAAGCATACGTTGACGGATGTGTACAGTGACGTATTTCCGCACTTTTGAGATTACTACAGAAATTTAATTGAGAGGAAGTGGCTTATCTAAAGAAATTATTCTTATAATCTATATCATTTGCTACACTGCATATGTAAGCGTGTGAAGCTAAAAATATTAAGGTACTAGTTGAAATAATTCTACACTAAAAATATCCAGTGTTTATGCCGTGTAGATTTCAACCAAGTAAATATTTAAGATTTTTGTTGATATACTTTCATGTTATTTATTGTATTGATCTTTATGTGACAACCTGTATGTATTGACAAAAAGGATAATTTGTTATCCACTCATTGCCATATGCTTTAGATCATTTAAAACTTCAAAATGCAAGGCGAACAAGTCTTGTTAAGTGAAATAACGAAATCCATGGTCGAAGCCGCAGAAAAAGCTGCAGGGATTGCACAGTGTTGTCGTATGGAAAAGCAGTTGTTTGATCTGCTAGTTGAAGAAAAGAAAGAAGGTGAAAAGAATAAACGCTTTGTTCAAGATTTTAAAACTCTTGCAGATGTCTTAGTTCAAGAAACTGTTCAATGTGAAATTAGTAAAAAAGTAAGCATTAATCTTTTTATATATATTTTTAAGTGTTTACATGCATTTCCATGTTAAAAATAGAACTGAAGCAGGATTTACAACTTCTCTGAGAGCATGAAATTGCAGACTTCAATATATGGCATTTGTATTATATGTATTAATACAGAGGTTTTCAAACTGTTCTATGAAACCTTTTGGTTCCATGAGAAATTTGAAATATCTAAGGAAAACTCTGGTTCAACACTTCCAGCTTGTGCACAACAGTTATAGAATATTTCTTCCCTCCATTAGATTGACTTCACAGTCCTTTAATTATATTGGGTGAAGGTAATGGGGTATATATGGGGAAGAGGTAATTTGAAGTGGAACTTTTAGGAGTTGTAGATTTAGCCTATCAACCAAGGATTTTTAACCCTTTCAGTCTCAAGAGCTGATTACATGGGGTTTGTTTTTTTTAAATGGTTTTTCAATTTTTTTTATGCTTGCTTACATTTTTTCCCTTTTAATTTTTATATTGTTAGTTCAGAATTAAATGCTCTTTCTTTTAGTATGTAATATGAATTATTTCGTTTTATTAGCTGTTTCATAACACGGCTTATAAGTTGAGTTGCATTTACAGAGAAAATAAACCCTGATACTGTAAGGATTAATTTTGATCAATCAAAATTGACTTTCAACCATTTAAATGAAAGGACATTTTTTTTTATTATCATAGCTGAGAAAGGATATATAGTTTGCAATTATGTAAGCTTATTAATCATTCAGCTTACATAATTGCCCAACTATAAAATAATCCAAAAATCAGGGCTGGACTTTGGCCTTCTGAGGTTTTAAGCTATGGCAGATTTAAGAGGCCCTAAGCTCTACAATTTTAAGAGAACCTAAACTATGCAAATGTAAGCGCTCCCAAAACACCGTGGTAAGTTTAAGGAGTCCCAAAAATTCAAAAGTCAAAATATATATATTTCTTATTCTGATTTTAGGAAGCATTAAAAATAAATATGACATTCACGGTGAAAACATTATTCTAGGTTTTGTAAGCTAAGATTAACAATGTTTGCATAATATATTTATTTAAATTTGAAAAAAATTGTGATATAATAAAACTTGAAATATATTACTTTGAGGCCTCTCATATTGCGAGGCCCTAAGCTGTAGCTTAGTTAACTTATGCATAAGTCTGGCTTTGGCCTTATCAGTTGAAGAGGAACTATTTTTTTGGGGGGGTGGGGGGGAGTGGTGGTTCTGATACGTGGCTTTGCAATATGGAATACAACCAACACACCACAAAGTTTTACCTTGTATAATAATTTGTCCTACCTGGTATAGGGTTAGCATGCCTAACAACATGGCATGGATTAATCTACCTGGTATAGGTTAGCATGCCAGTGGGCATGTGCTTTTTTTCAGTTTGATTCACCTGTTTTAGTCAACAGTAATGCGGTAATGCTGCATTATAATATTGTTCCGTAATATAGGCATGGTGTTGTCTTCTGCTGGATAAAAGTGACAATTAAATGAAATTTTATATAAACCAATTGCAAAGCATGAAAAATTAGTGCAATCAGTACCTCTGTAATTTGATCTATTGGTGAATAACCAGAAGATATGGGTGGCTTGAGCACCACTTAGATTATTGCAGAAAAAATTTTGTTAAGTTTAAAAAGTGTTACAAAAGTAATTGTGTTACCAAGAGATCTAATGTGCAATTGCTAATACAATAAGGCAAGATTTTAGCATTACTTAAAATAATATTATATGCACTTCTTTAAATAATTCAACCTTTAAATCTGCAGTTCCCTGGAATTGGTTCCAGTATAAAAGGTGAAGAAAATAATCATTTTACAAATGTCTGTGGTGAAGCAATTGACGTGCAAATATTTGACTCAATTCAAGAGACTATTACATTGCTAACAAAGGTATTAGATGGAAATATTGATGCAGCAACACTATTAGCTGGATCCATATACAAAGAAGTGTCTTTGGTTTCTAATACATCTTTGATACCACCAAATATTAGCATTCCTTCTCAAAGTATAGGTATCTGGATAGATCCTATAGGTAAGTTGATTACCATATTTGATAGATATTGCACTGAAAAAAATTAAATATGCAGTAAATGTTAATTAAATATTTGCTTGATATTGTCAGATAGCGCAATTCTTGATTAGTTTTTTTTTATGACATATAGGTAAAGCCGTCCCATGGTCGAGTGGTTAGCACGCTTGGCTACTGATCTAAGGGACCTGGGTTCGAGCCCCGGGTAAGGCATGGTTGTGTGTATTGTTTTTCTGCTGAGGTCCTGCCATCCTCTCAGATCTCCTACTATGGCAATAAACTGACAGGCTCCTGTCAGACCTCTGTGGCAAGCAGCTGCTTGAGGGGGTATTTATTTATTTTTTTTATTTATAGGTAAACAAACCGTTTATAGTGTGTGTGTGTATATATGCATGTATTGTAATATATACCACATACCTTCCATGAAACTAACAATGCTTGTGTATTGCATATTTTTTGTGTAACCTTGACCTTACCCTATTCTTTCCAAGATCCACCAGCATCTTTGTCATCTTCTGTTCATGGGCAATGCCTCCAACAGATGCTGCTACCAAGTCGGTAATGCTCCTATCCAGCTCCCTACTTCCTATTTTAATTGGATTGCTGGTAGTGTTTTTCCATTGAGCTCTGGGCACAGTGGCAAAGCTCTTGATTGAAATAGATTGATAAACAAGCTCTTTGAGATCAAACCTGCTGTCCAATTGTGGCTGGTGTCACAGGCGCCGCATCAACTTGGATTCTCAATATCATTGTTTGTGACAACCCAGGACAAAGATAATAGTTAGATTTTGGCGAGTGCTGGACTTTACTTCTATAGTACTGTTCAGCCCCGATGATGGGTAGTGGTAAACATGGCATGACTCAATAGATATAGTGCAGTCTCTGAATTGCGGAGTATAGGCTTTGTCATTCATTATATTACCTGTCCAACTGTGGCTGTCATCATTTTGCAGGAATCATAAGGAGAAAGTTGAACTTGCTCAGCTCTGCACAGGACATAGTTTTATTATGCATTCTTCTTTGAATGGACAATGAACCTATGTATTACTTTTGTGACACCACTTTATCTCATATACATTTTAATCAAATGTTCAGCCTTTAATTGTGAATTACTATTTTAAACCTCTTCATTTGTGGTCTGAACCCCTAACACTTAGACATCTTTTATCTGTCCACTCATTTTTAACACCTGTTTTTGAATTTATGTTTTACTGGTTATTTTAACAGAATATATTTTTATGGCTCTGTTGTATATATTGTTTTATATTTTACTCAAGTCTTACATTGATTTGATTTTATGTTTTACACAACTTTGTTTTACATGTTATTTATGCACTTGTCTTTGTTGTTTAAAACTTTTACAACAACTTTTATTAAGGGCGGGGTTGGCTCAGTTGGTAGTGTGCCAGGCTCGTAATCTGTAGTTCCCAGGTTCGAGTCCCAGCTGGGTCAGCATTGAGCTTTATCTCTGCAAAATTCCCCGCCCTGCCACGGTCAATAGGGGACACTGATGAGCTTGGAAAGGCCGTCGGCCGTCGGATGAAATGTTAAGCCATTGTCCCATGTGCAGGAGAGCTATACCCTGTGCACGTTAAAGAACACACTGGATGGCCTTGACGGGAGGCTATCATCTGTCTCCCAACAACTCCAGTGGGTCCCCTCCCCTGGAGCTGTTGGGACATCCAGTGGGTCCCCTCCCCCAACCTTCTCTGAGCTTTTGGGGTCTATGTGATTTGGCTATTTAGCCCATGGTGTGCAAAAAAGTGCCACTCAGAGGTAAAACAACCAACCAACAACAAATTTTACAAAAACTTTTTTCAAGTTTTTGTTTCACACTTTTATAATTTTTGTGTTTGTGCCTTTTTTCTCATTAGTATTTTAAAATTTGGTTTTTAACATTAGTATTTAAATATTGCATATTATTGCAATAATATTATAATATTGCATAAAGTGTGAAACATAAGTATAGACTATTGAATCATATAAAAATTTCTGTCATCAACTTTGCATTATTCTTTACATTATTACTTAACCCTGCAATTGAACATAAATTTACCATTAAGTATTGAGGTGAGTTATGGAGATATAAAGATTTAGTATAAGATATTAAAATCTTAGGAAGGAAATACTAAGAAATATTAAGAATCTAAGATTTTTATTACCATAAACAATTCTTTAAGAGGTGGGGTTGGCTCAGTTGGTAGCACACCAAGTTCGTAATCTGTAGTTCCCAGGTTCAAATCCCAGCATTGAGATTTATCTCCACAAAACTCCTCACCCTGTCCACAATCAGTAGGGGACACCGATGGGCTTGGAAAGGCCGCTGTCTGTCAGATGGGACTAATCTGTAACCCCATATACAGGAGAGCCATACCCTGTGCATGTTAAAGAACATGCTGGATGGCATTGATGGGAAGCTACTGTCTGTCTCCCAACAGCCTGATCCAATGGGTCCCCTCCCCCAATCTTCTCTGAACCTTCGGGATCATTGTGACCTGGCCATTTAGCCCATTGTGTGCAAAAATGTGCTGCTCAGAGGTAAAACAACCCAATCCAACACATAATCTCCTCCTCCCCATATAACCAGCAGAACTCATTGCTCAAAAAACTGTAAATTGAACTATGCCAAATACTATCTATATTTCTAAATAGTTTACTACATTTTTTTGCTACACCATACTCAATCTCTTTTTTTCCCACTGATAACATTTCTCCCTGGGATGTCTGCTCTGAGCAACAAGGGCAGTCAATGCAACCCAAAAAAGAGAACAATCCAATAATTAGCAAACATAATGGGGATAGCTCTTAGAGAATAGTATAAAACCTGGTAGGATTAATTTTAAACTTTTGCTGCAGCAAATTTGTAAATCAAGTATAAAATAAAATATATTTTTCCATATTTTGATAAGTAGTATGAAGATTATACCCTCAGAGTTGACATTAGAATCACTTATTTTTTGCTAAATGTGAAAGCCACTGGAAAAAAATAAGGTTAATTAGTGCATTATGAAAAGAAAAAGGTTCACAAATAACAAGTGAGGAAAATTGTACCACTGGTAATTTGACTTGATTAGTTTGAAAATCCATAATATGTTTTCTACTTTTCATACTTGTTTTTTGAAACTCTTAACATTTGTTAGAAATGCATAATTTTATTATTATAAGAAGTGTATTTTTGTTTTAAAGATAAGTCTTTGGAAGAATTGTTTAAAGGCTACAAATTTGAAGGGTTAAGAGTGACTTTTTTTGTGTTAAAATTTTATTGCATGTATATTTTTTTTGTGCCTTGTTTGTCTGGAAATGTAAGCTGTGCTTTTTGAAAATGCTTAGTCCCTGCTTATCCTATCTGCACTATCTTAGTAGCTTGGTTGTAAGCATGCTTAACTGTTTCAGAGAACTTGAGTTAAAATTCTAAAGGTTTCTTTTGTTCTTGCTTTTGCTATGGAGTAATCAGCCTAGAAATTTAACATGACCATTATTTAAAGATTAAATGTAACTTTGTTAATTCTTCAAGAATTATGTAACATGAGCTACTTGAGCAGAATAATTTTCTAAAATCTACATAATGGATTTTTTTTTACTCTGAATACTGATGTAAACTTAGGTAGGAAATACTCGACCTAAACTAGGAAAAGAAATTTTTTTTAGTCATCTTTTAGTATTTTATAGTATGTTTTGTAGCTTGTTTTATCCCTTATAGCCATTTATATTTTATGCATTCCTTCTTTTGTTTTATTCCCAGGAGGTAAAGGAACTTGAGTAAAATAGTTAGACATAGTTAGAAGAGCCTTAAAAATCTAACATGCAAAAAAAGGATAGAAATTTGAAAAAGGTCAGTAAGAAATTCAAAGATTTGAGTGTGCTAATATACAATAGTCAGATTAGTTGAAAACAAATACTAACAGCTCTATTTTTATTTTAAATTGATGATGATGATGATATCCATCAACCAGTTTTTTTTACAGTTTATGCTTTTTTAAGAGAATAAATTTGATGAGTATATTTATAACAATGTTTTTGTACACAACATAACCTGATTACTCCCAAGTTTAATGTGATCTTCAACAAATTAGATATTTTAAATTAATTTTGGCACCATAATCACCAACGTAATGTTCACAGATAGCATTTCATTTAAAAATATCAATATCTGATAATGATGCACAATATGAAAACAAGTACATGTTAACTTAATTAAAAAAATTGTTTAAGTTTTATACCATTTTTTGCTATTACATTGTAATTATCATTTTAGATTTAAAGAAAGATAAATTTACTAAGCTTTAATACTATAATAAAATTATTGATTTCTTCAGAAATTTAACTTCCCCTTTATTTTTTTAAATAATTAATTTTTATGCCTGGTAAATGTAAAAAAAAATATTTTTCAATGAATTCTTTGGAAAATAATATAATAAGAATACAAAATGATAAAAAAAAAAGTGGCTGATTATCACATTCTGTTTCTTAAAGTATATTCTTAGTGAATTTTAAATCTCTGCCTATTAAGATTGGCTTGTTTCTGCTGCTGCATATATGTTTTGCTGCAAGATTATATATGTTACCATGCTTATGAATGTCAGTTCTGCCTGTGTGACTGCTTAAATGTGTTCAAAGTGAAGGTCTGTATTTATAGTTTTGTGCAGTATATTGTCTCAAATGCAAAACCAGATAAATATAAACTGATAATTTTTTATATTCAAGATATTTTTGCTAAAATTAAGCATTTTAAAATTTGCTGTATGGCCTAGGAGTCATGAAAGGTACATAGTTAAATTTTTATGTCATTATTTCTGATAATTATTACCATTATGTGCTAATTATCATTTTAGATTTAAAGAAAGATACATTCACTGAGCTTTTCAGAGCTACAATAAAAAATGTTGATTTATATTAGGAGCATAGTTACTGTGTCACAGCAAGTTCAGTTGCACCTCAACCAAAGTTATTGAAGGTTCTAACAAGAGTAAAAATCATGCTTAACATAATCATTTCTACTGGAAATAATTATTTCAAATATGTAAATTTTCTTTGCATTTAAAGTGTTTGCATATTTAATAGTGATACATTTTTATTCTTACTGTTAGTAATGTTTACATTAACTATCTACTTTTTTTTGCACAGAAATTGCATTCACCCTCAAATTTAGAAATTAATAAAAAAAATCATATATTAAGAAATTATATTTGCTCCCAAGTTTAACAAATAATTCTTTGACCTATACTGACAGACTCCTGTCAGACCTCTTTGGCAAGCAGTTGTGTGAGGAGGATTTATTTTATTTAAAATGTTTTGGCAGTTGACAGGGATCCATCTCATTTTGTTGCACTTGGTCCTATCCAACTAGCCATATTTCTATTTGCGTTTTATGTACTTCAACTTTTTTCATTTAAAAAAATTATGTAATATGAAAACAATTGCAAAACTTAAAAAAGAAACTGACTTATGCTATATGCAATATATCACCAATATTAAACATAGCATTTGAACTTTATACCATCAGCAATATTTTTTATTTTATTTACCCTACCAAAAAACACCATATTCAGCAAACTTTATTAGCCACAACCTATTCGTAAATAAGTGCATCACAGAGTAGTAATATTCAGGTATCAAAGGACTAAAATAAATCTTGAATTTTGTTTACATAGAATAGTTGACTGTTTTCTTTCATCTTGTGAATATTTAGCTTTATAAATGATATAAAAATAATATCCTATCAGTGCCCCAGTTATGTCACACTCATAACTTGCTTTCACAGATTTCTGTACACTCATTAAGAAAGAAGACGGTGAAAGAATAGAAAAATGCTGTCATCCATCATATGGGTTGTTAAGCTCTTGTCCTGTGTTCAAGTTAGCCATACCTTCATATTACAGAACATTGCATAACCTTCATGGATGCTTCTATAACAGATAACCATTAGGTCTCTCTAATTCATTCTGTCCAAAGTGTTATGGCCTTTTTGCAGTGTAGCTTATTAAGCAACAAAAGAAGTGCTCTTCATGAGTAAAACAATACAACACAAAATTTATTGCCATTCAAAAAGTAAGAATAAAAAGTAATTACTGCTTAAGAAGCTTTCTTGCCATTTAGGTTTGACAGGAGTCTCTCAGTATAAATAAACCGTAAAGAAGGTCTGTGAAGAAGGCAAAAGACTTCAGCAGAAAGACAACACATGTAACAAAAAAAAAAACAACATTATATGAGGCTCAAATCTAGATTCCTTTATGCAGCAGCTATGCATGATTAGTGAACAAAATTTAATATACTGTCATTTTATGATTAATAATAAGTATAAAAATTTTTAAAATGTATTTGCATTACTTTATTATTATTTTATGATGAATTTTGTATGCAAAATAAAAGGTTTCCTTAAATTTCCTTGCATCATTCCTTATTGTTTTATTTTTTGCTGTTGCTGTAATTGCCCTGTTTTGACTGTTGTGTACTTTAATGCTAATTTCTCTCCAAAGTAAGTTGTAAGCTGCCTTTGAAAATACAGTAATGAAAAAAATATGCTTATATTTTGAATGTTGAGATATTTGTTAATATTTCTGTTATGCTTTTTTTTCTGACAAAACAAATACAAAATTCATAATTACACATAAGTAACAGCATGTCAATTGCAAAATAACACTTTTATAATGTTTATTTGTCAATTATTTCAAAATTGTATCAATTTACTTTAATACCATAAATGCATTGAAAATAAGTAAAATGTTTGATTTTTCTAAATAAATTTAAAATATCAAAGTAAGTATAATTAAAATTAAGTGTAAAATAACTTTGGCTTACGTCGAACATAAATCTAAAAATGTTTGAAAATTATTAGTGTTTTACTAGAATCAGCAAATATGAAGTGTTCCTTATTATTTGATGATTTTAGGATTGAAAATGACTGAACTCATGTAGTTTTATCAACTCATATATACTACTGAAAAATGTGTGTTCCATTATAATAAGATTTCTCTATATATTTTAATATTGCTTAATTCATGTGATAGAATGTTTTTTTAAATGCCTCTTTATGATTTAATTTTGCACTAGCAGAATGGCAAAAATTTGAATAAAAATATGGTTATAACTTTACTTGTAATGGACACCAAATTGAAATCTTACTATTAGAATTCATTCTTAGATGACATTCACAGTATTAGCAACTCCATAGACACATGACTTTGCAGAAATCTCAGGTTTGTATCCCAGTTGTGTTTGCATTCAGAATTTTCCTTGCTAACCTTCACTCTGCCTTGGTGATAAAGAGAATACAGATGGACTTAAAAGACCAATTTCCATTAGAAGGAAAGCCAAACCCTGTGCACATTAACCATTTCATTTAAAATATTATTATTTATATTATTTATTATTATTTTATTATATTTAAAGGGTTAAAGATCATACTCAGTGGGCTTGATAGGATACTTCCATCTGTCTCCTGACAATTCTCCAGTGAATATTTTTTCCTAATCTCCTCTGAACCCTTAGGGTCCTTACTACCTGCCCATTTAACATACTGTGTGCAGAGAAGAGCCATTCTAAATAAAACAGCCAAAATCTTCAGAAAGTAATTTAATTTGAAGCAAAATGTGTGCCAGTATTCATTTAGCAGTCGTTTGGTATTTACATTTGCCATAAGTTTCTGATATATATATATGGGTGGGGCAGGGGTGGCTCAGTCGGTAGCGTGCCAGGCTCGTAATCTGTAGTTCCCAGGTTCGAGTCCCAGCTGGGTCAGCGTTGAGATTTATCTCCGCAAAATTCCCCGCCCTGCCCACGGTCAGTAGGGGACACCGATGGGCTTGGAAAGGCTGCCGTCCGTCGGATGGGACGTTAAGCCGTGGCCCCATGTGTGGGAGAGCCATACCCTGTGCATGTTAAAGAACACACTGGATGGCCTTGACGGGAGGCTACCATCTGTCTCCCAACAGCTGTTCCAGTGGGTCCCCTCCCCCAACATTCTCTGAGCCTTCGGGGTCCATGTGACCTGGCCATTTAGCCCATGGTGTGCAAAAAAGTGCCGCTCAGAGGTAAAACAACCCAAAACAACAACTATATATATGGGTTTGAGTAGTACTTCTCTTATGTAAGCTTTTCAGGTATAATGTATATGTTGTATTTTCAGCATAACTAATGATGGTGTTTGAGTGTGTTTTGCCTTATTTGTAATGTTTTTAAAGGTTTTGGTAGCTTTTTTGTCATTTGAGTGAACTTTAGTATTCCTTATTAATAAAGATGCCATTCTGTTGATGTGAAAGTGGATATATATTATCTGTTATTCAATAGAACAGTATATTTGTTACCAATAAATCCCACAGTACTTACAAGGAGCAATCATCATAACTCTTCAGGAGTCTCTAAACGAAGTATTACAAATGATACACTACGGTCTGCAACTCTTGTATTTGTATGGCTCTCTGTTATTCACAATATTAATCACAACAGACTGACTTTTTTTATTATTAAAATGATAAAATTATTTAAATATTTAATGAAGAATTCAAAAAATCTTGTTGCGAGGAACTCATGAGTGAGGAAAGATGCTATAAGGATTATAAATGATATTCTTCTTGGCCTTTGGGCTTCTCTAGAACTTTGGATATACATACTTCTGTGATTAATTGTTTTCCAACATAAATTTCATTAAAAGTAAGCTAAGGAGCTAACTAAAAGATGTAAATCCCTAGTGCTGCCTGAAGCTGAAAGCCACAGCTTTTTGGGGCGGGGGTGGCTCAGTCGGTAACATGCCAGGCTCGTAATCTGTAGTTCCCAGGTTCAAGTCCCAGCTGGGTCAGCGTTGAGATTTATCTCCGCAAAAATTCCCCGCCCTGTCCACCGTCAGTAGGGGACACCGATGGGCTTGGAAAGGCCACCGTCCGTCGGATGGGACATTAAGCCGTGGCCCCGTGTACGGGAGAGCCATACCCTGTGCACATTGAACACGCTGGATGGCCTTGACAGGAGGTTACCATCTGTCTCCCAACAGCTGTTCCAGTGGGTCCCCTCCCCCAACCTTCTCTGAGCCTTCGGGGTCCATGTGACCTGCCATTTAGCCCATGGTGTGCAAAAAAGTGCTGCTCAGAGGGGGGCGGTGGTGGCTCAGTCGGTAGTGCGCCAGGCTCGTAATCTGTAGTTACCAGGTTCGAGTCCCAGCTGGGTCACCGTTGAGATTTATCTCCGCAAAAATTCCCCGCCCTGCCCATGGTCAGTAGGGGACACCGATGGGCTTGGAAAGGCCGCCGTCCGTCGGATGGGACGTTAAGCCGTGGCCCCGTGTGCAGGAGAGCCATACCCTGTGCAAGTTAAAGAACACGCTGGATGGCCTTGACGGGAGGCTACCATCTGTCTCCCAACAGCTGTTCCTGTGGGTCCCCTCCCCCAACCTTCTCTGAGCCTTCGGGGTCCATGTGACCTGGCCATTTAGCCCATAGTGTGCAAAAAAAGTGCCGCTCAGAGGTAAAACAACCCAACCCAAGCCACAGCTTTTTTGTTGAAGATCAATATTGTTTTGTAAAGAAAAATTACCCCTCAAACAGCTGCTTTCCAAAGAGGTCTCAGAGGAGACTGTCAGTTTAATATGTCATATAAGGAGGCCTGTGAGGAAGATGAGACCTCAGCAGAAAGACAGCACAAATATCCATGCCTTACCTGGAGCTCAAACCTTTGATCAGGAGCCAGATGCACTAACCATTCAGCCACTGGGGTGGTATAACAGGATAAAAATTGTAAAATCCAAATTTATAATATAAAATACTGGTACTAAAATTACAATATAAGTGGCAAATATTATTAATTACACTTAAACTTAATTTTGTAACAAATTCTCATCTAAGATCAAATATCTCATAAAGTACCCAGGGATAAATACTGCAAATTCACAATTTACAAAAATATGTAAAGATAATCTTTACAAAATGGAATCCAACTTTTTAATTTAACTCTAAATCAGGTTTGCAGCTGTGGTACATTTGAACCTTTTAGGTGGCACATAGAAAAATATAAAGATTGAATACAGTTGGTACACTAAGGGAAAGTAATAAGAAAAAAATAGATTTAAGAACAATTATATATTTTCAAAAAGATAAATATTGTAAAGGCAACTAAATAAGTTTTAATAGCTTGATTATAACTATAATTAAAATTATAGCTACAATGACTACTACATCGTTTTTTAGGATACGACAATAGCTACATTAAAGAACACGCTAGAGAGCCTTGATGGGGATGGGGGGCTGTCGCCTAAAAGCTGTCTAGTGGGTCCCCTTCTCCCAACCCTATCTGAAACCTTGGGGTCCTTGTGTCCTGGTCATTTAGCCTATTATATGCAAAAAAGTGCCACTCAAAGGTAAACCCATCTCAATTATGAGTATGACGAAAATATGGGTAAGGAAAGGTGGTACATTCTAAAATCCTTAGAAATTTTCTGCTCTGAATCATTGGTTTGAAAAAACAAAAAGTTTCTTTGGTAATACTAGGCTGCAAAATATAATCTGTTTCTTTCACTTAACCTTATAATTACTATGCCTGTAGCAGCAGCACAAATTGGAAAATGTTATGTTTTGTATCATAACATTTGCATCAGGCAAGCTCTGTTGGCTAATTGTGAAAATTTTAATGAAAATACTTCAAAATATCATAGTTCCGTGGCACATAGGCCATTTTATCTCCAATGCTTAATAAACGAATTTAAATTTTTAAACTTGTAAGTTATAAAAGTACACTAATCAGACTGAATTGTTAACAGTTTGTTTGACAATCTGGACAATAGATTTGATATGGACACTGTGAAATGGACTTTTGCAGTATACTTGCCATTTAGTTGTTTACCACCATCTGTCTCCTAACAGCAGTTCAGTGGGTCCTCTTCCCCAACTTCTCTAATCCATTAGGGTCCTTTGACCAGGCCATTTAACTTGTTGTGTGAAAAAAGTGCCACTCAAAAGATTAAACAACACAACCCATTTAGTTGATGAATGTTCACAAATATGCTGAACTTTGCATGTCTTTCTTTAGAGATTTAATGCATTGACTTTTGATATTAGATTCTACCTCTGAATATATTCATGGAAAATATGAGAAACCATCAGAGGATGGCCTAGTGGTGTGTGGCCTGCATTGTGTCTGTGTACTAATTGGTGCATATGACATTCAATCTGGAATTCCCTTTCTTGGAGTGGTCAATCAGCCGTTTTATTCAAGGAACTCAGATGATACTGGGTAAGTAAACTTCACAAGTAACTGATTTGCATATGGTAGTTTATATACAAATCCTCTTGCTTTTAAACTTTTTAAAACAAATTCATTTTTATTATAACACTCTAAGAAAGGCCATTCTTAAATTTCTATTGTAGTTCATTATATTTCAAAAACCACTTTGTAATAGGAGACTGGTTTTCACACAGGACATATTAAAACACAGGTAAAGATTATTTGTCTCCGCTCTTCATTTAAAACTTACTGGCAAGCAAATCAGGGTTTCTCTTTTTCTTTTCAGAGTTTCATCTAAATTGGGAAAATGTAAATGCTATTTTATATTAACAGAATATAATTTAAAACTTAATGAAATCCTGCAAAGATTTTTGTACTTCAAATTTTATTTTATTTATAAGTAAAATTTATGAAACATAAGTAACCACTCAGACATGGGACGGCTTTTTTTTATTAAGAAATAACACCATATCTCTCACAGCTCATTGCTTAACCAAATTAATGCTCAGAGCTGAAAAGGGACTTAGGGATCATCTACTTAACTCTTTTTTTGCCTTTTATGTACTGTTTGTTTCTAGCACTCAGGCAGCATGTTACAACTTTTGTGAAATGTGGCAGATTTTTAAAAATTCGGAATTGCAAAGTGCTGGATTTTTCAGAGTTTTTTTGTATATATGGTATCCCTGGATTAGTAAGTTGTCTATCAATTTCATAACAGCAATGCATGCATCACCAAAGTTGCTGTTGACTGCCTTAACAGTTTCTTTGCCAGTGTATACCATGGTATTACAAGTTCATGCAGTTTTATTCTCAAATAAAACATAATTTTAGACTAATTTTTTATGTTTGTTTTTTTAAGTGTAAACTTTGAAATATTTTCTTTCTTTGAAGTGCATATCTCTATACTTGGAATATAAATTGCTTTGAATTGCTGTATGACATTGGGAAAACAGTTCAACTAGTTACTTCATAATTACTTTCAAAATCTTCCATTTATAAAAATAGCAGTTTTTTGTTATTTTCTAGAGATTTTTTGAAACTCACAAGAAAAAATTTGTTAATAATAGTTCAAATCAAACTTGTGAGCTTAAATCAGAAGGTTGCTTCAGCAAAGAATGGCTTTAACAAATTATTTATAATGTAGTTTGATAAAATATGCATCAAATAAAAAAAGAAAATGGTTATTTTTTGATATTATTTTTGAAACTTGAATTATATTGTTAAAAGACGCATGTAAGGAGATTTTCAAATAGCAATTTCTATTTTTGTAAAATTGAAGTTTTTGTTCTAAAAACGAACGTAGGATGTCTTGAGCCTCTCATTTTCAACTCTGTCAATGTCTATGTTTGTCTTTGACCCTGGAAGGGTTAATAGAGTTTAAGATGTCAATACTACAAGATAATCATAGACACAACTTTTTTTAAAAAAGCATTTAAGAAACATAACATTAATTCTTCAACTGTCTTTTAAGAAAAACAAGGACATGTCAAGTAATTGCTGTCATTTGTTGTAGATGCCTGAAAGTCTTTTCTGATGTCTGTTTCAAACATTTATGTTGTCCATCATGGGGCGAGGGTGGCTCAGTCGGTAGCGTGCCAGGCCTGTAATCTGTAGTTCCCAGGTTCGAGTCCCAGCTGGGTCACCGTTGAGATTTATCTCCGCAAAAATTCCCCGCCCTGCCCACGGTCAGTAGGGGACACCGATGGGCTTGGAAAGGCCGCCGTCCGTCGGATGGGACGTTAAGCCATGACCCCGTGTGTGGGAGAGTCGTATCCTGTACACGTTAAAAAACACGCTGGATGGCCTTGACGGGAGGCTACCATCTGTCTCCCAACAGCTGTTCCAGTGGGTCCCCTCCCCCAACCTTCTCTGAGCCTTCGGGGTCCATGTGACCTGGCCATTTAGCCCATGGTGTGCAAAAAAGTGCCGCTCAGAGGTAAAACAACCCAATGTTGTCCATCACTTGACTTTTACATCATATAGAGAAACAATTTGTTATTTCATGTAATTTTCTTTATCACACAATTCTTTTCTTACAGAGCTTCCAACAAATCAGTGGGGGCAGGGGTGGCTCAGTCGGTAGCGCGCCAATCTCGTAATCTGTAGTTCCCAGGTTCGAGTCCCAGCTGGGTCAGCGTTGAGATTTATCTCCGCAAAATTCCCCGCCCTGCCCACGGTCAGTAGGGGACACCGATGATGATGGGATGAATGAGTGGATCCCTTCCCCCAACCTTCTCTGAGCCTTCGGGATCCTTGTGGCCTGGCCATTTAGCCCATTGTGTGCAAAAAAGTGTCGCTCAGAGGTAAAACAATCCAATCCAATCCAACAAATCAGTAGTGATGTTCCTTTATGCAGTATTGATATTTTCCATTCCGAGGCTTCTTTGACCTAATTATGAAAGTCCATCAGTTCGAACATTTTTTAATTGTGAAAACCAAAAAAATATTTATTATCCATCTGGGGCAACACCTTATATGACATCTTCAGTAAAAATATTTGGCAAAGATGTAACCATAACGCAATGAAAAAGACACAAAAAAGTTAAAAGACACAGTCATATTGAGCCAAGACACCTACCTATATAGAACATGCAACACTTTATGAAACTGGAAGTTTTTTCACACTAAAGCTCCTACAAGTAGTATTGTTTACTCAAAGGCTGTGGTTTAATGCCCACTTGCTTCTAATTAAGTGGCAACCTCTGCCTATTCCCACCATGGCTTGGGTTGGGTTGGGTTGTTTTACCTCTGAGCGGCACTTTTTTGCACACCATGAGCTAAATGGTCAGGTCACATGGACCCCGAAGGCTCAGAGAAGGTTGGGGGAGGGGACCCACTGGAACAGCTGTTGGGAGACAGATGGTAGTCTCCCGTCAAGGCCATCCAGCGTGTTCTTTAACGTGCACAGGGTATGGCTCTCCCACACACGGGGCCACGGCTTAACGTCCCATCTGACGGACAGCGGCCTTTCCAAGCCCATCAGTGTCCCCTACTGACCGTGGGCAGGGCGGGGAATTTTGCGGAGATAAATCTCAACGCTGACCCAGCTGGGACTCGAACCTGGGAACTACAGATTACGAGCCTGGCGCGCTACCGACTGAGCCCCCCCCCCCCCCCTTCCGCCATGGCCTTTTCTGGGTTGAATGCATTGTTCCCAGAACTGAAAGTTTTGCAGAATTAGCTACTTAATGAATATCATCTTGTAAACCAGATTTCCTCAAATCATAAAGAAAAGCTCTTTTACTGATCAATTAACTTTCCTCTCTTCCTGTCGACTAATGAAGAAATTGTTAAGGTAACAGTTCTGAAGGCATTTCATTTGGAAACATTTGCATGGTGTAGGAAATGTGGGTATAGTCAGTCTAATGAAATGGCTGGCTGACTTGTTTTATGGGACTATTTAACCAATTATAAAATAAGTAAAATTTTTTTTTTTAGTTTTATTTATTAACGTTTAGATTTCTTTTAAACAGCAACTGGCTTGGCATCTTAAGCATTACCTTGGCCTTTGTTCTCACTGAATTGAGGACACTTGAAAACAGTTGATGGATCCTCGTGTTTTTCATCTATGGATTTTGCATGACTACAATGGTATATTATCACTTGCTGTTGTGTAATTAGTGATTGCTTTACAATGCTTCATTAAAAGCAGTTAACTAGGTATTGTTTTATGGTACATTAAAATTTTCTGTAACCGGTATATTTTGCATATTTATTCATATTTTTGGAAATCAAGGTCTTAACTCTACATAACAAGTTTTTAGAGGAAGCTTTTTTTTGTCATAGTCCCTTTAATCTCATTGTAACAGCTTTTACTGTATGTGTTTTGCAGATGTTTGCAGAATGAAATTCATCTACATCCCAGATTCATTATTTGTTAAATTGCATTCATTTAAATGAGTTGTATTTTATTATTTGTATAGATGGCAGAGCAAGTATTTTTGGGGTATTTCTCATGAAGACTTCAAATATTCATCTATCTCACTTCCAGGCAATGAAGTAGATAAAAAAAGAGTACTGACAAGTAGTAGTGAATCCCAAGGACTAGTAAGCATGCTAAAAAGAAAGTATGAGGTGCAGTTTATTGCTGGTGCAGGATATAAATGTTTGCTTGTTGCTCAAGGATTTGCTGATCTCTATGTATTGTCCAAAGGTTCCACTTTTTTTTGGGACACCTGTGGCCCTCATGGTCTTCTTGCAGCTCAGGGTGGAGGAATTGTTGATTTTCAAAAGACCATGGATGCACAGAATATTGATCCTCAGAAAGACTTTCATTTGCTGCAATTAAAGTACAACTCTATGAATGTAAAAGCAGAAGGAGTTGAAAAGTTTTGCAACTCAGGAGGAATTATTGCCTACAGAGACCCAGAAGTCTTAACTGAATTGCTCATGCACATTAGACAAAATATATTTTAATTTATACAGAGAAAAGTCTCTCAATGCAGTTACTTAACAGGCTAGTCAAGGGAAATAGATGCAATAATACTAAAGGATGTTCACTATTTGATGTCAGAAAGGTGTAGATTATTAGAACTAAATGTTTATTCCAGATGGTTTGAAATTATATTTTCTGTGATATACTTCTGTGGAAATGTAAGTTAAAAATAAAATATTGTGTGTGATTATTACACTAGACTCATTACATTTGATTTACTTTGTAGATTAGTTCTGAATACTTGTAAGAGAAAAATATTTATTCCATTGTGAGAATTTACTGGATCACCTTTTTCTCAAACTTTTGCATTTAAAGTAAATGTAAATTCATATCAGTGGTAAAAAGACTAAGCAAAACGAATGCCTTTGTGAAATTATGACTTAATTTCAAAAGTTCTTAGGGTATATAGAGGGGTTTATCAAAATAATGGTCACAAGTATTGTTTGTGGAGAATATTTTATTAATAAACTGTAGGCCTACCTCAGGCATTCAGAAAAGATGCAATTTTATGTGGAATAGATTTATGCAAGTTATGCATATACGGTAATGGAATATGGGACCATTCTTCCTGTAAAATATGGCCCAACTGTGCCAGTGATGCGTAAAGGTGGAAAGTGTGATCTGACCTTGTGCTCCAGATATTCCCTCAAATGTTCAATAATATTGAGGTCTGGAGATTGAAGTGGCCAGGGTAACTGCTGTACCTCATCTTCATGCTCTGTAAACCACAACTTGACACATATCACACAATGCACAGATGCATTATCCGCTTGAAACCAGAGACGGTCATTAGGAACAATGTCCGCAACATTGGGTGCAGCTGGTCCCTGAGAATGGATTTGTATTTGCAGATGTGACAAGACCCTGCAGAATAACTAATGGACCTAAGGAATGCCATGATATGGCACCCCACATATCAGGGATCCTCCTCCATGCTTCACAGTCGGAACCAAACAGTCAGGGTGCTATACTTCTGCAGGTTTTCACCAGACGTACACTCTACCGGTAGTGGGAAACAATGTGTAGCACGATTCATCAGACCAGATGACATGTTACCAGTCTTCAGCATCTCAGTTTTAATGTACTTTGCACCACCTTACATGTTTTGTTGCATTGATGTTGTTAATCAGAAGTTTGTGGATTGCAGCATGGCCATAAATACTGTCACGATGACGTTTCTGATGAACTGTTACGACAGAAATGGGATCATTTTGACTGGTGTTCAATTTTGCTGCTGTTTATGGTGCTGTGGTCTTGTGCTTCCACTGTACAATCCATGCCAACATTTGCCTATTCTTATCTGACAACTTCGTATGGCATCCACAATTTCTATGTTTGGAGGCAACACCCTGTCCTTTTTGATAGGTAGTCATAATCTTTGATACAGTTCCTCTTGTTACACCTACTATTTCTGCTGTTCTGGTTACTGAAACTCCTGCAAGATGCATACCAACGATCATGCTTTTTGGAGGTCACTGAGATCTGGCATTGCCAACAATTACACCAAAAGAGCTGTTTCACCTGTGCATGTGACACTGCTATGATAGCTGACATCGTACTTCTCCCCTTTATATACCTCACATCGCAAATGACATCATCCCTGTGATATGCATACAGCGCATTGTGTGTACTCCAGTTGCCGACGGTGGTTCCATTATTTTGATAAACCCCTGCAGCTCATTAGGTGTGAGAGAAGAAAATTTGTAGCATTAACTTATTATAAAAATTGTTTATCATGAAAAGCTAGAAAAACTAATAATAATTTTACTTTTGTGTAAAATATATGAAATTTGTAATACACTTACTTACAAAAGTTAGGATGTCTCACAATCCCAGTATCATTAGAAATAAGAGATGAAGAACACATCAAATTTGGCATGAATATGACAGTTGGTGCATTTTAATGGGATCCATAGTGTGAATACAATCTATATTCTGCACCATAAGATCCAAAGATGGCATCCGAAAATAGCATTCAAAATGTACTCGAAAATACTTGATAGGACTCCTGAAAATCTGCCTCATGTGGTTAATGAGATTATCCTTGAGTGCTGGTGTAAGTAGTATTCACAGCTCCATCAGAGTATATCTAAACTACTGGAAGTGCAGGTGTAGTAATATTCACTGCTCCATCAGAGTATATCTAAACTACTGGACATAGTTGGTATGGAGCTGGAAAATGCATTATGTTTCCTCTCTACAGCATTTACATTACCACATAGTGACAATCTTTAATTTACAATCTTAATTACCCTTGTCACATAGTGATAAGCAAAGGCATTTTAAGTGACAATCTTTAATTTACAATCTTAATTACCCTTGTCACATAGTGATAAGCAAAGGCATTTTAAGTGACAATCTTTAATTTACAATCTTAATTACCCTGTCACATAGTGATAAGCAAAGGCATTTTAAGTGAAATCTTTAATTTACAATCTTTATTACCCTTGTCACATAGTGATAAGCAAAGGCATTTTAAGTGACAATCTTTAATTTACAATCTTAATTACCCTTGTCACATAGTGATAAGCAAAGGCATTTTAAGTGACAATCTTTAATTTACAATCTTAATTACCCTTGTCACATAGTGATAAGCAAAGGCATTTTAAGTGAAATCTTTAATTTACAATCTTTATTGCCCTTGTCACAGTGATAAGCAAAGGCATTTTAAGTGACAATCTTTAATTTACAATCTTAATTACCCTTGTCACATAGTGATAAGCAAAGGCATTTTAAGTGACAATCTTTAATTTACAATCTTAATTACCCTTGTCACATAGTGATAAGCAAAGGCATTTTAAGTGAAATCTTTAATTTACAATCTTTATTACCCTTGTCACAGTGATAAGCAAAGGCATTTTAAGTGACAATCTTTAATTTACAATCTTAATTACCCTTGTCACATAGTGATAAGCAAAGGCATTTTAAGTGACAATCTTTAATTTACAATCTTAATTACCCTTGTCACATAGTGATAAGCAAAGGCATTTTAAGTGAAATCTTTAATTTACAATCTTAATTACCCTTGTCACATAGTGATAAGCAAAGGCATTTTAAGTGACACATGGGGTCATTTAAAATGCCTTTCAAACAAATATGTAGATGTCAATGTGGTTAGCATGCTTGATATGTGGCAAAGCCTAGGTTCTAATTCCAGGTTGAAGCATAGATGTCTTTCTGCTCTGGTTTTGTTTTCTTCACAGATATGCCTATGGCTTATTTCATTGTCAGGCTTCTGTCAGATCTTCGTGGCAATTGGGTTGCCTAAGGAGTGATTTTTTAAAATTATCATTGAATGTAAAATATGCTACTGGTATAATTTTTTTGCTGTCAGTGTGACACATTAAACTGTTTTAGATAATTTACTGAATCAACTTGACAAGTCAGTTGAAAAAGTTTTCCATCAGTTCCCTAAACATGTCCCAACATTATATAGAATTGAGGTCAAAAGAATGAGCTGGCCATTTCATTAGATTAATTAATAAATAAATAAATAACCATTCTGGTATGGTGGAGAGAGACACATCACCCTGTAGGAATCACTCTGCTATTGCACCTGGATAAGGTTGGTTATAGGGCTCCAGACCTTAAACTGCCATCAGGAAGAACCTAGAGGTCAGTATAACCATCCAAAGAGATGCTTTTGCTTACTATGACATTAACTGTATTGAAAGTGTCATTCTCATTGATGTTTGTGGGATATGATTTGTCTCTGGTACTCATCATAATTAAGCAATATATGGAGTTAGCACATGGCCTTGCATAAAAGCAACTATGGTGAAATCTTTTACTCATAGTAAGGAAATATTACTGCTATTCCAGTGACTCACTAAGATTGGAATGCAGTTGGTAGTGATAACTGCTAGGCTGTTAAACAAAAGATACTTTTTTTTTTAAAAGATACTTTTTTAAACAAAAAAGTCTCTTTTTTAAAGATACTTTTTTTTTTTTGATAAAAAGATACTTTTTTTTCCTACTGATTGACCTTGAATGTCTTCAGTTCTGATAAACATCCCATCACTTCAAAGGATACCCAAGTCTGTGGACAGCAGAATAAGACTAGCCATTTTTCTTTGAAGATGTATAATATCAAGCTTTCCATAGCTGTCCATTTAAATATCAGATTATGTCTTTGGATCTTTTAAAGTTAATGTCCTGTCGTATTTGGACATGTAAAATTAACTCTCTCAGACTGGCCTTCCTTTTTTGAGTAAGTATTGTATTAAATGGCTATGTTGATTTACATATAATCAGTAGTGAATTTGGACATTGCCTACCTCTGATTAATTTAGTTTGTCACTTCAAATTTTTTTATACCAAAAAACTATAAAAAAATTGTTACTAAAAGCGAAATATTTTTATTTCAGTTATGCACATAGTACATAAGTATTTTCTTAAATGCCAAAAGAGTAAAAAAAAGAGTTAATATCATTGAAATCGTCACACTCAAAAAAAAAATTCTACCATCAGGTCATAGAATACTCTGCCCTTATGGTTAATCTGCTCATTAAATATGGTATTTGGTTGAATCATTATATATGAGAGTTTTAGAAATAGCAATGTCATTCCTGATTTTCTTAAATGATTGTATATTAAAAGTTGTTGCTGTTTGAAAAAAAAAAGTTAAATTTTCAAATTTAGAATTATCTAATAACCACGATGTAATAATTATGATTATAGATTATATGTTTCTCAAATCCATGTGTTTTATCTACAATGATAATAAAAGAAATGACAGAATTTCAGATTTATTGTCCATACATAAGTACTTAATACGCTAACATGCTTTGGTGTACAAGTCTTTTTGGACTCACATTGGTTTTTGTCTTTTTTTTTTCAACGTTGCAGATACACTTCTGGCATCGTGACTTCATTTTAATGTAGTTGATAAATATTTATTCCTTCTGCCTGTTAGTTATGTTCAGTAAAAAAAAAGTAGCATATCAGTTTTACGGGTCTAACTTTTAGATTGGATGCTAAATAGTTGCATGCATATTAACTTATTGTTAGCTGGGTGTACAAGTCAAACACTGAATCAGCTGCGAGTCTATTGAATGCATACAAAGGATGTGTCGTCTTCGGAGCTAGAATATCTAGAAAAATTAAAGATTATTTCTATGTGTATCAAATTTGATGATCGTGATATACAAACTAGGAGATGTGAACAAAACAAATATGCAGTAATAAGATAAATAGGAAGAAATTCTGCCAAATTTTTACAATCATAGTGAATATGTTACTGTAGACTAAAAAAAAACCCCTCAAGCAGCTTACTTGCCACAGAGGTCTGACAGGAGCCTGTCAGTTTAATACGTCATAGTAGATCTGAGAGGATGGCAGAACCTCAGCAGAAAAATGACACTAACATCCATGCCTTACCCGGGGCTCGAACCCAGTCCTTTAAATTAGTAGCGAAGTGCGCTAACCACTCGGTCACGTAGACTAATAGCTTGGAAATTTCAAAGGAACATTCGGTTTCAGCAGTATATGCTAAATAAATTTGCTAAATGCAACTGAATATTTTGGGTACTTTGTGATAAAACTACAAAGTGTGGAATAATGAATCATATACACCTATCCCTCGATTTACACGGTACCCAGTTCACACAATTTTGGCTTTGCACGGTCAAAAAATGCAACGAGTTTCGATTTACACGGTACTGACTGAGACGTAAATAGAAAGGAAATCTCAGTCAGTACCGTGTAAATCGAAACTGGTTGCATTTTTTGACCGTGCAAAGCCAAAATTGTGTGAACTGAGTACCGTGTAAATCGAGGGATAGGTGTATTAGGTAGTCTGAGAGAAATCAAAGGTGCAGAGTAGTTAAACGCCCATAACATCCGAAATTTTGAAATGGACTCGCCCTAATAGTGCTATCAAAGAAATGTAAGGAGAAGAATGAAAGCTTTCATAGGCATAATGTTGAGACACTTTTGCTGCAGCGCCATAAGGCTGCAGATACATGTGATGTATTGCGGGAAGCTGCTATTCGTGATTTCAGGGGCTAAGATACTTGCATATTTGATTCCGTGAGAACTTGTAGGTTCGGCGGCGGCGGCGGCTGTTGTTAGTGTCGTAACGTTTATAATTTTTTTTTTATAATATTTTTTGGAAATGTTTTCGCATCGCATGAAATATCTTTTTTTCTCCTTCAGCACTTTTTCGTATGTACCCGAAATATTAGTAAAATCTTGATTAATACAATTTTTAATAAAATACACTGCTCACAAAAATTAGGGGATATTTCAAAATGAATATGAAGCGATAAAAAAAGCATTTGAATTTTTTTTATTAAACAAGATCATCAGAAAAGCAAACGACAAGTCAAAGAAAGTTGTTCGATTATTCAAATGAGATGCAAACTCAATTGTCGTGATTGAGTAGCAAGTGACATATTGGTGGGGGTGAACAGAAGCATGTCAAACTGGACGAGAGTGCCACACATTGACTGTTCAGTAGGGTGTATGGTCACGCAAGACTGCCAAAACACACTGACAGCGATGGAGAATGGACAGTATCAGAATGTCCAGCAGTTCTTGTGGGATCCTCTGCCATTCTTGCTCCAGGGCAACTTCCAGCTCAAGAAGTGTTGTGGGAGACATTGGACGGTTTGCCAGACGTCTTCCCAGTGCATCCCAAGCATGTTCAATGGGATTCAGTTCTGGAGAACGTGAAGGCCAGTCCATGTGTTCGATTCCTGCCTCCTGAAGCATGTTGTTGACGAGATGCGCACGGTGGGGCCTTGCATTATCGTCCATGAAAAGAAAGTTGTTTCCAACTGCTCCAGTATAGGGTACGACTATAGGGTGCAGGACCTCATCTCGATATCTGACAGCAGTCAGCGATCCGTTTCTGATGACGTGGAAGTCGGTACGACCACCAATGCTGATGCCAGCCCACACCATGATTCCACCGAAGGAGTCCCTTTCTCGCATGAAACCTGGATTCTCCCGTGTTCCTCGTTCACGCCAGATCAGGACACGATGATTGTCAGGCTTCAGACTGAACCGTGACTCATCAGAGGACAGTTGACCACTCATCATGGGTCCAGTGACGATGCTCATCAGCCCACCTTCTACGGAGTTAAACAGATAATGGAATGCATACCATTGGTCACCGGGCATGTAGTCCAACACGATGGAGCCGATTTCGTATGGTCTGGATGCATATCCGTCGTCTAGTGGCAGCAAGAAACTGTCCCCGCAGCTCTGTTGCATTGCTGCGCCTGTTCCTTCTTGCCAATAAGGTCAAGTAGCGGTCATCTCTTGCTGTTGTAGCAGATGGGCGACCCTGCCCTCGTCTTCTTCGTACTGTGCCAGTCTCTTGAAATCGATTCCACAGTCTGCTAATCACGCTTTGGGATGTTCCAAGTGCTGTTGCCGCTGTAGTCTGTGTTTGATCAGCTTCAAGACGTCCTATGGCTCTCCGAACTTCGCATTCGGGCAAATCGTGTTGCAGGGGCATTGCAAGGACTGGGAAATTGCAGGATGTGCACTTTCAAGATCAGGGAACGTGCAGATATTCCAGTACTTTCAGCCTTTCGTATAGTGCATTTTCACCAATGACATCAAAGTTAGTTTTGCATCTCATTTGCATAATCGAACAATTTTCATTGACTTGTCGTTTGCTTTTCTGATGTTCCTGTTTAATAAAAAACAATTCAAATGCTTTTTTTTATCGCTTCATATTCATTTTGAAATATCCCCTAATTTTTGTGAGCAGTGTAGTTTTCCAATGCACTGCATTCTTTACTAACCCCTCCAGCTGCCTCATTTCACCTTTTTTTTGCTAAGTTCAATAAATTTATCTGATACGTTTTTTTGACATGATTATTTAATTTTTTGTGTCATACAATCCCTCCCGATTTTATTTTATATTTATGTAGTAAATCTTCATTCCATGTAACAAGCTGAACACTTAAATGTCTGGGGCGGAGGTGGCTCAGTCTATAGCGCGTCAGGCTCGTAATCTGTAGTTCCCAGGTTCGAGTCCCAGCTGGGTCAGCATTGAGATTTATCTCCGCAAAATTCCCCGCCCTGCCCACAGTCAGTAGGGGACACCGATGGGCTTGGAAAGGCCGCCGTCCGTCGGATGGGGCCGTCCGCCGTGGCCCCGTGTGCGGGAGAGCCATACCCTGTGCACGTTAAAGAACACGCTGGATGGCCTTGACGGGAGGCTACCATCTGTCTGCGAACAGCTGTTCCAGTGGGTCCCCTCCCCCAACCTTCTCTGAGCCTTCGGGGTCCATGTGACCTGGCCATTTAACCCATGGTGTGCAAAAAAGTGCCGCTCAGAGGTAAAACAACCCAACATAAATGTCTATGTATATTTTTTCCTGATTATAAATTGTTTACATATGCAATGAATGTAATTTCAAAAAAAACAGAAATTTTAAGAAGTGAGCTAAGAAAATTTATTTAATATATATTTTCAACTAAGGTCACAATATGAGAAGTTGGCTAAAACAGATTAGACCAACGGACATAAATTTTATTTGCAACGATTGCGAAAATCAAACCTCTCTTTGAAATTTTGCAATTATAAAGAAATGATAAGATAGTAAAATCATGCACTTTTCATGTGAATTGCAAATACGCTGGAAATATCCATAATTCCTTGCTGCTTTGCAATTGTAGCGGGGGCAGAAGCAGGACTGGAGTCTGCAACACGCCGTTTTATGATAACGAAAGTTTACTTAATCGCTAATTATGAAAAACTGATAATCAGTCTGTAAGTATCAGTCACTTATTAATGCTAGATATACTTCTGGAGTTAACCCTACAATTATAGAGGGAATAACAACAAGTACTGCTTGACATGTTTTATAAAGGGTTACAAGCCATCTCCTGCCATAACTGCCAACATGGTGGCACAGTTTTAGGTAAACCACGCTCATCTGGTAAGGAAGATTGCATTTGGAAAAAACTACATCTATATTGTTACAAATCACGCTGTTACTAACATTTTATTTTTCTTTGGAGTAGCAAATATACAAATCAAAGCGCTGAAAGGGGGAAAAAAAGATTGAACGTATCAGAAATTCGAGATCATATCCGCTGTCGTTCAGGAGCAACATGTTAAAAAAGCCACAGATCGCGCATGCGCAGAGAAAATTCAGTCCTAGACTACCAACAACCGGTTTGTTGCATTGCCTATGTAAGCACATTTCACAGCACAGAGTGTATCTGGAGCTAAGTGGCGTTAGTAACGACTCGGATCCGGATAAAAGAAGCCTTTCATTCCTCTCCTTACATATTCTTTGATTTTAGTTGTGTGGCAGAACTCTCGTTTAATCTAAAATAATGAATATTACCATAAGCATCTTGCCGCAGAGGTCTGACAGGAGTCTGCCAGTTTAATACACCATAGTAGAAAGTCTGAGGATGGTGAGATCTCAGCAGAAAAACAACAGAAACATCCATGCCTTACCCGGGTCTCGAATCATAAGAAAAACAGATTTTGTAAAGTACTCTGCATGTTGATAAGTAGCTCAGTTACTAAAACACCACAAATTGTTTTGAACTGTAATGAAAGAAGCTATGAAGACGTAATAAACTGGTATCTAAGCCATCCCGTGACCGAGTGGTTAGCACGCTTAGCTAATGATCTAAGAGATCTAGGTTCGAGCCCCAAATAAGGCTATGGATGTGTGTGTCGTTTTTCTGCTGAGGACCCGCCATTCTGTCAGACCTTTGTGTGGCAAGCAGCTGCTTGAGGGGGGTACTTTTTTTTTATTCGTCAAAAAGGAAACAAAAGGTCCATTGTTGTCTTTTCTAATATTTATATGATTCCTCATACAATGCTTATGGTTTATTAACAAAAATGAACCTGGAAGCAAAATTGTTTTAGCAAAAGAATCTTCATCGAAAAGCTTAGCGTTTATGTAATAAAACTACTCATTGGGAGAAGAAATATGTCCAGAACAAGTAATGCCAAAGAAATAGAGATTACTCGGACACCTTTGAGAGCAGGATTAGATCTAGAAAAACTCTTCGAAAAACTCCCAGCTGGGTCAGCGTTGAGATTTATCTCCGCAAAATTCTCTGCCCTGCCCACGGTCAGTAGGGGACACCGATGGGCTTGGAAAGGCCGCCGTCCGTCCGTCAGATGAGACGTTAAGCTGTGGCCCTGTGTGCGGGAGAGCTATACCCTGTGCACGATAAAGAACACGCTGGATGGCCTTGACAGGAGGCTACCATCTGTCTCCCAACAGCTGTTCCAGTGGGTCCCCTCCCCCAACCTTCTCTGAGCCTTTGGGGTCCATGTGACCTGGCCATTTAGCCCATGGTGTGCAAAAAAGTGCCGCTCAGAGGTAAAACAACCCAACCCTCGAAAAACTTCGAGGAGTTTTTCAAAAAGAAACATAATCGAGCCAAAAAAAAAATGTGTGTACGTGCAGTATAACATTTCCCTCCTCCGTTTTACACGTTTTTTTTTTAATATGTTTTCTATTTCAATAGGCAGTAAGAAAAGTGGAAGATGCCGTCTATGAGACAAAACGAACAATAAACGTTCTTTTAGATGCAATCATTGTGGAAAATTTGCTTCCAAGTACCAACTCAATCAAATTTGTAAAAATTGTGCCATGCTTTATCAGCAATATTCGAGTTTCAATAGTTATCATTGTACACTGAAGTGCCATTGAATTAAGGATAACAACCTAGTAATGTATTGGCCCTGTTAACGGCCGCCACACGACGAGGCAAGGACTCCACAAGCTTGCGTAAATGTTCCACAAGTATGGTGATCCATGCATCATCCAGAGCTGTCTACAATTCTCTCAAGGTCGTCGCTAATGGGACACGGGCCCGAACACTCTGCTTGACGGTATCCCAAAGATTTTCGATGGGATTTAAATCTGGGCTTCTAGGTAGCCAATTCATTATTTCAAAGTCAGCAGAATGCTCCTGCAACCATGCAGTAGCCAACCTGTACCTGTAAGATGAACAGTTGTCTTGCTGGTAGATGCCATCTCCATTGGGATGCATGGTGGCCATAAATGGGTGTAAAGAGTTAGCCATGAGTTCTACGTACCAGGATGCATTGAGAGTCGGTACACACAACAAAAGTCCCACAGACGTCCAACTGAAGACACCCCAGGCCATCACTGAACCGCCACTAGCTTGTACTGTTCTGACCTGACATGTAGTATTCATGGGGTTGGCGCCATACCCTCAGTCTCCCATCGGCGTGATGAAGTTTAAACCTTAATTCATCACTCCAGACTATCTGTTGCCAATTTTCGATATTCCAGTTTCAATGTTCTTTAAATAATAAAAAAAAAATAAATACCCCCTCAAGCAGCTGCTTGCCACAGAGGTCTGACAGGAGCCTGTCAGTTTATATGCCAAAGTAGAAGATCTGAGAGAATGGCAGGACCTCAGCAGAAAAACAACACATACAACCATGCCTTATCCGGGGCTCGAACCCAGGTCCCTTAGATCAGTAGCCAAGCGCGCTAACCACTCGTCCATGGGACGGCTCAATGTTCTTTAGCCCAGGCAAAATATTTTCAGTCCGGTGTTGTGCCATTAGAAGCGGGACTCTCGTAGGTCGGCGACTCCCGAAGCCAAGACAGTGAAGTGAGCATTACGTGGTACGTGCACTGACTTCCCTGCTGGAACCCGCGTTCAGATGGGAGGTGATTTTAGATAATGACTGGCCGCTATCGGTCCGTATGATGTGGGTCAGACGGCAAAGCCCATGTTCATTCGAGGCTGGTGTCCTTTGCAGTTTGTCTGGGTGCTTTTTTTTGCCAAAATTTTCATATTCCCGGAACACTTGAAATTGTTATACAAGAAAATCAAGTTCGTTGACAATTTTGGAGATCGAGTGTCCCATTTGTCGAATACCTACGATCTGCCCTCTGTCAAATGCATCTGAATCCCGCGTCTTTACCATTTCGCTTCTCACTACGAATGCTTGGGGAAGCCAAAGCTGACAGCTATATATGAACATTTAAAGTTACAAAAAAGCTGTGCCAAATGGGTGCTCCACGAACTGACAGAACAAAAGGCAAATCAGGGCTCAATTAAATATTGGTGTTCAGAAGGTCATCTCCGAACACATCACTTATCAGACCTTGTCACAAATGGGCTACAACAGCCACCGACCATGTCGAATGCTAATATTGTCAGCGAAGAACAGCGCATTTTCAGTGGGTGCAGTAGTATTGACACTGGACCGTTTAGGGCTAGAAAAAGGTAGTCTGGTCAGACGAATTGAGGTTCCTTTTGCATCATGCTGATGGAAGAGTTAGAATTTGGTGCAAACAATACGAGACCATCGAGCCGTTTTGTCTGGTGTGAACAGTACAGGTTGGTGATGGTGTGGGGAATATTTTTCTGGTACACATTAGGTCTCTGTCATTATTATTTTCCTTCATTTTCAAAATATCATATTTTAAAATAGATTTTATTTTTCGTAGGCTTATGAAAGATTTAGTTTTTAATTTTTTATGTTTTGTCAAATGACAAGGTGGCCCCACAATGACGAAATACACAGAATAGGACGAACTGCATCCATATGACTGCATCCATCCCAGCAAAAAGAAGGGCCGCTTCTGATCACTAAGAAAAACACTTCAGTTGTGTAGCTTTGTTTCTAAGCTCCAAGGACAGTTTTTCCTATAGTGAGTTGCATCTGACATCATTACCTAGCTACACTGGTCTATAGATACATCTTAGTTCAGTATTCCCAAATTTTTCGGTTAACAACCTTCTCTAATGGCCAGGTCACAAGGACTGAGGGCTCAGAGAAGGTTGGGGTAGGGGACCCACTGGAACAGCTGTTAGGAGACAGATGGTAGCATGTCAACCTCATCCAGCGTGTTCTTTAACATGCACAGGGTGTGGCTCTCCCACACATGGAGCCACGCTTAATGTCCCATCAGACAGATGGCAGACTTTTTAAGCTCATTGGTGTCCCTTACTGACCATGGGCAGGGCGGGAAGTTTTGCAGAGATAAATATCAATGTTGGTCCAGCTCGGTCTCGAACCTGGGATCTACAGATTATGAACCTTGTAAGTTACCGTCTGAGCATCCCCCAACCCCTAACGTCAAAGGAGATTGACTGTCATTCCAAAGTACAAATTAAACAGATTGTTTTTACTGATATCATATATTTTCAGGAATAAATATATAATTGTAAATTCCTATATTAATAAAATCGTCATCTGTAACAGGTTCTTTCCATTGTAATGCAATCTGTCTTCACATCTTGATGAAATGACACCTGTTTTGAATCGGCAGCAAGGTCTGATCTTTATAGACTGAATTTTTCAGACTAGTGTGAAAACCATGTTTTATCTCAATTTCTGCAACAGGTTTAATTTTGTTTTTGTAGACTATTATATAAGCTAATACAGCTTATTCGTAAGTGTTTGTATTATATAAATACTGTTACGACAGATGAACATGTTACAATGAACTTGTGATGTGTTGTTTCGTCTTGATGCTCGCGTGAACTACAATGTGAGAATTACGTCACTAACTACGAACGAACTGAAAGAAAGTATAGGAGAGTTGTAATTAAGAGGAATTAGAGTGTGAAAAAAAAAACGTAGTTTGTTTTTGTCTGTGCGGTGTAGTGTAAAGAAGAAATGTTTTATTTGATGTGTTAGCGGGAAGTTAAATAAGTTTATTAGTGTTGATCCTGTTAGCAGATTTTTCAAGAAAAAGAAGGATGCTTAGGACACTTAAAAATCTTGCTGAGGAGGTTTTATGTTAGTCCAGTGTCTCGCAAACTGTGTGCCGCGGCACAGTAGTGTGCCGTGAGAGACTCCAAGTGTGCCGCGAGAGATTTTCGAATTGACACTAGATATTCCAAAGATTTCATTTTGACTTGACTTGTGTTATCGACGTGCTTTAATAAAAATCTTTCAGATTTTATCAACTGGGATCTTGTAAGTATTTATCAAGCTTTTTCAAATTTTGGTATTAATTTTTGATTATTTCAAGCCATAGAATGGACAAATATTTAAAACAAACACCGAGTTATGAATTAAAGAACGAGAGCAAATCTTCAAGTAAAACCAGGCTGATGACATCAACAAAGCTCAAATATAATGACGATTATATAGAGTTTGCTTTTATTCTTTTTTAGGTGTGCCGCGGGAAAAAAATTAGATTCAGTGTGCCGCGGGAAAAAAATTAGATTCAGTGTGCCGCGGGAAAAAAATTAGATTCAGTGTGCCGCGGGAAAAAAAATTAGATTCAGTGTGCCGCGGAAAAAAATTAGATTCAGTGTGCCGCGGGAAAAAAATTAGATTCAGTGTGCCGCAGAGTAAAAAAGTTTGCGAGACACTGTGTTAGTCAAACAAGCAGAGCTGATCTCAACTTTTCTGTAAGATGACCATCGTTTTCATGCATAGTTATCTTTAGTTTGTTTACAAGAATTGGTAAGGTTATTCTCGATAGATTGCAGATTGTTCACAAATATGATTATACCACTTATCAACTGGTGTAAAAAGTCTTAGTTTTATGCTTTGAGTGTATATAGTAGGAATTATATCGGAAGCATTTCTTTGTATGAATAATAATAAGGTGCTAAGTTTTTTTGAAGATTTACCTTTATACTGATAAAGATTTGTGTTGTTTGAATGTAGTTTATATAAATGTTTTCATTCATAATTTTGTAATAAATTACATTATTTTAGAATTATAATTGTTAAATACTATTTTTTTTAACACACGCTCAGTTTTCATCCGTTTAATTCATGGCAATACTAATGTTACAAAATGAAGCACTAAGTGTTGGTACAAAATAAAAAAATAAATACCCCCTCAAGCAGCTGCTTGCCACAGAGGTCTGACAGGAGCCTGTCAGTTTATATGCCACAGTACAAGCAGTGGCATATTTAAGTGGGAAGTTTGGGGCTTTCCCCATGTATATGTTTCAAAAATTATTTTCCATTTTTATGCTGTTGGTATATTTAGCAACTATTAAGCATTGAAGCAAAATGTACACTGGTTTTTACTTAGTTATTTATTGTTGCCTTTTTTTTAATATTCACGTATTTATTACCCAAGTTTTAATTTCTTAAAAAAAATCAATCCCCCCCCCCCTCTAAACATATTTTTTAAAACATGCTACTGGCTGCAAGCAAGTGCTTAAATAATAATTTATATTCGGTTAATAAATATCCTTTTCCTAAATTTCGTTTTCAAATTCGATGGTGTACGTCTACATTAGCAATGAGTATTTCTTATGACCAAAAAGAAATGTGAGAAGCTAAACTTACCGGAATTTATGCAAAAAAGTACAAAATAATGCTACATTCCCTGAACATTGAAATTTAAGATAAATATGCATGAATAAAACTTAAAAAAAATTGTTTTTGCGGAGTCTATTCCCCCCCCCCCCGCCCCTCAACTTTTATTCCTTAATTTGGTTTCGATTTACACCGTGATTTCCCAGAACATGGATTGAAGAAGTCACATGTTGCATTGACACTCCTTGGACACATGTCCCTAGACACTCCTTGGTCATATGTTGCATTGATGAAGTCACATGTTGCGTTGATGAAGTCACACCAGCAAGTCCGTTCTGCGCATGTGCGAACTTAAAAGTACAAAGCAGTGTCCACAGAATACACCTGACGCCATGCATGTGCTTCTGTTGTGCTGAATTGACCACCTTGTGAAACTTTTATTTTTAATGGCGGGATATTCGACGAGACAGTCAACTGATTATAATGATGGATTACCCAGAATAAAGTATAGAAGGGATAATAAAGAAAATGAAGAACGATCACCTTCTAGTAAATATTTCGATTATTCTTATCATTTATGCGAAATGCAGAGATACCAGGATCAAAGGAGTAGAATGAAATCTTCAAAATATTCAAATACGAGTGGGACCAGATTTCCTGATTCACCTCGTAATAAAAAGGTCTGGGAAAATAAGGAATGGTGCAGGTCACAAAATGAACAGAGAAAAATCGAGGACGAAGACGTTTCACCAAGTAGCTGTCCATTCCAGAGAAGTTTATATTCGTCGACGAATAATAATAGAACTATTCATAGGTAAGATTTTTATGGAATAATTATTCTTCGTGTATATGATAAGTATGTTTTCTAAGCATTTAAATTTAATTTACTCTCTTTATATCGCCTACTATGGGCAGATAAGAGAGTGGGATGATTTATACATATATAACAATTGCACGAATAATATTCAACTTCCTTTAGCCAATTTTGATTTTCGTCTTATTAAGATTTAATAGAAAAATCAGAATGAGTCATTCAACTTTATCATTCAGTATGAATATAAAATCTTTATTTTCTTTCCCAATATATGGTTGAAAGAATTTTGTGTCTGTGTCAAATTAAGGCACAATGGAAGTTCCATTTTTTTATCTGCTGTTTGAATGTTTCTTTTTTTAATATCTATTAATACTTTAAACAAAATCATGGCAATGGAGGAACTTCTTCAAGTTGTGCCCTAAACTGAAATGTACCACGATTGCTAAAAACGATGTTATCAGCATGTCTTTTGATGTGTCTGGAAATTTCAGTTATCTTGCAGTTTGGGTTACCGGGGAAATTAGGTTCTAGGCTACGTCCTTTCCCAGTTAACAGGCTTCACTGCAATACTCCTCTGCACTGTAGCCACCCTCATTGACTTGGTAATTCCTTTTCTTTCTACTACTAGTCTGGTATCGTAGATTTATCTATTCTAGTAGCATACCAGTAAAATTTCAAATGGTCATACCTGTTCAAAGTAATCAAAACGATGCTTATAATCTGTACAATGCAGGGCTACATTTAGACTGGTTATTTTGCACTTGGTTAAATGGGAAAGGACGTAGCCTAAACTGGAACCATGGTTTCCACAGTAACCCAAACTGTAAAATAACTGAAATTTCCAAGGCTATTATTAAAGATGTATACCTTTTTCCTTTGTTAAATTTTGTTTCTGGTTTTTCATGTATCATTAAGGCATGGATGTATGTGTCGTTTATCTGCTGAGATCCTGCCATCCTCTCAGACCTTCTACTATGGCATATAAACTGACAGGCTCCTGTCAGACCTCTGTGGCAAGCAGCTGCTTAAGGGGGTATTTATTTTTTATTTTTTGCAGCTTTAAACTTTTGTCAAATTGTCATGCCCATGTAATTTTATTATGTGGCCAAGACTTTATAGACTTCGGGATGACATGAGATTAAGCTCCATTTTAAATAGTAACATTTTCGACTGCCTCCATTTTTGTGTCCAGTTCAACGAAGAAGAACTCGGCCGCAGGCCCAGAACTTTCCAGATTGAGCCTGGAACCCCAGATGGCAGTGGAGCTATGTGACATGCCTGGTAAACAACGTTGGCCGGAGGGGAGCTGAGATTCGCACCTCGGCTACTCTGGCCAATCCTGTACAGCCACGCATGACCACGGTGACCTCCACAAGGGGGACTAGCGAAAAAGGAAGAAAGAATTTTTGGAAAAATAATTCAGTCTCTTCTTGTCCGGACGGTGTGGTCGGTAGCAATGGTCCTCTCCAGCGAGCAGAATCCCGACGTATGAACAGTGGATGTGTGGGGGAAGTGCTAGGCAGTCCAGGCTCCCAGCAACTTGGAGCGCAGCAGCCCAGTAATCGCCGCCCCGAGGGACACCTGATTTGCCGAGGTAAGGGGGTACTGTAATGGAACTGGCTCTGCTTTTCTTTTGCATTTGAATGAATGTAAAAGAAATTGCACTTTTTTTGCACACAATGGACTAAATGACGTAGCATTTGAATGTATTTCTGTGAACGGCCGTCACAGTAACTAGAGTAAAACTGTCTTAACTGTTAGGGACTGTCAGAGTTACAAGCAAGTAGCTCTTCATTATGGACTGTTGATCAAAATACTTGTAAGTTTCCTTAATTGAAAGGGGCCATAGACATTGTTGAGGGCTAGAGACATTGTTGAATCTGTTCCAAAAGTAGGAACTGCATATGTGTAGAATGTTTGAAGGTAATTTTGTTAATAAATGTGTATTTTATTGTTAACTGAAAAATTATCTCAGTTCTCATTATTGCAAATGTCTGTTAGCTTGATTGTATGTCCAGGAATTTGCTTTGATTGTTACAGCAAGGAATGCATCACAGCCTAAAAGTTATGCACCCCTAAAAATATACAAGGGGGATCACAACAAAATGAATGATTTGCAACTCAGTGTGCCATGGAGTGAATTAGAGATATATTTTATATAAAGTTTTGCATGTTTAACGGCAGTAATATTGCATCTGCATTATGCGAATATTGATTATTGAATTATTGTCATTTGAAAGATATAAGGAAAGGACATTTGTCACTAAATTGACTGAAGAATAAAAAGAATAAAATAAAATAAATATCCCCCCCCCCCTCAAGCAACTGCTTGCTACAAAGATCTGACAGGAGCCTGTCAGTTTAATATGCCATAGTCTTGAAGAAAGTGAGACTTCAGAAAGAACACAAACATTCATGCCTTATCAAGGGCTTGACCCAAGCCCTTGATAAGACATCCTTGATAAGACCCTCATAATATGCAGTTCCCAGGTTCAAGTCCCAGCTGGGTCAATGTTAAGATTTATCTCCACAAAACTCCCTGCCCTGCACATGGTCCGTAGGGGACACTGATGGGCTTGGAAGGGCCGCTATCCATCAAATGGAACATTAAGCCGTGTGCGGGAGAGCCATACCCTGTGCATGTTAAAGAACACAATGGATGGCCTTGACGGGAGGCTACCATCTGTCTCCCAACAGCCATTCCAGTGGGTCCCCTCTCCCAATCTTCTCTGAGCCTTCAGAGTCCTTGTGACATGGTCATTTAGTCCATTGTTTGCAAAAAAAGTGCCATTCGTAGGTAAAATAACCAAACTAACCACTGACCATGGGCGGCATAGGTAAAGTTTGTTTCTCAAATTAATAACTGTAGGAATAGTCGACTTGTTTAATACAATTTTGCTGGATAAGTAAAATATTTCAATGACTTTAAAAATGCATTAGGAAACTGAAGATTAACTTTGGGTATCTTAATGTGTTTTTAAAGTCATTAATTGAAATATTTTATTTATACAGTGAAATTGTTGATATTAAATTATTTAGAATAGTACTTTTTACTGTGTTTAACTGTACTGTTGACTTGTAGTTTCTGTGTTCCAGTCTTTGTACAAAACGTTTTTAATTCTACCTCATGAAGTGAAAGATCAGAAAATGCACATGAGATGGTGTCAAAACAGAATAATAGGGCATGCAGAGATCGGAGTCTTATTTCAAATGTTTATAGATTTAAATTTTGTACCCTTGCATTAATTTAAACATGAATAGAAATGTGTAAAATTATGGCTCCAGAAATATGCACCACTTCAAGGTTATACAAATAAAAAATAAATACCTCCTCAAAAAAAGAAAATGGAAATAATTTTTATCATAAAAAGAGTGAGGTAAATGCACTGCTGAAAACTTAAAAGATTATGCATGTGTTATGTCATGAAGTAAAATCAAATTCCATATCTTCACACAAAGATGATTTATAAGAAAATGGCTGGAGATAAGTTAATTGCCTCAATCACATCTTTCTAAATCTTTGGGGTTTTCAATGATATTGTCAAGAATTTAAAGATTTCTATAAACAGAAAATCAAGCAATGGAATTGCATGTGTATGTACATAAAAATTGATAAAAACTGTAAAACACAATTATTCAAAATTAACTTTGTAGTAATGATGAGGGTAGCTAAAGGAGCCTTGAGCCGACTCCATTGGTTGACCATGTTGCTTGTATGGATAGCAAATAGAGTTATGAACAGTCTGCCTAAAGGCCTCAGAAAGAGGAGACCTAGGAACGGTGGGCAGAAAATATCAAATATGATCTTGTTGGAATTATTGTGCAGTGGCCAGTAGTAGAGAGATACAGATGCTTGGAGAACTAAATTGCAGTCTGGATGGACCTCTGTAGCCCATAACTGCTTGAGGATGATGATGATAAATTTAGTAAATGGATGTATATAATGGTTATCATTTAGAACATAACATTCTAAAATTTCCAGTGTTGGTTTCATAACCATCCTCACAGACCTATTATGATGTATTAACTGGCAGACACCTAGCAGACCTCTGTGACAAGCAGCTGCTTGAGGGGGTATTTATTTTTTTTATTTACATTAGTGTTTTAGAATTTGATATATGCAAGCCATATCAGAGAGGGGTGTACTCAAGTGGTGTAATATGGGCTGTGAGTTTCAAGTGGCCCATGTCACAATACTTTTCAAGGGGTCTCAACACTTGTCATAACACTTTTCAGAGGCTCTTGGTTTGGGGAAAATAACAAATTTGGGAACTCCAGAGACTTCTAAGTTTTATAGCATCCCTTCACTGCTCTGAATGGACCTATATATGTGTGTTATTTGTAATATTATACCTTTCATATAATTTGCAATTTGGCTCCCCAGATAATGAGTTTTAAATATGAATTACAGTGAGAAAGAGGGGCGGGGGTGGCTCAGTCGGTAGCGCATCAGGCTCGTAATCTGTAGTTCCCAGGTTCGAGTCCCAGCTGGGTCAGCGTTGAGATTTATCTCCGCAAAATTCCCCACCCTGCCCACGGTCATTAGGGGACACCGATGGGCTTGGAAAGGCCGCCGTCCGTCGGATGGGACGTTAAGCCGTGGCCCCGTGTGCGGGAGAGCCATATTCTGTGCACGTTAAAGAACACGCTGGATGGCCTTGACGGGAGGCTACCATCTGTCTCCCAACAGCTGTTCCAGTGGGTCGCCTCCCCCAACCTTCTCTGAGCCTTCGGGGTCCATGTGACCTGGCCATTTAGCCCATGGTGTGCAAAAAAGTTCCGCTCAGAGGTAAAACAACCCAACAGTGAGAAAGAAAAAAACTATTTCTAATGCATTGTGCACATTTTCTCTCCTTTTTACAGGTCTTTGAAAAATGCATGAAATATTAATAAATTTAAAATGTTGTCTCTATTACCTTTACTAGCATTCTGATGTGGGAGAGCCGTACTAGCACCCTTCTCCCCTCAATCTGGTTCAGAATAACACCAAATTAACAGTTGATAAGCATCTGACACAAATTTTTTAACATTTTTAATAAAAGTTTTCTTTCCATTGTACCCATGGCCGAGTGGTTAGCATGCTTGGCTATTGATCTAAGGGACCTGGGTTCAAGCCCCGGGTAAGGCATGGATGTGTGTTGTTTTTCTGCTGAGGTCCTGCCATCCTCTCAGACCTTCTACTATGGCATATAAACTGACATGCTCCTGTCAGACCTCTGTGGCAAGAAGCTGCTTGAGGGGGTATTTTTTTAGCCGTCCCATGGCCGAGTGGTTAGCGCGCTTGGCTACTGATCTAAGGGACCTGGGTTCGAGCCCCGGATAAGGCATGGTTGTATGTGTTGTTTTTCTGCTGAGGTCCTGCCATCCTCTCAGATCTTCTACTTTGGCATATAAACTGACAGGCTCCTGTTAGACCTCTGTGGCAAGCAGCTGCTTGAGGGGGTATTTATTTTTTTTTTATTTTTATATATTTTTTTCTTAGATGAATTATTTTAGTTTTTTTAATTATATTTTTTAATTATTTTGTTACACATTACATTTACTAAAATCATGTTAGCTGTTTATTATCATTTTAAAGAAATTTATAGCAAACACGAATTGACAATATAGCTGACACTTCTTCTTGTGACTGACTTCTAATAAGTTGAAATGAAGCTGATAGCTAAATAATGTATTACAGAAGGCATCCCTTAAATAATGTATTATAGGAGGTTGTAGTGTGATTGACTTTGAAGCAAACAGCCTTGATTTAAGGTATGGATAAAGCATGGTTATATCAATAAATATATTGTTAAGTTATGGATAAAGCTTGCAATTTTCTTAAATCTTGGGGGTGCTGCAGTTGGAAGCACTCTAGGCTTGTAATCTGCAATTCCCAGTTTGATGTCCAGATGTGCCAGCAATGATATTTCAATATGTCAGTAAGAAAGTGGACACCAATGGGTCTGGAAAGGTTGGGTTGTTTTACCTCTGAGCAGCACTTTTTGTCATGCAGTGGGCTAAATGGCTAGGTCACAAAGACTCCAAGCACTCAAACAAGATTTGGAGAAGAGAAACCACTGGACAGATGGTAGCCTCCTGTTGAGGCAATCCAGCATGTTCTTTAACATGTAATGGTTCTCCTGCACATGGGCACACAGCTTAACATTCCATTCGATGGACAGCAGCCTTTCTAAGCCCATCAATGTCCCCTACTGACCAAGGACAGGACAAGGGTTTAACAGAGATAAAACTCGAAGCCTGGGAACCACAGATTATGAGCCTGGTACACTACTGACTGAGCTACCCCAGGCTTGGAAAGGCCAATGTCTATTGGATGAGACTTAAAAGCCGTAGCCACCATGTGCAGGAGAATTGTACCCTGTGCATGCTAAAGAACATGCTGGATGGCCTTGATGGGAGGTTACCATTTGTCTTGTAACAGCTGTCCAATGGGCAGCCTTCTCCCAACCTTCTGTGATTCCTCGAGTCTATGTGACCTGGCCGTTTAGTTCATTGTGGGCAAAAATAGTGCAGTTTGGAGCTAAAACAACCAAAATTCTTACGTTTTGCGTTTCTTAATTGTTTTTACATGGTGTGTTATTTTGAAAGGTTTCTGTCAGATTTCTGTAGCAAGTGCTGTGAGAGATTTTTTTTTGTGTGCAAAGAGTAGTCAGAAAGTTATTTTTCAAGATGTAGTTTGTAAGCCACATAACCTACAATGACACTTTTTAAGGGAAATTCTGCACTCATATTTGAGACACCACACCAGGTTTCACTTATCAACTAATGAACCACTGCAACTTGGCAAGAAAAGTTTTACAGTTTTACAAGGAAGAAGTGCAGCTTTTTGCTTTTTTACCATAAAAAAAGTATTGGTTGCAGAGACTAATTGCCAGTTGATGGAAGTATGTGGAGATGCCACGAGCCTGCAAATCTTGGCAAAATGGTGTGCACAATTTAGTGACTGTAGAGGGAATACAAATAATTGTATTAACCCTTTAATGCCCAGAAAATTTCGGAAAAGGGTAGAGGATATTAAAGACAAAGGAATAGCACTATTTAATTCTCTGACACTGTTAATTGTTTTTAAGCACTTCAACACATGGATTATTAAGGAGAGATTTATATACCATGCCATAGAGAATGGGTAGTAACAGGAACTTCTTGGGATGCTTTCGGTGAGAAATTTAAAATTCAATGTTCTTGTTGGCAAGCAACATCTCAGTAGAGATTAAAATAAGGATGACGGCTGCCAATTCTACCCACATTGATGAATGAAATAACCATTTATACTTTTGATAGCATAGAGTGCTTAAAAAGTTTCTGAAAGTATAAATGGTTATTTCATTTGCCGATGCAGGTAGACCATTGGCAGTCGCCATCCTTATTTTAATCTCCACTGAGATGTCCAAGATGATTCTTGATGTCTGCAAGAATGTCGAATTTTAAATTTCTCCCCAAAAGCATCCCAAGAAGTTCCTGTTACTACCCATCCTCTATGGCATGGTACGTAAATCTCTCCTTAATAATTATTGATACTTGTTAGCATAGTTCATGTGTTGAAGTGCTTAAAAACATTTTACAGTGTCATAGAGAATTAAATAGCTTTAATTTTAATTACCGCACTGTGTACCTCTACTCTAATTTTTATAGCACTATTTGGACCATCATATTTTTAATGCAATACAAGCTGTATTTGAGGGTTGGGTTGTTTTACTTCTGAGCGGCGCTTTTTTGCAATCCATGGGCTAAATGGCCAGGTCCTAAGGACTCCGAAGGCTCAGAGAAGGTTGGGGGAGGGGACCCACTGGAACAGCTGTTGGGAGACAGATGGTAGCCTCCCATCAAGGTCATCCAGCGTGTTCTTTAATGTTGGGTTGTTTTACCTCTGAGCGGCACTTTTTTTCCACACCAGGGGCTAAATGGCCAGGTCACATGGACCCAGAAGGCTCAGAGAATGTTGGGAGAGGGGACCCACTGGAACAGCTGTTGGGAGACAGATGGTAGCCTCCTGTCAAGGTCATCCAGCGTGTTCTTTAATGTGCACAGGGTATGGCTCTCTTGCACACTGGGCCATGGCTTAACATCCCGACAGACGACGGCCTTTCCAAGCCCATTGGTGTCCCCTACTGACTGTGGGCAGGGCGAGGAATTTTGCGGAGATAAATCTCAATGCTTACCCAGCTAGTGTATTCGAGGATATTCTTGTAAATTTTGCATCTGGGTAGTTCCAAACTGTCCAGCAATCTCGTATGTTTTCAGGTCACCCCTAACCAAATACTTTTGAACACCAGTAAAACCTCAGTATTACTTTGTAAGTGGTGTTGAAGGATGTATTTTGATGAATATTTCTAATATAAATGTTTACTTTTTATATATTTGTTTTATTATTATTACTAAAATGTTTATAATTGAATTCATGTACATATGCTCAGATAGGAATTTTAGCACTGGAAAGCATACATACTTATTTAGAAATACTAATTAAATTATTAGTAGTATTAGTAGCTATTTTGACATTTCAGACCAGAGGTTTTGAAAACAATTTATAACATGTTTCCTGTGGGAAATTACTCTTCCTTTTAATGTTGCTTTGCTTAATATCTTATTTTTTAATAACATAGAGACCAGCTATTATTTATCCTTTATAGAAAATTAAATTAGGATTACTTAAAACTTTAATAAAACATTGAATTTTTTAAAAAACAAAATGGGTTCTTTGTAATTTAAATGGTGAACCCTCGATTAACAGACTGAAGGGTAGGGCTTCATTAATGAAGATGCACAGAGTAAACGACCATAATTTATGATAACCAATGCAGTACATTAGAATACCATTAAACAGATTAATACATGTCCAATACCTGCAATAGCAATAAAATCACTAAAATAAGCAATACTGTACACTTTACAAAAAAGCTTTTATTCTGAGGTTGAATCCTCCTGTCTCTTTTACTACTAGAGGGTTGTGGTAAGGGAGACTTGGTAGGTGCAACAACAGGTTTAAAGAAATTTAAGAGTAAATTGTGATTTTTCACTGAACAAGAGCAGATTGAACTAGCTTAGGCAAATGGATGTTGTCCATGAAATTGGTATTCATAGAATCAAGGTTTTACTGTAATTTAAATATTTTTTTTATGAATGTTCAATAATCAGCAATATAACATAAAATTTATTTGTAGGGTAAATATATTTATATATAAACATTAAATGTGCTATCTTGCCTGTAACTGTTGCCAGTTAAAGTAATGTACTAGTGTCTTAGGGAAATTACTTATGCTGAATGAAGGTTGTGTACATACATAGACTAAAGCTGCATTATGGTAAATCACTACGCTTATCAATTTATTATTCTTTGCCTATTGGTGAGGATGAAGGCCACAGAAATTATTACTCCATTCTTTCCTAATGATTGCTTTATTACCTTATCTTTAAGTCACCATTTCTGTTAAAATGAAAATTGTTGTTAAAATAGCTGAAAAAAATTGATTTGTCATAACTGAAAAAAATCGTTTTTTTTCTACTAACTATTTCTTGAGTCCCATGTCTGTAAGACACCTCCTGTGATACTTTACTACTGAAAGATTGTTCTTATTCTTTTTGAAATGCTTGGCTTAAAGACTTAATCAATAGATCAGGTACTTGGGACTAAAATGTATTGTGTAACATAGCAGACATTCATTAGGTAGATCTTACAAAATTTTGAGCTTTCTATAATGTATAATCATAAGTTACTTGGAATTAAATATTATTTTTTTCCAGAAACGGAAGAAATGGGAAATCACCAAGCTGCAGCCTTAGCCGGAGTCCAGTTAGACAGAAGTCACGAAAACGTAGAACTGATTATGGATCACAGTCTGTTTCTAGGGCTGCAAGTAGAAGTCCAACAATCTCTAAATATGAAATAACTTTAGCATTTGAACTGACTAAATGTCGCAAACAAAATCTAGACTGCTGTTCTACAACAAGTAATGAATCAAGATCACAATCTGTCTCTAGGTCTCGCAGGAAAAGAAATAGAGCAAGTCGGAGCCCCAGTATTTCTAAATTTGCAACAGATTTTGCTTCTGAACTGAGTAGCATTCGTAGAGCTAGAAAGCTAAAGAACAAAGAACCATTATTGGTTAAAAAAGAAAAAACTGAATTAAACCAAGAAAATGTTCTGTGTCAAAGTAATGCACTGACATCATCTGATTGTTCAGGTTCTTCAGTATCTTCTGTAGTGCAGCCTTTTACAGTGCTACCTCCACACTCTTCAATCGGGACAGATGATGGCACATTTTATGCTAACAAAGCTCACTTTGCAGTTCAGGAAGGAAACCAAAGTGCTTCATGTAAAAAAGAAGTTGCAGATTCTTCATTATCTCTGGCTGCAAGATTAGAAATCCTAATGTTGCAAGAATTTAATCCATGTGAAACACATATTGATTCCTGTGAACCCTTGTCAACTTTCCAGTCTAATCATAACTCTGAGTAAGTAAATGTTAAAAATTATGCATATATGAATTTTTTTAATTTCTTGTATTTTAGTGAAAATTGTTCAGTTGTATAAAAAAGCTGAATGAAATTCTAATGGTTGCATCTTTAAACAGAATTGCAGAACTTCCCATAGAGTTCAAAATTCAAAAGGTTTCTTGTGCATGCATTTTATAGTTTTCAATTTCTTTGTCTATAATATGATGAAAGAAAAAATGTTCTAATAATGGCTAAGTCATAGTTTTTATCTCATTTTCCAAAAAAAAAAATGAGAATAGTTTTGCTTTGTTGTCTGTGTCTGTAGACGTCAAACTTTTTTCTTTACAGAGATATTAAAAATTCTTTTTGTGTTGGATAGGTATTGATGAAATATTATAATATGCACTTTCCAAATCTCTCTAAAGCTATAATGATGCCTTTTAACGGTGAAAAAAGTTAAATTGCAAACAAAGTATTTATGCTGGAAATCTGAAATTTTGGTGGTGGAATGTGAAGGTTACGAAATTTACATTACGAACAATGAGTTGACCCCTTAGACCCAGAAGGGATGGGAAAACACACCTAGATGATAATCACAGCGTTACCTGCTGCTCTTTTAATAAATAAAATAAATACCCCCTAAAGCAGCTGCTTGCCACAGAGGTCTGACAGGAGCCTGTCAGTTTATATGCCATAGTAGAAGGTTAGCATTAATAAATTAAGTCTTAAAATTAGTGGAAAAAAGACGAGCTAGCATTAGTTCAACTGGGAGAATACTCTGGCATGTTTCTGGAGAGATGCAGTTTCAAGTTCCGTATGTCAGCGAAAATTTTTTCCGCAAAATATTTATTGATTTATCAATGCCAAAAGAGCAGCAGGTAACACAGTGGTTATCATCTATGTTTAAATCATTAATAATGCTAAATAGCGTGATGAGACTATTATTTATTTCCATCTCACTGTGCAATCAATATAAAGGTAATAGTTGCCATCCGAGATCATAGATGGCACCAATGGTTAGCCTGAAAATCTCTGTGATAGAGTTAAATCTTAAAATTAGCGGAAAAAACACGAGCTGGCATTAGTTTAATTGGAAGAATACTCTGGTGGGTTCGAGTCCCTTATGTCGTCAAAAAATTTTTCCGCAAAATATTTAAAAACGCACCTTTTTAATTTTAGCAGATAGATGTAAAATTCTTTTTGGGTTAGATAGGAATTGATAAAATATTATGATTACACTTTTTAAATCTTCTGAAACTATAATTGCACCCTCTAATGGTGGAAAAATTTGCAAATTCAAAAATTTCAAACAAATATTGCAAACGATGTATTTAAACTAGAAATTTTAAATTTTGGTGGTGAAATGTGAATGTTATGTTTCCATTGACAACAATGAGTTGACCTCTTACATCCAGGTTGGGTGGGAAAATGCAATTTTTTGTTTTAACAGATAATTGTTTGTATTTAGAGATAAATGAAAAAAAAACTTTTAGGGTTAGATAGGAATTGATAAAATATTATTCACCCTTTCGAAATCTTTCAAACGCTATAAGTGCACCCTTTAATGGTGAAAAAGATTGAAAATTCCAAAATTTAAAATGAATATTGTGATGATGTATTAATGATAGAAATATGGAATTTTGGTGGTGGAATGTGAATGTCATGTAGTTTCCATTAGGAACAATGAAAATGATAATTAGAAAACTTTTATAATTTGATTGGTACTAATAAAATATAATTCACATTTTTCAAATGCTAAGTAGTTTTAATATATACGTGTATTTACAGATCACTGAAATGATAAAACAGCAGAACTGTTATCGACTTTTACAAATAATATGTATAGAATAGAAATTTGAAAAATTAATGGTAGTTTTTAAGAGATATATCACTGGCAAAATAATATACCCACTTTTCTGAGAAAGGTGTGGGAAATGCAAGTTTTTAGATTTGAGAATTAAAAAATAAATACTTTTATGTTGTATAATTACTAATGAAATACTATTTGCGTTTTCCCCATTATCCATTTGCTCAAATTAAAACTTTTAAGGAATGAAACAGTAGATAAAGGAAAAATTTCTTTCACTTTGAAAACAATATTCTCAAATGTGCCAGAGGCAATACTCATCCTTCTAGTTGTTTGTAATTTTGTTTTGCCTTAATCTTTTAAATAATTATTCATATTGATGACCAAGAATCACGAGTTTACAAAGAATTATTTGGAAGTGTATTATAAAAGCAAAATTATCAATAAGAATAAGATTCTTATTGATAATTTTTCTTTTATAATATATTTTGTGCTAATTTAATCATCATCAAGCAGCCATGGTCTATGTAGATCCAACCAGATTGTGCAATTTAATTTTCCAAATGCACCTGAGCTATATCTGCTGCTTCTGGCCACTGTAGACCAGTTTTAGCAAAGTAGTGTTTGGCATTGTCTGCCCAATACATCCTAGGTCTCCCCCTCTTTCTGCAGCCTTTGAGCACACAGTTAATAACCCTATTCGCTAATCTATAATTATCCATAAGGGCAACATGGCCAAACCAACAGTCTTTCTCTGCACAATATGCTTCTTAAAGAAGGTTGCAGACTCTTTTCCCTAACCTCATCATTACTTACAAAGTCGGGGCAGGAGTGGCTCAGTCGGTAGCGCGCCAGGCTCGTAATCTGCAGTTCCCAGGTTCGAGTCCCAGCTGGGTCAGCGTTGAGATTTATCTCCGCAAAATTCCCCGCCTTGCCCACGGTCAGTAGGGGACACCGATGGGCTTGGAAAGGCCGCCGTCCGTCGGATGGGACGTTAAGCCGTGGCCCCGTGTGCGGGAGAGCCATACCCTGTGCACGTTAAAGAACACGCTGGATGGCCTTGACGGGAGGCTACCATCTGTCTCCCAACAGCTGTTCCAGTGGGTCCCCTCCCCCAACCTTCTCTGAGCCTTCGGGGTCCATATGATCTGGCCATTTAGCCCATGGTGTGCAAAAAAGTGCCGCTCAGAGGTAAAACAACCAACCAACTTACAAAGTCAAACCACCTAATGCCCAAGATACTGCATAAGCATTTAGAATCAAAAGTATCAAGTTTCCTGTTATTCCATAAGAATATTCCAGTTTACAAAGGGTCCAATTTCACTATCGTAACCAACTCTAGAAAGAGCAAACTGTCTAATTTTAGCCTTTAGCTGTATACACCTATATCTCCACACTACCCTAGATTCTTAAAAATTCCAGCAGCAATCCCTATTCATCTGTTTATTTCATATTGCACATCCCAGTAGCTGTTACATGGCTCCCAAGGTAATTAAACTGAGACAGTTATTCCAGAGTGCAACCATTCAGATTAACTGAACTACAATCATCCTGACCAATTTTCGTCACTTTAGTTTTCTCTCTGTGCTAATTGAAAGAAGGAGGAATATTTGTAAGTTTTTTTACCTGAACAGAGTATCTCTGATTTTTGGAATTTGGGAGGTATGATAATGGTTTTAAACTGTTTTCCAGTTAATCAAGTTGTCACTTTTTTTCCTTTGAGCTTGATTTTCTCATTACTTCTGACTGGAAAGTGTTCTCAGAGGTCTGAAAACAAAAAGCCAGTTCAGAGTTGCACCTCTTAAATGTCAAAATGATAAATCATTTTGTCAAATTGAAAACTAAGATATAAACAAAGAACTTTTGAAGTTGAGAAATGTTTGAAAAATACTACATTATGTTCTGCGTGCACCAGGAGCTTTTAATGCTTGCCTGGCATAGATTTGAAATGGGCTTGTTCAAATAGTTAGTGAAATAAAAATGTAGTGCCGCAAAACTAAGTGTATAGCAGTTGTCTTGCACTCCAGATATATTCTTTTTCATATAGTTCAAAAAATGGAGTATATTGTTAGGTACTATGTTTTGTACTCTGTCAGTGTTAAAATTAGCTGCTATAAATTATATAGTTGTTTATTTTTTTTTAAGTTTTTTTAATGAATTTTTAGTTAGAAATTTAGAGTAAAAAAAGAGGTTGGGTTGTTTTACCTCTGAGCGGCACTTTTTTGCACACCATGGGCTAAATCGCCAGGTCACATGGACCCCGAAGGCTCAGAGAAGGTTGGGAGAGGGAACCCACTGGAACAGCTGTTGGGAGACAGATGGTAGCCTCCCGTCAAGGCCATCCAGTTATGGCTCTCCCATACACGGGGCCATGGCATAATGTTCCATCCGACTGGCCTTTCCAAGCCCATTGGTGTCCCCTGCTGACGGTGGGCAGGGTGGGGAATTTTGCGGAGATAAAAAAAGGGTGGGGGGGGGACCTGCAGTAAGGTATTAGTATATGATTATAATACTGTTAGAGTAAATCTGATTATGATAGACTACAAATAATTGGTTAAATTTTTTTTTAGGTTCAGGTTAATTCAGAATTTAACACAAAGGCCTGAAACAGTTCCTAGACATCAGCAACATATCAGGTGAGTTGCATCTGCCATTAGATTTGTTTTCTAATTGTTGTGAAAAATAATAAATTGAATATGTGTAAGAAATAACAAAAATAAGTTTTATAAGGTTTTGTGAGCTTTTAATTTTAATCATTCATATACAAAACTAATTTGTTGAATAACAATTTTATAAATTAATATAATAATATCAAGAAATTAGTATCGAACATTTGCTGTAGTGCAAAATATTAAGAAAATGACTCATTGCAATACTGTTCAGATATTTTTGCTGAGTTACATCTTAACACATATATATGTATTGGCAATATTTTTTATTGCATTTCCAAGAAATTGTGATTAAGATAAAATTTGACACAAAGATGTCTGCATATTAAAGCTAGATATATATGTTTTATTCTGTTTTGAGATTTTAGACTTAGAAATGTGAAATGATATACATGAACTTTGAAGATATGAAAGCGAAATGTCTGTAGTATATAGAAATTAATGTTATTAATATAACATAATTAATAAGATAAAAAGATTAATATGGTTTTCTATATTAATCTGTTTATCTTACATAGATAACCCAGAGCATGTAATATATGGCTTAGCATGTATTAGTAATGCATAGTAAAAATATACCTCAGCATGTAATATAAATTTTTATAAAACGTAATAAAAATTTATATATTACATACTAAGGCATAAATAAAGTTATTATTAATCATTGAAAAATTATCTTGCATTAATTTGCAGAGTGTCAAGTTTTTATGATAAATGTAAAAAAAAAATTCAATATTTTACAATATATATATTATCTTATTTGGTAGGATACTAAATAAAGAAAAAGGACTCTGCAATAGAGCTCTGAAATGGGGTGAAAGATGTGTTGATTCTTTTGACATAATTGACCAGATTGGAAAAGGCACTTATGGACAAGTGTATAAAGCAAAAGATCGTGATACAGGTGATTCATTTTTCAAAAATAATTTTGTTATTATCTTGAATGCATTTCTAGATAGAAAAGCAAATTGATCACATAATATTTTTCTTTTACTCTGTATAAGCTCACCAGACAAAAAAATTAGTCGCTCCTGGCTAAATGTCACCTAATAGCACGTGTAATGCCTCCGTGCGACTGAAGAATAGCCAAAATCCTGTCTGGCATGGATGCCACCAGTGTGCGGATGTAGTGCACATCAATATTCATCCACTCTTCCAGCAGCAAATGCCGCAGTTCGGTCGGATGGCTAGTACGGCGCTTCACTCGTGGCCCCAAATAGTTCAACAAGTTTTCTATGGGATTCAAATCCAGGTATTTGGTAGGCCAGTCGAGATGTTCAAATGCTTCAGAATGCTCGTCATGTCAATAAGACACACTTCGAGCTCTATATATGCAACAGTTGTCATCTTTGAAGACTGGGGTATCCTTCTGGTGTTCACTGTGGAGATGCTGTGCAAAAGGCAAAATGTGGTTGCCCAGTAGCCCCATATAGTCCTGGTTCAAGTGTGACATCACTGCAATCAAAGGATCCATTTCCTTGTATGTGAAACACCCCCAGAACATCACAGAGCTTCCTCCAGCTTGAACAGAACCTTGCACACAGTCTGCATGGAAATCTTCATGTGACTTACTATGTAACCGTCGCCTCGCATCATTTCAGTACAAGCAAAAATGTGACATCCAACCAGATCACATGCTTCCAAGAGTTGACAGTTCAGTCTTTGTGATGCCACGCCCACTGTAGCCATGCAGCCTTGTGCAGAGCTGTTAACATGGGTCTCCTCCACGGACTCTGCTCTAGATATCCATGGAATGCAGTTCCTTTTGGAGTGTTCATTCAGAAACAGCTTGTTGTAGACCTGCATTGACTGACTGGAGCAATTCCTGCCTCGTTGCAAAGCAGTTTGTCCTAACAGTGCTTAACACACTGCGGCAGTCCCTATTGGTGAGCACAGTCTTTCTGCCACAGTTCTGGCAATGAAACTTCACATTTAAAAAATGTATAGTTTCTTCTGCAAGTCTTTGTGACAAGGTTCAAGGAGTTGTAAGAACATGTGAAATTAGCCTACAATGAGGGGTTCCCTACTCATGTGCCATAAAATCCCAAACAACCAGCCAATTCTTCTGCAAGTTTTTACTCGCAATACATGGACACCATTCACTTATCTCTTTTATATGTTGTATTAGTAATCTATATGTGTATGTATATACAGTCGTATCAGAATAATATGACCACCTACCATAGTATATGTATGGTAGTGGTCATATTATTCTAATACGACTGTGTATGTATAACAGTTAACCCTTGCAGTCAGGGCCAGACTTATGCATAAGTTAACTAAGCTACAGCTTAGGGCCTCACAATTATGAGGGACCTCAAAAATTTAAATTTGAAGTTTACTCTGTCACAAAATTTTTTATATTCAAATTAATCTATTGTGCAAACAATTGTTTATCTCAACTTTACACAGTCATTATTGTGTACCAGTGCTAATATTTCACCACATCAATTTCATATTTATTTTTGAATGTTCCCTTTCATCAGAAATATAAATATATGTAACCACTGGCAATGGCAAATATATTGCCACTGGCAATGTAAACAGGATGGTTAACAAAATCCTTAAAGAAAAACCATAAATTAGTATATAGGTCTTCCATTTTGACCTTTTTAACAAAATTTAAATTACTTGTAACATGGGATTCTAAGGATTTTTCGCAAATTTCTGAATGCTAATTCATCACATAGAGCAACTTCTTTAGTATCTGCATCAAATCCAACAATTGAAGCCAGAGGAAGATCTGCAGTTTGTATAAGCTCTTCTTCTTTGGTAATTCTTAAACTTATTATAGCTCTGGACCTCAAACTCATTGTAGCTTCCCTAAGCTACTAGCTACAATGCCTATTCCTAAATTGGCTACAATGCTACAATGCCTATTCCTATAATTGGCTACAATGCCAATTCCCCAAGCTACAATGCCCTAAACAAAAGTTTTATGTTGGTTATGATTTTATTATCAGATGTTGATTCACATTGTTCTTCTAATCGACATTCAAGTTTTTAATTCACTGCTAATATCTGAACTTTCTTTAACATTATTCATGTTTCTGGTATGATAAAAAATGTTCATAAAATTTTTGTCAACTTTGATTTTTTTCATGTAAATTTTTCACTTGTCCCTTCAACTTCACATACTCAAAATTGATTTTATATTTTTTACTATATAGTATGTTTATATATTATGGATAAGAAATTGTTTTTTTTCTTTGCTTATGAAGAATTAAAATTAATTTATTATATATATGTATAATTAAGGAAGATACAAATTAAATATTTATTCAGTACAGTATCCAAAACAAAATTTAAAGGTTATTTTTATGTTACAGGTGAATTAGTTGCTCTCAAGAAATTTAAGCTAGAAAGTGGAAATGAAGGTTTTCCAATTACTACAATAAGGGAGATAAATATTTTGAGACAGTTGAGCCATCAGAATATTGTGAATTTGAAGGATATAGTTACGAATAAAAAAGATGCTCATGATATTAAGAAGTCTAAATGTAAGGCATATTTTGGTAATGCACCAAATTTGATACAGGGTAGTAAATGTGTGTATAACAAATTAAAAAATTGTATATATTCATGTCAGTTTATGAGGAATTTAAAATTAATCCTTCATGTAGTGGTAAGTGAGTGGGTTGATACACTTGGCTACTGATTGAAAGGGTCTGGGTTCAAGCTCTGAGTAAGGTATGGGCTTATTTTTTTTATTCTGTGCTAACTTCTGATTTCTTGCCCTCATAGATGCTTTTTGATGCTCATAGATGCCTCTTTGATGCTTTACAATCATTAATTTATCACTACATTTCTCTATCTGTAAAAATATAGCTCACCATCATTAATAACATATTTGACAAGGTTTAACTTATTCTGATTAATTTGAAATTATTCAGACTGTAAAAAAATTAATCATTTCTTTTTCTTTCACTTGAGTATTCTCAGCATTCATGTTTTACTAATCTAAAACGTTAGATTAGTAAATGTATTTTGCTACCTATATATTTATTTGTGAACAAGCAGCGTAATTTTTTTGATGTTTTGAAATATCTGGAATAGTAGTTCTCAAAGTATATTGCTCTGGGTTTGTTTTACTGTATTTTAGAAAACTTGTCTCAAAAGTTTTTCACCAGAAATAAGACTGAAATGCATATATTTTTTGTAAGTTCTTGAATGCCAATTGGTTACTATGCCACTCTTCTAGAGCACATGAAAATTGGTGTGTTTTTTGACCTTCAGTTTTTATTTTAACACTGTAATTCCCTAAAAGTTGAATGTTTTATTACAGTTGGTCGAAAAAGGAATTACAATTGGATAATCCACATGTGCATGCATTTATTGGTGATATGAATGTTGGAGTGACTCTCTAAATTCTATGTTAAACAACAAATTTCAACAAATTTTCAAAATCTGTACTTATTGGGATAGGAGAAAAAAAACTTCTTTTTTAACTTCTAACAAGCCATTTTAACTATCTTATCTCTAGTTTTTCATTGTGACATTGATAATAGCTGGGCATTAACTTGGAGGATTACTGTTAGCATATATTATTTGCTGTAATATATTCAAGTTAGTAATCTAATATCTGATGAGCTAATCAATATCTTCCCATTTAAATAAATGAATAAAAAAAAATATAACAGCCAGTAAGAGTTTTTTCACGTGATAAGTTCACACAATAAAAATGTCACAATAAGATGTCAAAAATTTTCTTTTAATTGGGGGTGTACATAACCATCAACAAAGTCGAGGAAGCAGCTAGACAGCATAACAGCAGAGAGTTGTACCAGATAGTTGTACATGTTTTGTGTGGGAAGAAAGGGACAGTTATACAGGGACTGAAGGATAAACAAGGTAAGATTATTGAAGGTGAGGATTCTGTCATGGCTAGGTGAGCTGAGCATTTCAGAGATATTTTAAACAATGTGGTTAGTTCTGCTCCCATTGTTTGTAATGATGATAGATGCATTACTGGCTTTAATGTTGGTCCTATATCACAGTCTGAAATTATTATGGCTATTTCTAAACTTAAATTACATAAATCCCCAGGGTAATGGACTAAAAACATAAAATTACTATGAAAATGCTTAGAGCTGGGAATGTTTTGGTTACCACATGGCTGACTGAAATTTTGAATATCTTTTATGATAAAGCCATGGTCCCTAAGGATTTTATCAGAGCTATTGTTATCTCTGTTTTTAAAAAAAGGTGATTGCAATTCTTGTGATAACTAAGGGGTATCAGCCTACTTTCTGCTCCAGGGAAAGTTTTTGCATGATTATGCTTAATAGAATTAAGAAACTTGTTGATGGGCAATTGTTTGATGAGCAGTGTGGATTCAGAAGTGGTAGGGTAGATCATATGGCATATCAGATAAGTTAGTTAAAATAATGAATGCTCTCTATGATTCACTGATTCGTGTGTGAGGGTTTTTTTAAGGCTTGTAGCAATTGGTTTAGCATTGCTTCTGGTGTTTGGCAAAGATGCATTTTGTCTCCTTTCCACCTTAGTTTGGTTATTGATTATGTAATGCAAAATTCACTGCAAGGGAAAGGTTTTAAGCTTAAATGGTCTAGAGATCTGAAAATTTCTGATTTAGATTTATGCTGATGATTTGGCTCTTTTGACAAATGATGTTGATGGGATGGACTCTTCCATTTAGAGTTATTGATGAGACTGGTAGGAGTGTAGGTTTGGTGATAGGCAGAGAAAACTAAAGTGATGAAAATTGGTCAGGCAGGTTGTGGTTCAGTTAATCTGAATGGTTGCACTCTGGAGCAAGTGTCTCAGTTTAATTATCTTGGGAGCTATGTAATAGCTACTGGTATGTGCAATATGAAATAAACAGATGAATAGGGATTGCTGCTGGACTTTTTAAGAATCTAGGATAGTGTGGAGAAATAGGTGTATACACCTAAAGGGTAAAATTAGACTGTATAATAGTAGTTTAGTTCTTTGTAGAGTTAGTTATGGTAGTGAAACTTGGACCTTTTGTAAACAAGATAGCAGGAAACTTGATGTGTTGATTCTAGATGCTTATGCAATATCTTGGGCATTAAGTGGTTTGACTCTGTAAGTAATGATAAGGTAAGGGAAAGGAGTCTGCAACCTTCTTTAACCCTTTCAGGACAATAAGGTTTCTAAGAGTAAATATTAGTATGTAACTGTTTATTTTAGTTTGTTTAGACGTAAAATAAATAAAACTCGTAAGAAAAATGCATAACAATGTGTAGTTTTTTTGGAATTTTATGGGAAATATTTTTCCCAATGGACTATAAAGGTAACGCAAATTATAGTTAGGCTTATTATGCAATGTCTTTTATTTATTGGTTTATTATAACAAAATGTTAACTAAAATAATACAAAATTATGAAATAAAATTACTATACAAAATGATGTGCTAATTGTGATAATCTGCGAAGCAATTTCTTTTGGTTGTGAAGCAAAGATGGACATTGCACAGATGCAACATTATTGCAAAGATGGAAATGGACTAAACGTTCCCGTTTATGTAATTGCGTTCGGCATACGTTCTATTTTGACATTCTGTATAAAAAATGCAGATAAAGTTATAATTAAATACGACAATCACCAATTTTAAAATGGGGAAAAATGTTTCCCTTAGTCGTGAAAGGGTTAAGAAGCATATTGTGCAGAGAGAGATGTATGGTTCTATGGTAATTTGCATTTAGGAGCATGTAACGGTTGTCCCTAGGCCATGTGGCATTTGGATGTCCAAGAATGAATCTCCTAGCAATGGTTTGGCTTGTTTGAAATTAATTACAAAGGCAGCTTACAATTCACATTTAGCCATCTGGCTACTTCAGACTGATGTTATCTGGTCTCAAGCCTACTGATTGCTTGCCATCTCATTTCTTCATTCAAAAGAATAGAAACATAAAATTACTATGAAAATGCTTAGAGCTGGAAATGTTTTGGTTACCACATGGCTGACTGAAATTTTGAATATCTTTTATGATAAAGCCATGGTCCCTAAGGATTTTATCAGAGCCATTGTTATCTCTGTTTTTAAAAAAGGTGATCGCAATTCTTGTGATAACTAAGGGGTATCGGCCTACTTTTCAGTATTTATCTATCAGCATATATATTTATCTCAGCCATTATCTATTGATTGGCTATCTCAGATGTACATCAAGACTCTAACAGAACTGTCTTGCACATACAAATGAGGTGCTTTTTATACTGACGTGTTTTGCATGCACAATTGTGTTTAATACAAATTTCATGTGCAGATTTGAACTCGGTGTTTTTTATTTTTAAAAAATCTGACTTTTGTTATATATTGATAATTATTGCACAAGCAAAAAATATATTTATATTTTTTTCCATTTTTCTTACCTGTTAATTTACACTGGTGCTTAAAAGTTATCTGCTCTTTGTTTCTGACCACCTGTAGAGCCTAGCAATCACATTTTTACTCATTCTTATTTAGGATTATTTTCTTTCTAAATATAATATTTTATGAAGATTGCCGGAGCAAACAAATCAGAGATTGCATTATATTGACAGGCTTCTTTGACAAGCACTACTGAGGGGAGTCGTAGACTAACTCTAAACTCTAACTGCGTGGGGAATGTCGTAGAATAACTCAAGTTATGCACTCCTTCTCCCCAAAATGAAGAGCGAAATATCAGTGGGGTCATCTTTTGGGCTGTATGGCAAACGAAAACTTAAGAAGTGCAGAGTAGAATAAGGAATATTGCAATTTTCTCTTCTGAAACAGAGGAAAAATAAGTTGTCTTTTAGTGATTGCAAAGTTACAATTCCTTACAAAGTTGTCACTAAAAAGCATAAAATATGTAAATAAAAAAAAAAACTGCCTTCCTATATGCACCCTAAAAAGTAAAAAAATTGAAACATGCAAATGATTTCATTACTGCCATTTTATTTTTGGGAGTGCATATAGGAAGATAGGGTCTTTAATTTATGTATATTTTAGTTAAGAATTTCAATATATATACATGTTTTTTTCTTTTAAACAGGGGACTTATATATTGTGTTTGAATACATGGAACATGATCTCACAGGGCTTCTGGAGTCTAATTTAGTTACATTCACAGAAGTGCACATAGCATCTTTTATGAAACAACTATTAGATGGACTTCGATATTGTCATAAGAAGAATATCTTACACAGAGATATCAAATGTTCAAACCTTCTTGTAAACAACAGGTATGTAGAAATTCTTTACTAAATGAAAATTTTAAAATATATACCAAATGTTTAAAATTTCAGATATGGTTATTAAACCTTGACTGCTGAAAGCCATGTTTTTACCAAAATTAGCACCAATTCTGGAAGATTATTACATAGTACTATGTTGCAATTTTTTTTAAAGATTATTAATTTGATGCATGAGTAATATATTTCATGCTATGAAATATTCATAAATTTTTTCAGCTCTTTTTAGATTTAGTTTTTTCTAAAAAAAAAAATGTTTTTAAAACAAAATGTCTATTACACTATTTTGTTAGATCTAAATTGCTGATTACAAAAAATTGCATTTAAATCCTACCAGTAAGGATATGATGCAACTAAAACATTTAATTAAAATATTAGTAATGAGAATTATTTTTATTAATAAAATAAAATAAATACCCCCTCAAGCAGCTGCTTGCCACAGAGGTCTGACAGGAGCCTGTCAGTTTATATGCCACAGTAGGAGATCTGAGAGGATGGCAGGACCTCAGCAGAAAAACGACACACACATCCATGCCTAATCCGGGGCTCGAACCCAGGTCCCTTAGATCAGTAGCAAAGCGTGCTAACCACTCGGCCACTAGAAATTTTTTATATTTAAATGGTAAAAATTTTCATTGAAGTTAAAATGAAAAATTGCAATTTGCCTTTTTTATGGGGGGTCTGATCTTGTACCTACCTTTTTATATTCTTTAATTTCTATTTATTTCTCGGAAGTGTTCTTTCTTTTGATATATGGTATATTCATTGTTTAAGGCTGTGATTGGTCACCAGGCTGAACTTACTTTTAGAAACTCTCCAAGTTAAGGACTAAGTTAAATATTAATGACAAAATGTTCTGCTTGACATTTCATCTTATGTATAAAGAATTTTAAACACAAAGTGTTCTTTTTTTAAAAATACTATTCATTATTTACACAGGGGCCAGATTAAGTTGGCAGATTTTGGACTATCTCGTATATTTGATGCAGAAGAGAAGCAAAGACTATATACAAACAATGTTATTACACTTTGGTATCGTTCTCCAGAACTTCTATTAGGAGAAGAAAAATATGGCCCTTCCATAGATATTTGGAGCTGTGGGTAAAGTATAAATACTACTTTCTTACACTTAGATGTTATTACCAAATAATGTTTTGCTTTTAAAAAATACATACATACATCTCAACTAATTAGAAAGCAGAAAAACAAATTTTTACTTAGACTTATTTTAAGTAAAAATAATATTTAAAATTTTTTTTTATATTTAAGCCAATTTTTTTACTGGATATATAGGAAAAATTGTCTTGATCTAGGTGGGATCTGAATCCACGACCTCGTAACATGTCAGGCGCTCTGATACATTACCTGTTAATACTTACACAATAGCTGTAACATTAGCAGAATACTTCACAGAAAAGATGGGGCCTAAATATAAATCATTGGATTGTTGTGGATATAAAGGATTTATCATTTTAACTATATAATTTTTTAACCCTTCTGTATAGCTTTATACAGCATTTCAAAGGCACCTTGATGTTGTATAGTGCACATTCTCAATAAATGTATTGAAAATAAAGGAATATGAATAATTGGTCTTTCTGTATATTTGTTTTTATGGAACTAACGAAAAAAAGTTAAGCATTAAAGCAGTGTCTCGCAAACTGTGCCGCAGGACAGTAATGTGCCGCAAGAGATTCCAAGTGTGCCGCGAGAGATTTTCAAATTGACACTTTTTCAAATTTTTTCATTTTAAATTCCAAAGATTTCATTTTGACTTGACTTGTGTTATCGACGTGCTTTAATAAAAATCTTTCAGATTTTATCAACTGGGATCTTGTAAGTATTTATCAAGCTTTTTCCAAATTTTGGTATTAATTTTTGATTATTTCAAGCCATAGAATGGACAAATATTTAAAACAAACAGAGTTATGAATTAAAGAACGAGAGCAAATCTTCAACTAAAACCAGGCTGATGACTTCAACAAAGCGCAAATATAATGACGATTATATAGAGTTTGCTTTTATTCTTTTTTAGGTGTGCCGCTGGAAAAAAAATTAGATCCAGTGTGCCGCGGAAAAAAAATTAGATTCAGTGTGCCGCAGAGTAAAAAAGTTTGCGAGACACTGCGTTAAAGAAATTCACTCTGTAATTATTAAGGAATTGTAATAGAATAAAAAGCTAGTGATTTAAAAAAAATATTAATATAAGGATATGAACTTTATGTATCAATGGCAGTTATTAAGTTCTGTTAATGCCTTGCACATTAGTTCATATAAAAATTTAAAAACTCTTTAAAATCAAGTCGTGTAAATTATGTCAGCATGCATTTCATTAAATCATTTCACATGATGTTGAAATATATTTCTGAGAAATAAAAATCCCGAGTCTTTCAGTAGGTGATGCAAAGTTGGCTTGCTTCTTTTCTCTAGGAAGATTTCTGTATTGTATTAGGTAAGTCTGTAGACTGTTGAAATTTCACTTCATCTGAATTTTCTTATCTGAACTTGAAATATGCATTAGGAATTTCCCTTCTGAATTTTTTGTTGCTTTACTATGATGACTAGGGCGGGGGTGGCTCAGTCGGTAGCGTGCCAGGCTCGTAATCTGTAGTTCCCAGGTTTGAGTCCCAGCTGGGTCAGCGTTGAGATTTATCTCTGCAAAATTCCCCGCCCTGCCAACGGTCAGTAGGGGACACCGATGGGCTTGGAAAGGCCGCCGTCCATCAGATGGGACGTTAAGCCGTGGCCCCGTGTGCGGGAGAGCCATACCCTGTGCACGTTAAAGAACACGCTGGATGGCCTTGACGGGAGGCTACCATCTGTCTCCCAACAGCTGTTCCAGTGGGTCCCCTCCCCCAACCTTCTCTGAGCCTTCGGGGTCCATGTGACCTGGCCATTTAGCCCATGGTGTACAAAAAAGTGCCGCTCAGAGGTAAAACAACCCAATTATGATGACTAATGAAAACTCTGCTGGTTTTTGAGCAGTGAATATTTTAGATCAGCTGCTTTCTGTTTTTTCTTTTTGTCCCCATGGCAGTAGACTGTTCATGCTCATTAGTCATGTTTTAGACATTTCCACCTAAGAAGTTTAATACTCAAAAATATGCAGCAAACATCTATGCTCAAGTCTCAAGGTTTTAAAATAATTGCTCCTTAAGCAGCTGCTTGCCTCAGAGGTCTGACAGGAGCTGTCAGTATAATTTACCACAGAGAAGATATGTGAAGATGGTGAGACCTCAATGTCTCAAGATTTGCATAAATTGAATTTCTGGCAAATATGGGGCGGGGGTGGCTCAGTCGGTAGCGTGCCAGGCTCGTAATCTGTAGTTCCCAGGTTTGAGTCCCAGCTGGGTCAGCGTTGAGATTTATCTCCGCAAAATTCCCCACCCTGCCCATGGTCAGTAGGGGACACTGATGGGCTTGGAAAGGCCACCGTCCGTTGGATGGGACGTTAAGCCGTGGCCCCGTGTGCGGGAGAGCCATACCCTGTGCACGTTAAAGAACATGCTGGATGGCCTTGGCGGGAGACTACCATCTGTCTCCCAACAGCTGTTCCAGTGGGTCCCCTCCCCCAACCTTCTCTGAGCCTTCGGGGTCCTTGTGACCTGGCCATTTAGCCCATGGTGTACAAAAAAGTGCCGCTCAGAGGTAAAACAACCAACCAATCTGGCAAATATGCTTCTAACTTTGACTGTACAGCATCTCTATCACACATTCGACCCATGGTAAGAAATGTGCTAGTACATCATCTTAATCATGGCTTTCTTTTCCTCATCATTGGCAGTTAAAAATTTTTGCTGTTAAACAGAAAACTTCAAGGTCAGCCTGTTAGCACGTGACACATCCCAACTTCTCAGACATCCATCCTCCCTCACCATTCGGGGTTGAGGGGAGGGGGTTCACCCAGTAGCCTGCCAGGCTCATAATCTACAGTTCCCAGGTTCAAGTCTTGGAGATTTATCTCCACAAAATTCCCCACCCTGCCCATGGTCAGTAGGGGACACCGAAGAACGTGGAAAGTCTGCTGTTTGTCAGATGGGACATTAAGCTGTGACCCCATGTGCAGGAGAGCCATACCCTGTGCACATTAAAGAACATACTGGATGGCCTTGACAAGATGCTTCCATCTGTCTCCCAACAGCTGTTCCAGTGGGTTCCCTCCCCAACCTTCTCTGAGCCTTCGGGGTCCTTGTGACCTGGCCATTTAGCCCATTGTGTACAAAAAGGGCCACTCAGAGTTAAAACCACAATTCTCACCATTCTCTTATAACTGGAGCAGCTGTCAGTCCTCTCCATAATTACTTCACCCAGGTCTGGAGAGAATTCATGAATCAAGTCAATAGCAGGAATGGGTAACAATTTTTTTTCAGGAGGGGGTGGATGGAATGACTTCAGTATTTTGCACTTTCTGAGAGCAAACATAGTTTTGAAGTGTTGATGTTTAAAGGTTAATTGTTATAATCAAAGTTTTTGTTATAGTCACGTATTTCTTGAGACTTTTGTAGTGCACAAACTTGGGGCGAGGCAGAATATAGATAAACTGTAGCATTGTAGACCAGTAATTTTTATTGATTGTAAATTATTATTTTTTCCTGTATTTTGTTTCTTTTGGTTTCTAAAATTTGAAATAAAAATTACTATTTTAGCATTTTTATTCATAAAGGAAGCCAATTTTTATTTTGCCATTCAAAGTTATGAATATAATATATAATTTATTTTGGTTAGTTTTACAGTTTATCAAACATTAATTAAAACTTATTCTTCAGTTGTGTTTTAGGTGAATTTTTTTTAAAAATGCCACTTTTCCAAGGAAATCAAGAATTTCAACAGCTGGATGCAATTAGTAGGATTTGTGGTACACCTTGTCCTGCAGTCTGGCCCAAAGTAATCGAACTTCCTCTTTGGCATTCTTTCAAACCCAAGAAGAAATATCCTAGGAAGTTACGTGAAATGTTTACATTGTAAGTGAAATGTTTTCATGTTATATAAAGAAACACTACTGTTGATGGTTTAAATATTTGATTGAATCAGTGCAATATTTGTTTAAATTAAGTGGTATGGTTTAGTTTGAAAAATATAGTAAAATTCAGCAAAGAACAAACTTAGAATTAGATGCTGAGAAAATAGGACTTGCAGCTAAAAAAAACTTTCAAATGATGAGAGCCACAGGGGAATAAACAAAAATAGCTATAGTAGGACATTGATTGTTTTTTTTTTCAGTTAACTGGAATTTAAAAAAAAAAAATGAAATGACAGTTGTCCTTATTTCCTTAAAAATTAAATACATTTTTATATATTGTGTATACTGCATTGGTATGTAGAAAATTTAATGTGTTTAATACTAGCAACAGAAATCGTTTTTTTATCGGTGACAAAGACATTTGCGAGATACTTTTCAAATTTTCAATATGTGAAATATTATCAGTGAAGAAAATTATTTCAAGACAATACAAAAATATGTAGCAGGTGGAAAAGAAACCACGTGTTCTAGTTGATGAGAACTTTATATCCACCTCAAGTCCTCTAGAGTGGTTACTGCCCAAAAGATTTTTTTAAATTTTGCAATGTTCCACATTTCAGGAATGAACAGAGTTCCCACTGGCTGGAGAAGTGCTGCAGAGATAGAAGTCTGCAGTGATTGTTTATATCAAGAGGAATTATCTCAAGCAGCTGCTTGCCACAGAAATCAGCATAATATGATATAGAGAAGATCTGTGAAGATGAGATCTCAACAACAAGACAACACAAAAAAAATATTAATTCCATATCTGGGGCTTGAACTCTAATCTCCTTGATCCACAAGGGGCGGGGGTGGCTCAGTCGGTATCGCGCCAGGCTCATAATCTGTAGTTCCCAGGTTCGAGTCCCAGCTGGGTCAGCGTTGAGATTTATCTCTGCAAAATTCCCCACTCTGCCCACGGTCAGTAGGGGACACCGACGGGCTTGGAAAGGCCGCCGTCTGTCGGATGGGACGTTAAGCTGTGGCCCCGTGTGCGGGAGAGCCATACCCTGTGCACGTTAAAGAACACGCTGGATGGCCTTGACGGGAGGCTACCATCTGTCTCCCAACAGCTGTTCCAGTGGGTCCCCTCTCCAAACTTTCTCTGATCCTTCGGGGTCCTTGTGACCTGGCCATTTAGCCCATGGTGTGCAAAAAAGTGCCACTCAGAGGTAAAACAACCCAACGTTAAAGAACACGCTGGATGGCCTTGACGGGAGGCTACCATCTGTCTCCCAACAGCTGTTCCAGTGGGTCCCCTCTCCCAACCTTCTCTGAGCCTTCGGGGTCCTTGTGACCTGGCCATTTAGCCCATGGTGTGCAAAAAAGTGCCGCTCAGAGGTAAAACAACCCAACGTTAAAGAACACGCTGGATGGCCTTGACGGGAGGCTACCATCTGTCTCCCAACAGCTGTTCCAGTGGGTCCCCTCTCCCAACCTTCTCTGATCCTTCAGGGTCCTTGTGACCTGGCCATTTAGCCCATGGTGTGCAAAAAAGTGCCGCTCAGAGGTAAAACAACCCAATGTTAAAGAACACGCTGGATGGCCTTGACGGGAGGCTACCATCTATCTCCCAACAGCTGTTCCAGTGGGTCCCCTCTCCAAACTTTCTCTGATCCTTCGGGGTCCTTGTGACCTGGCCATTTAGCCCATGGTGTGCAAAAAAGTGCCGCTCAGAGGTAAAGCAACCCAATCCTTGATCCACACCCAACATGCTAACCACTTGGTCACAGCAGCAGTTGTTTGGTCTGGACTGTAACAGAGAACAGAAAATTCTAGAATCCTCCAAAAGTAGGAGAGGACATTTCCCTCAGACTTAAATAGTTCAAATACACAAGAGATTTTGAGAAATAGGCCATTGTTCCACAAAACATATCGTATAAATGTGAAAAACATATGAACAAGTTGTGTATAGCTGAAACTGAAATTTCTGAGGCTGACTTAAATTTACAGATTTTTGGAAAACATGTAAACAACATTCCACTGTACATGTAAGAAAATTCTGGAAAATGAAACAGGAAGAAAATTTTAGATTGATTATTCCTTTTTTAATATTTAGAAATTTGTATTGTAAAGGAATGTAAGTTTTATAGGAGAATGATGTTATATTTTTGAATTTAAAAAAAAAATGGGATTTCCACTTTCTGACAATGAAACATAGAATATGCTACATACATTGTAAAATAAAATTTAAAATGCATTGCTCAAATCAATTAGGCAAATGAATGCTAGGTTAGTAGTTAGTTGTTGTGTAACTTTGAAAAAAATGTTAGAAAACTTCTCCTGGAGATAATTTTAAGATCCACTAATAAATCATTGTCTTGAGCTGGGTTGGATACGAACCCACAACCTCCTGATAACATGTCAGGTGCTCTGGACCACTGAGCTACCAGCCGCCAATCAAGATCTCCTCTAACGCTATGAATATTCCTTTTATGTCACATATAGGTGCTATTCAGGCAATTTTAGCCCAAGCGGCTTCCTATCAATCCCACCCAATGTGTTCTTTACGTGCACAGGGTATGCTTTTTTGTACGCTGAGCCATAATTTAACACCTCGTCTGACAGATGGTAGACTTTCTAAGCCTATTTTGTGTCAACCATTCTCACTCTTGGCACAGTAATGGAGGGGAAAATCTAAATGCAAACACAATGGAGGCTCAAACATGGAAGCATCAGATGTCAAGCCTGATGTGCTACCAACTGAATTAACCCTTGCCTGATTTTTTTTATCGGTGAATCTTTTTATCAGTGAATTTTTTATCAGTGATTTTTATCATGACTTTTTTATAATACTTTTTATTATTTTATTTTTTTTCATAATTTTTTATCATGACTTTTTTTATCAGTGAATCTTTTTTATCGGTGAATATTGTTAAAACTGATGGTCCAAAAAACACTCTGCTACTCTTTCATGGGCATGTTCTCGTACACATAAACTTTTATAAAGTAGAATTGGATAATTTTATTTTATAAAGTAGAACAGGACAGAGTAACCTAGAATCTAATTCTACTTTATAAAAGTTTATGTGTACGAGGACATGCCCATGAAAGAGTAGCAGAGTGTTTTTTGGACCATCAGTTTTAACCAATATTGTCTTCGTTAGATGAATTTTTTTTTAAATATAATTTTGTTTCCATTTCGTAGCTATTAGTAGAATGTTTTTTGGGTTTTGATGGTTTTTTTTTTTAAGTGTGTTGTTATTAAGTGGTGGTATGCACAGTGTGGGTAATGCTCTACAATATTGTTGACTATTAGTCTTAGACTGTAGGAATAATTCCCCGCCCTGTCCACGGTCAGTAGGGGACACCGATGGGCTTGGAAAGGCCGCCGTCCGTCGGATGGGACGTTAAGCCGTGGCCCCGTGTGCAGGAGAGCCATACCCTGTGCACATTAAAGAACACACTGGATGGCCTTGACGGGAGGTTACTACCATCTGTTTCCCAACAGCTGTTCCAGTGGGTCCCCTCCCCCAACCTTCTCCGAGCCTTCGGGGTCCTTGTGACCTGCCCATTTAGCCCATGGTGTGCAAAAAAGTGCCGCTCAGAGGTAAAACAACCCAACATTAAAGAACACACTGGATGGCCTTGACGGGAGGTTACTACCATCTGTCTCCCAACAGCTGTTCCAGTGGTCCCCTCCCCCAACCTTCTCTGAGCCTTCAGGGTCCTTGTGACCTGCCCATTTAGCCCATGGTGTGCAAAAAAGTGCCGCTCAGAGGTAAAACAACCCAACAGCTGTAGGAATAAGTTATCAATTTCAGATTTTGTTGTTTGTATTATAATTTTGCTTTTGCATGAGAAAGTTTGATTTAAAAAATTTTCACTAATACCAATGAGGATGCTAAGATCATGGTGAAAGGAGATGGGACTACTTTTTATTCTACTTTCAGGAGCGAACAATAAAACAGATGTATAAACAAACAATAAACAAACATAGCAACAGTATAAACAGCATTTATATTCTACAACCCAATAGTTGAGAAGAGCTAGAGTCTGCAAACTGTGTGTGAGCTTAATTGCTAGCTGTGAAATTCAATCTTTTGTAAATTGTAATAGCAGAATGGCAACAATATTTGATCATCGAAATTGTTTATAATTGCTGCTCACAATTCAGGCAACTGTGTTTGTTGCCTCTTACATTTTTTTACATTAGTCAACTAAATCAAAATTATGGTGTTTTTTTTAACCACATTAAAAAATGGTTTTTCATGCATCCAAAAATGAACTGTTTTTTATTAAAGTATAATAGTTGTTGCTGTAATGTAGTGTTGATTTAATGAAATAATGTTTTTTTTTACCTGTTTTTAGTATTCCTGCCCCAGCACTAGACCTCTTATCTAAGATGCTAAAACTGGATCCAAAAAGGCGAATTACAGCAGAAAATTCCCTTCAGTGTAAATGGTTAAAAAACATTCATCCCGACAAATTGTCACCTCCCAAGTATGTACACGTTTTGTTTCCTTATATTTTGCTTGTATGTAACATTTATATCCAGTGACAATAATATAAAAATACATGTGCACTTGGCACAAATGACTGTTTAAAAGCAAACTGTATATCAAACATTGCCGAATTTATCGAGAGCAGCCATTTAGCAAAGAAAAAGGAAGTATCCATAAATAAAAAATAAATATCCCCTCAAGCAGCTGCTTGCCACAGAAGTCTGAAAGGAGCCTGTCAGTTTATATGCCATAGTAGAAGGTCTGAGAGGATGGCAGGACCTCAGCAGAAAAACGACACATACATCCATGCCTTATCCGGGGCTCGAACCCAGGTTCTCTAACCACTCGGCCATGGATGGCATGGAAGTATCCATAGGCTCATTAATTATAACATGAAATTTTCTTAATTTTTGTAAACTTTCAAAAGGAGAAAGCTTCATAATGCAAATAATGAAAAACTCAACAAATTTTGTGGTAGCACAACTCGAAAGGTTTTCTAATCGGGGAGCTTCGGTGTACATTGGCATCAATAAGTGTTGTTGCTCTTTTCTGAGCTGCTTTTTATTTCTGATTCTTGACATTGCAGCCTTGTGAAAAGAAGATTCTTTTTTTACCAATATAGCAGTTGAACTTTTAAAGTTCATATTTTAATAAGAAATTTTTTATTAATTTTTCTACCCAACCATAAGCAGTTCTGTTCAGTGTTATGTCTTTGGCACAATTTTTTTTGTTCGTATAGTTTTGTGGAAGGCTGAATAGAAATAGAGATATATGTAAAAAAATATATATATATATCCCCTTAAACAGCTGCTTGCCACAGAGGTCTGACAGGAGCCTGTCTTTATATACCATAGTAGATGGTCTGGTTAATACGGGGTGGGGAGTGGGTCCCAAAGGACCCACTCCCCATGGGGAAAGCACGTGCTCCGTCTCACGACACTACACGTGCATAGCAACTAGAGGCCTGGAAGTAGAAGATGAAGTTTGTCTCAGGAGAGACCAGTAAGGACTTGGAGTATGGGTGGTGTTAAAGGGGGTGCTGAGTGCAGCCCGGGAGGAAAGTAGGAAGATAAGTCAAAGAGAGACAGCAGCCACGGACCTCAAAGGAGAGAGTCCCAGTAGACGGTCTGTGAGAACAGTGAGACTTCAGCAGAAAGACAACACAAACATCCATGTCTTACGCAGGGTTCGAACTCGGGTCCCTTTGATCAGTAGCCAAGCACACTTGGCCATGGGACAGCTGATCTATGTACAGAGTGATTATAATTAAACTGACAGTACTCAGAGCGATGTAGAGAAGGATCTACTCTATAGATCACCTTAATAAGAACATGGGGTAGAAAATTTGCGAAAAAAAAATTAGTGTTGGTACCACCAGATGGCATGGGTGTGCTAAAGAAAATGCCAAGTTGAACAAACATAACCTTTATTTTACAAATCAAGATTCTCAATATGTGAACCATTCATATGCAAAATGTGCTGTGGAATCGTAATATGGCATGGTCCACAGTTGCTTGAAACAGATTTTTTGGGTCACAGTTGTTTTGGGGAATGGCTTCAACATACTGTGTTATTCTTGCCTTCAGTTCAGCAAGCAATTCAACATTGCCTTGGTAAACTCTGCTTTTCAAATAACCCCATAACCAAAAATCGCATGGGTTTAGGTCAGGGGAATGCGATGGCCGAGCATTGGAAAATATTCGATAAATTATTCTGTCCTCACCAAATGTGGTACGCAACAATTGCATTGCTGTACATGCAATATGGAGTGGTGCCCCATCCTGCATGAAGGTTATGGAGTCTAAGCAATTTCTTTCTTGCAAAGCCAGGGGCGGGGGTGGCTCAGTCAGTAGCGCGCCAGGCTCGTAATCTGTAGTTCCCAGGTTCGAGTCCCAGCTGGGTCAGCGTTGAGATTTATCTCCGCAAAATTCCCCGCCCTACCCACGGTCAGTAGGGGACACCGATGGGCTTGGAAAGGCCACCGTCCGTCGGATGGGACGTGAAGCCGTGGCCCCGTGTGCAGGAGAGCCATACCCTGTGCACGCTAAAGAACACGCTGGATGGCCTTGACAGGAGGCTATCATCTGTCTCCCAACAGCTGTTCCAGTGGGTCCCCTCCCCCAACCTTCTCTGAGCCTTCGGGGTCCATGTGACCTGGCCATTTAGCCCATGGTGTGCAAAAAAGTGCCACTCAGAGGTAAAACAACCCAACCTTTCTTGCAAAGCCGGAATAATCTTGTGGCTGAGAAGATCTGTGTAATGTGGTTCATTCATTGATCGACACATGGAGCCCTGAGGTGTGATCTCAATGAAAAATGGTCCAATTATAAAGTTTGCAGTAAATCTGCACTATACAGCTATGTAGTTGGAGTGTAGGGGCACAGCATGCGAATGTCTAGGTCCCCATATTCGGCTGTTGTGCGTATTCACTCTCCATATAGGGGAAAAGTGCACCTCATCAGTTCATAAGACTTTCGAAGGCCATGTTGTCGAGCTGCATCCTCACTAGAAATCGCTAAGCAAAGTCTGTGCACTGTTCAGGATCACGTGGTTGAAGCTGCTGCACCTTATAAATTTTATAAGGATACTGTTTCAGGATGGACCGTATAATTTTACGGACAGTTGACCACATAAGTTGCAGTTGCCAGGATACCTGTCTCACACTAACTACAGATAGCTCCAATTGTGACGATTTCTGCAGCAATAAGTGCAACGTCTTCCACATTACTTTCTGCAACAAGCCACTGGCCTTTACCCAGAGCCACACCCAACTCGCCTGTTTATTTGAATTTCTGAATCATAACTGACAGACTTCTGCGGCAAGCAGCTGTTTGAAGGGGTATTTATTTTATTTTATTATTTTTAATCTTCAGCCGATTTAGTGACAAATGTCCTTTCCTTATATCTTTCAAATGATGATATTCGCATAATGCAGAGGTGGCATTACTCCCATTTTGGTAAAAGTTTCACTAGCAAAGCTCTGTGTTTCTTGCACCAAGCTTTGCTAGTGAATACTTTATAATGTGCCTCATTCAATTGTTACGTGTGATTGGCTGCAATGTCATGAGAAGTTAGCATGTTCTACACGTTTTTAGCGCACCCACACCACCTTATGGCACTAACACTAATTTTTTATTCTCAAGTTCTCTACCCCATGTTCTTATTAAGGTATCCACCACTTTATACTGTGATCCACCAAGTAGATCCTTCTCTACATTGCTGAGTACTGTGAGTTTAATTATAACCACCCTGTATATTTGATAGTTATTGATGGGTAAGCTGTCAGTTTAATTAGAACAATATATGCATGACATTACTGTAATCATCTGTCTCAACAGTTGCTTTGCAATATTTAATATACAAATAAGTTCAGGGATATGCAGATTCCATATTAAGTAAAACATTTAAGTAATAACTTGACATATTATTTAAGTAATAACTCGACATATAATACCAAATATGTCGAGTGCATTTATTATTTATCAACTGTATTACTTGTAAGGCCGTCCCGTGGCCGAGTGGTTAGCGCGCTTGGCTACTGATCTACGGGACTTGGGTTCGAGCCCCGGGTAAGGCATGGTGTGTGTGTCGTTTTTCTGCTGAGGTCCTGCCATCCTCTCAGACCTTCTACTATGGCATATAAACTGACAGGCTCCTGTCAGACCTCTGTGGCAAGCAGCTGCTTGAGGGGGTATTTATTTTATTTTTATTATTACTTGTAAGGAAATACTTCCATTTATATGGCATGAGTTTGCTGCTTGTGGCAAAAATTGCCGGAACACTCCCTACATATGATGTAACGTAGGTTGAAAAGGTTCATATCATCAATTAGAGGAGATCTTGATCGGCAGCCAGTAGCTCAGTGGTCCGGACAGTAATATGTTTAAAAGTAATATGTTTAAAAGGTCATGTCAGAAGGTCATGGGTTTGTATCCCACCTCACTCAAGACAATTTTTCCTCTAAAATTTAAATAGACTTCAAAATGGTATTTTATAGGTTAAGTAAAACATATTTATACTTGTTTTACATTTCTGCAGATCATACACACCGAAATATATTTTTTTATAAAGCCATTTACTTTATCCTGCATTTTCTTGAATAACTGAAAAAAAACAGTTTCAGCATGAGTGGGATACTAACCCACAACCTCTTAATAGCATGTCGGGTGTTCTGACCACGGCTCAATGGTACCATCTATGATTGGGTTGATATTGAAATAGTTATTCATATGTATAGTCAACATGTCTTAATAGTGTTTATCAATGTAAGTTTCAATAGCAGAGAAGCACAGGAAATGTCAAGTAAACATGGAACTTATGAATCGTTAGCTGAAAAAATTGAGTTCACAGTCTTCTAACAATATGCCTGGTGCTCTGACCACTAAGCTGTTAGTTCTCTTTTTAGCTTATTTTTACTATAAACTTTCCATAATACAATTGTCTGCGGTGCCATCTAGGATCAGGACAGCCAAATTGCCCCATGATGTTGAAATAATTATTTATATATATAGTGTATTTGTAAATATCATTTGTATGCATTAGTAATATTGTATTTATATTTAAAACATACCTTAACAGTGTTTATCAATGCAAGTTGCAATAGTAGAGAAGGGCAGGTCAGAGCACTTGGTATATTATCAGGAGGTTGTGGATTCATATTCCACTTGTAGCCAAACTCGATTTTTTCAGCTAACTATTCATGAGCTATATGTTTTCTCATTTGTAATTTAGAATACTATGAAGCATTGTATTGATATTCTAGAAGAGCTAGTGTAATTAGATTATAGATCCTTGTCATGTTCACCTTTCTTTGGCAACTGAATGAATCAATTACATTCAGATGCCAAAGTTAAAACTTCCCGATTCTAGATGGCAGTGCAGATAATTGCATTAGGGAAAGTTTATATTAATAATAAGCTGAAAGAAGAACTAGCTGATGGTATCACTCGAGTGCGGGGGTGGCTCAGTCGGTAACGCGCCAGGCTCATAATCTGTAGTTCCCAGGTTAGTCCCAGCAGGGTCAGCGTTGAGATTTATCTCCGCAAAATTCCCCGCCCTGCCCACGGTCAGTAGGGGACACCGATGGGCTTGGAAAGGCCGCCATCCGCCGGATGAGACGTTAAGCTGTGGCCCCGTGTGCGGGAGAGCCATACCCTGTGCACGTTAAAGAACACGCTGGATGGCCTTGACGGGAGGCTACCATCTGTCTCCCAACAGCTGTTCCAGTGGGTCCCCTCCCCCAACCTTCTCTGAGCCTTCGGGGTCCATGTGACCTGGCCATTTAGCCCATGGTGTGCAAAAAAGTGCTGCTCAGAGGTAAAACAACCCACAGCCCACTCAAGTGCGGACACTAAAGCAACTGATGAAGCCAATCTTTTGACTTGATGCAGGAAAAAAATTTAGTCTCTTGATTCTATAGTGATAGCAATTGTTTCAAGTAATACATAAACAATATAAAAGTTGCATTCGTTAGCCATGTACTGAACACATTTGTCCTTAGCGTGACTTTAGCATCAATTCAAATTTTAAAGGAAGAATTGTCTTGAGCCAGGTGGGAAACGAACCCACAACGCTAAAGTGCTGATATATTAGTTTATATGGAATACGTCGAGCTTATTTCATTATTTATTATCTGCATGCTTGTAATCATATGCTTCCATCTATTGGCAAAAGTTAAAATGCCGCTTGTGGCTAAACTGCCCAGAATAGCGCATATATGTGACATAAAAGAAATGTTCGTAGCATTAATTAGTGGAGATTTTGATCGGCGGCCAGTAGCTCAGTGGTCCAGAGCACCTGACATGTTATCAGGAGGTCGTGGGTTCGTATCCCATCTGGCTCAAGACAATTTTTCCTCTAAAATTTGAATCAACGTTAAAATGCTGATTAGTTAATAATAATCGTACTTAAACATGCAGCAAATACTGGATATTTAATCTTTCGGTTAAGAACAAGCAGTTCATGTAGTTTAAGATGACTGATGCAACAACTTGAGATATTACACTGTACATATCACTGAAGTTAGCTCTTGCTGAATCACATATCTTCTAATTTGTCACGTAAGCCCCATAAGAACAAAGCAAGCACTTTTATTACCTAAATATTCTCTACCAAACTGATGAAGACTACAGTGGTGAAACCTTAACTGATAACTAGAGTATAATAGTAATAACCTGCTGTGCTCTTATAGTTAAGTTTGACAAAGCTGCATTATTCATGAAACTTAATTGGTACTAATTACAGTCATTGATGTAGCATAGGGTATAAAAAGTCTACATGCCTATCGACCCTCTTGGAATACTAAGTCTGCATGAACTGTGCTAATGGGAGATTAATAATCTGTAATAAAAAATAATAATAAATACCCCCTCAAGCAGCTGCTTGCCACAGAGGTCTGAGAGGATGGCAGGACCTCAGCAGAAAAACGACACGCATCCATGCCTTACCCGGGACTCGAACCCAGGTCCCTTATATCAGTAGCCAAGCGTGCTAACCACTCGGCCATGGGACGGCTAAAACGTAACTGTGCCATATTCATCTCTGATTTAAGGCTTATTTTATTAGGTGTGATATAGAAAAATTGTGTTATGTTCTTGGTTAGCTTTTAAAACAAGCAATAATTTGTATTCTATGCGAGTTATATATATCCTCTAATTTCTTGATATTTAATTGTATTCTTTTAAATTTTTTACATTATTTCAAAATTTTTATGACCTACTGAAATTATAAAATTAACATTTGTTTTACTTTCTTTTAGACTTCCTTGTTGGCGAGACTGCCACGAAATGCGGTCTAAAATCCGGCATCAACCAAGATAAGTTCCCATTAAAATCGGTACGATTGACAAAGAACAACAAAATCATGTTTCAAGATTCGTCAGTTACAGATGCTAGAATTATTTTTAGATCATAATCATACAAAAATTATTCAGGAATTTATTTTGTTGTTTTAGGATCATTATTTAAATATTTATTTATATTAATAAGCACAAATTAATATTTTTATGTAGTATACCAGCAGAGGTTCTATTGTGATATATTATGTACATGAAATTTTTTTAATGAAATGTAAATAATTTGAATAAAGATTTTAATAAACTCGGTGCTACTGTAGCAAAAAGCAAAATTGGTAATCTAGTTAGTATAATAGCTTTAAAGAAAGCTTTAACATTGAGGTCTTTTAAAGCTTTCCCCGATTAGTATAAATGAGCCTGGCAGTAGTGCCACTATCAACTGCCTAATTTTGCTAAGAAGCCAAATATTGTATGATTAAACTAGTTCAGTCTTTTGTTTTTGACAAAATGAGACAAATGGTAATGGTACCATTGCTTAGATTAAAGTATTTAAAGAAACATTTTGACCCCCACTCCTAAATTTCAGATTTTAGTTTGTCTTTAATGTTTGATAGTAAAAAAAAAACATCAGTTCATAGAGCTTTGGCCACAAGATCATTCAGTACCAGTTCCTGACTACACATTTTTAATATATACCAATAACTTTTATAGGGCGTTTAGAAATGAATTTTGCTCATCTCAACCATCATTTTAAGCTACTTATACCGAGTCGTAAATATTTCACTCAGATTGACTTTTGCATTATACATGTAACTCGCAGCTTGAACACTAATATAACTGCTGGAATTATAGGTATGTGCAGAATAGGGCATGGTGTAGATGAGGGACTTCCAATTTTCGGAAAAAGACGTATTTAAGAGATAGGGTCCCCAAAAATGGTTGTAGGACTTCTGTGATCATAAATCTGCCACTCAAGGTGACCAGAAGCCTTCTGGTAGTCCCTGTAATGCAGTGGTTTAGGGGCAGGGTTAGGGGACTTCTGCAAAAAAAAAAATGGGAAAACTTGATAAACCATTTAAAGGATTTGGGTTGTTTTTCCTTTGAGCAGCACTTGTTTTGCACAATGGGCTAAATAGCTAGGTTACAAGGACCTGAAAGGCTCGGAGAAGATTGTGGGAGGGGACCAACTGGACAGTTGTAAGCCTCCCATCAAGGTCACCAAGTGTTCTTTAATGTGCACAGGTTATGGCTCTCCCATACACCAGAACCTGGCTTTAACGTCCCATCTGATAGACAGCAGCCTTTCCAATCTGATCAGTGTGGCCTACTGATACCTACTACCCGGCCAGGGCGAAGAGTGTGGCAGAGATAAATCTCAACACTGGCCCAAGTGGGACTCGAACTACAGATTTTGAGCCTGACATGCTACCAACTGGGCCATCCTCTTCCTTAAACGAAAACCCCGGGATTTCTTTTCAAAAAGTTTGCTTACTGTATGCTGTAATTCGTTCAATCAGCTTCGTTTCCCTACTATTCTCATTGCCTACAAGAACTCATTGTCTGAAAGCGCGATCTCAGCCGTGAATTTGCTTATGGCCACGACAGACGTGGGTAACTTTTCGTCCGACTTGCGATTGCTCTTGATAAGTCCAACCTATTCAACTCTTTAAGACGAAAAACGCTTCTATTATCATTAATTTTTTTTATTTTCCCTATTCCATTACTATTCTTATACCATTTTTTGCAATAGAAGGGAAAATGAATTATATTGAAGATAATTTAGTTGAAACTATGCAAGCTTTTTAATAGAAATTTGTAGGGGTGGGGGTGGCTCAGTCGGTAGTGCACCAAGTGCGTAATCTGTAGTTCCCAGGTTCGAGTCCCAGCTGGATCAGCATAGAGAGTTATCTCCTCAAAATTCCCCTCCCTGCCCACGGTCAGTGTGGGAACACGATGGGCTTGGAAAGGCCGCCGCAAGCCGTGGCCCTATGTGTGGGAGAGCTACACCCTGCACACGTTAAAGAACACGCTGGATGGCCTTGAAGGAAGGCTACCATCTGTCTCCCAACAGCCGCTCCAGTGGGTTCCCAACCTTCTCTGAGCCTTCGGGGTCTTTGTGACCTGGCCATTTGGCCCATCGTGTGCAAAAAAAGTGCCACTCAGGGGTTAAACAACCAATCAAATTTGTTTATACCGTCTAAAAACAAGTGAAGCAATATTTAATAAAGTTGTAAAAATATTTCATTCCAAAAATGTTGAATTGTGAAAACTGAAATAAGCCAGATATTTATAATGTACGAAACAAATGCCCCATCCCTCGAGGCATTTCTTGAGGGCGTGGGGCAAGTTTTCCAATAGCGTTTTGGGTATAGCCCATAGATGAAATGGCATCCCAACTGAGAATTTTCTCTTGGAATACTTTGCGTACATTGTGATCTCAACTCGGAATATTTATTTGTCTTGAGGGTTAAGTAAAATTGATATATGCAGACTGTAAAAGTTGACTTTTCATAAAGAAGCACTTGACACGTTATGATTTTTTTCATATTTAACAGAACTATTGTTTACTGACCTTTCATTCATAATAATTACCTTTATTTAAATTACACTAATTTCCTTCCCGATTATAAATCTGAAAATTAAATCTTTCTGGTGAAAGTGTTTTCCATCACACGAAAGTATTTGGCCTGTGTATAAAAAAATAGAACGGTTTTACAAGATTTTGTATACAGGATGTCCCTGAATTCATGGCCCAAACGTTAGGGGATGGTAGTGCACACCGAACCCACCAATATTCATCATAGAATATGCGGCCGGAAACGCAGTTGGGTTGTTTTACCTCTGAGCGGCACTTTTTTGCACACTATGGGCTAAATGGCCAGGTCACATGGACCCCGAAGGCTCAGAGAAGGTTGTGGGAGGGGACCCACTGGAACAGCTGTTGGGAGACAGATGGTAGCCTCCCGTCAAGGCCATCCAGCGTGTTCTTTAACGTGCACAGGGTATGGCTCTCCCGCACACGGGGCCACGGCTTAACGTCCCATCCGACGGACGGCGGCCTTTCCAAGCCCATCGGTGTCCCCTACTGACCACGGGCAGGGCGGGGAATTTTGCGGAGATAAATCTCAACGCTGACCCAGCTGGGACTCGAACCTGGGAACTACAGATTACGAGTCTGGCACGCTACCGACTGAGCCACCCCGCCCCTACGGAAACGCAGTTGGTGCCGGTAGGGGCACAGACGAGGCTTGCACGGCTAAAAAGTGCTGGATCAGCCAAAACTCCCAGCATTCTCAGTCGCCGATGTGCGACAAGACCGGTGTTTAAGAGCAGGTACGCCGATCACTACTCCGCCGTTGTGCCGCCTGTATCAACGTTGGTGGGCGGACGTTTGAGCATTTGTTGTAATGATCTCCAATAAATGTCACTCTGGAAACTTCTGTGTCTGTCCTTCATTTCTGACTCCTCACTGCATTTGCGGCCGCATGTTCTATGACGAATATTGGTGGGTTCGGAGTGTACTACCATCCCCTCACGTTTGGGCCATGAATTCAGGGACATCCTGTAGAATATGATGTACAAGTCTTGTACCTCCCATAATTCTGTATCTGCACACATTGGTGTTCCAGATCAGGCCAGGTTATATGAAAAAAAGGGTTGGTAGTTTTACCTCTGAGCGACATTTTTTGCACACCCTGGGCTAAATGGCCAGGTCACAAGGACCCTGAAGGCCACAGTAAGGAGAACCATTTTTTCCCAATTATTTCAAGCGTTTCTCCATCTCCGCAAAACTCCCCGCCCACAGTAAGTAGGGGGCACCGATGGGCTTGGAAAGGCCGCTGTCCGTTGGATGGGACGTGAAGTCGTGGCCTGTGCGCGGGAGAGCCATACCCTGTGCATGTTAAACAGGCTGGATGGCCTTGACGGGAGGCTACCATCTGTCTCCCAACAGCTGTTCCAGTGGGTTCCTTCCCCCAACCTTCTCTGAGCCTTGAGTCCTTGTGACCTGGCCATTTAGCCCATGGTGTGCAAAAAAAGTGCCGCTCAGAGGTAAAACAACCCAATGTTAAAGAACACACTGGATGGCCTTGACGGGAGGCTACCGTCTGTTCCAGTGGGTTCCATCCCCTAACTTTCTCTGAGCCTTAAGTCCTTGTGACCTGGCCATTTAGCCCATGGTGTGCAAAAAAAGTGCCGCTCAGAGGTAAAACAACCCAATGTTAAAGAACACACTGGATGGCCTTGACGGGAGGCTACCGTCTGTTCCAGTGGGTTCCATCCCCTAACTTTCTCTGAGCCTTAAGTCCTTGTGACCTGGCCATTTAGCCCATGGTGTGCAAAAAAAGTGCCGCTCAGAGGTAAAACAACCAACCCAAGTGTTTCTTGTTTACAGGACATTTACCTGTGATAATTTATTACTGTACTACTGCCAAGTTTTAAAATCGTGTAAAACCGACTGTAAACACCAAAGATCACTCAAACCACACCAACACGTTTATTGCATCAACTTTTTACAATATTACAACAAAGTCGGACAAATTTATAATTAAAACATGCATATATATATATTTACAAAAGAATCAACTTGAACATGAGGCTTTTTCTTACTGTCTGCCTTTAATAAACTGACGTTCATTCAAACTGACAACACTAACATATCACAATTCTTTAAAATGGAGTGCAAGAATTTCTAAAGTTTGTAACTAGATGACACATAATTATCAAAATTAAACATCGATATCAAATAGTCTTATAAAATTGCATCACATGCTAACACCATACGCAGTGCAATTATTTGCACAACCAAAGTTCATTTCTTTGTAATGTGGCTAACAGTATTCCTTGCACCATTTTTTTTTGAAATCAGTAATGAACAAAGTATTGCAACTTCTGTAGCAGATTCAGTTTTACTGAAACTTAACACCATGCTAACAAACGAAAATTACCATAAAATTTAAAACTATATATATATGTTTTTTTTGTTCTCTTCGTAAATAAGTATAGGGATCAGTTTCAATGGGCAAGAAAATTTACTTTAAAAAAAAGAATTCCAGATCTGTTTTCGGTGGGGATATGACAATTTGGTTTCTTTTAAATTCTGCCGTAAGTGTGCTGAAATAAGTTTTTAAATTAAAAACTTTTGTGGAAGACTATTATAAGGGCTACGTCAAATTGATCTTTTACCCAACCCCATTTTACAAGACCCCCCCACTCCGAAAAAAAGTCATTTATATTACTTTTCATTTTCAAGTTTCGAAGAGTTCATTCCTAATCTTACTAAGGCTGTGATATAGAATATTTTGGTGGTGGGGTAGTGATGTAGCTGGAATGCTATTCCAGTAAGTAATTTCATCCCCCCCATGGAAACCTTCTTGCAAAAATGTGTCATATTTTTTCTTTGTTCTGGCTTTTGAAGGAGGTTGGGTTGTTTCACTTCTGAGCAGCACTTTTTTGCACACCATGGGCTAAATGGCCAGGTCACATGGACCCCGAAAGCTCAGAGAAGGTTGGGGGAGGAGACCCACTGGAACAGCTGTTGGGAGACAGATGGTAGCCTCCCGTCAAGGCCATCCAGTGTGTTCTTTAACGTGCACAGGGTATGGCTCTCCCACACACGGGGCCACGGCTTAACGTCCCATCCGACGGACAGCGGCCCTTCCAAGCCCATCGTGCCAATACTGACCGTGGGCAGGGAGGGGAATTTTGCGGAGATAAATCTCAACTCTGACCCAGCTGGGACTCGAACCTGGGAACTACAGATTACGAGCCTGGCGCGCTACCGACTGAGCCACCCGCGCCCCAAGTCTCAGTATGACATGGAGAAGATCTATGAGGAAGGCAAGTCTCAGTACCACTAGATAAAGATCTGTGAGGAAGGAAAGACCTCTAACAGAAAGAAAACAACAATGCTTTGTCCAGGACACTAACAAAGGTTCCTTTACAGCCAAGTACATTAACCACTACATCAGTTCTACTTCAAATAATTATTAATCAGAATTGATAGCAAGCTGGTGGGATATTGCACTTTAGAGACCTGAGCATTTATAACACATCATTTATTTCAATATTAATACACTACAAGGCAGTTTCGAATAAAATTGCAAGGCCGAAAAACAAGCTTTTCACCACGCATCTGTAGCTGAAATTCTGATTTTAATAAAATTCTACAATTTCCTTACATTTTTCTGCATCCTGGTTATAATGGCCCAAATTTATGAAACGTTATGAAAATATCACCAAGTATATTCCCTAGGTCAGTGATGGCTAATTCTGTCTGACCTTTTCTTGAGACCACAGGAAACAGTCCTGAAAAATTTAGTGCAGGACTGTTTTTTAAGGACAAGAATATATGTGCTCGAATTGATAATTGTCTAAAATAAAATACTTTTTATGGAGGCAGTTTGAATTTTAAACTACTAAATTAACTACTGTTTTTAATACATTCTCTGAATTGGGTTGGGTTGTTTTACCTCTGAGCGGCTCATTTTTTGTACACAATGGGTTATTTTACCTCTGAGCGGCACTTTTTTGCACACCATGGGCTAAATGGCCAGGTCACATTGACCCCAAGGCTCAGAGAAGGTTGGGGGAGGGGACCCACTGGAACAGCTGTTGGGAGACAGATGGTAGTCTCCCGTCAAGGCCATCCAGCGTGTTCTTTAACATGCGCAGGGTATGACTCTCCCACACACGGGGCCACGGCTTAACGTCCCATCCGACGGACGGCGGCCTTTCCAAGCCCATCGGTGTTCCCTACTGACCGTGGGCAGGGCGGGGAATTTGGCGGAGATAAATCTCAACGCTGACCCAGCTGGGACTCGAACCTGGGAACTACAGATTACAAGCCTGGCGCGCTACCGACTGAGCCACCCCCGCCCCCTGTACATGGGGACATGACTTAATGTCATGTCCATCTAACGGATTCCTTTCCAAGCTCACTGGTATCCACTGACTGTGGGCGGAGATCAATCTCAAAGGTTCGAGTCCTGATGGGATTCAAACCTGGGAACTGCATATTACGCGCCTGGCATGCTGCTGACTGAACTCCCATCCCCCATCACACCCCGCCCCAGAGTAACTTGAACTCTGAAATGAAACTTTGATGAACTCTAAAACCCACATAATGCCCCACACAACAATATGGCCAACCTTAAATAAAAATTTTCTTACAGACAGGACAAAATTTTTCAGAGAGCATTTTTCAATTTTGTCCTATGTAGTCATTTTGGAGTAAAAATGCTTCACTAAATATTATTATTATTATGAAACTTAATTAAAACGGCGCTTAATTTTGTATGCCAGTTAAATTTTTTTTTCCAATTCTATAGTCAAAGAAATCTTGTTTTTGTACATGAGAAACTTTTCTCTATATCCATTAAGTTGATGCAGAAATAAAATTGTAAAAAATTTAAAAAATTTAATATTTTTAAATGAAAAAATATCTATTACATGATTATCTAAACGAAATCATGACTTTAGTTTTAAATATTTAAATATTTTTCAGAAACAGTTGTACAGACAGAAAGCAATAAAACGGACTCTTGTATCTATTTTGAAACAATTTGTTGGATTCAAGCAGTGATTGATTAATAGAATGAGTAAGAAATTGTTTGTAAACTTAATATTAAATTAATATATCACTGTGAACTTAGACTGAGATAAGGTTTAAATCTGACAGTGAATAATAAGAAAACAGAAATCTTCTGTATGAAATTAGTTATTCATAAACTATTAATACTGCTAAACTTCACAGATTCAAACTACAAAAGATAAAAATAAGCAATATATCTATATGATTACAAAAATACCCTATTGCAATTTGTAAAATTACAAAAAAATTTACCTGTAAAATTCTTAACATTTTTATGGACATTTCAAATTTTAGTTATTTTTTACAGATGATTGGTAACCTGGCCCACAATGCTCTAATTCAGGGGTTCTCAACGAGGGGTGTGTGGTAAATTTTTTTGGGGTACGCCATGAGAGCTCAAAAGTTGCTAGTTCTATTAACAAAGTCGCTAAGTTGGCATTATTATACTATAACTATAGCTTTATCTATCTATACAAGGGGTACGCCAGTTACATAAACATTTCCAGGGGGTACGTGAAGCATAAAAGGGTGAGTTGGGTTGTTTTACCTCTGAGCGGCCTTTTTTGCACACCATGGGCTAAATGGCCAGGCCACAAGGACCCCTAAGGCTCAGAGGTTGGGGGAGGGGACCCACTGGAACAGCTGTTGGGAGACAGATGGTAGCCTCCCTTCAAGGTCATCCAGTGTGTTCTTTAACGTGCACAGGGTATGGCTCTCCCGCACACAGGGCCATGGCCTAACGTCCCATCCGACAGACGGCGGCCTTTCCAAGCCCATCGGTGTCCCCTACTAACCGTGGGCAGGGCGGGGAAATTTTGCGGAGATAAATCTCAACGCTGACCCAGCTGGGACTCGAACCTGGGAACTACAGATTACGAGCCTGGCACGCTACCGACTGAGCCACCCCCGCCCCTAAAAGGGTGAGAGCTACTGCTCTAATTCATTCATAATATTTTGGTACTTGAATGAAACTAATTTGTTTCTCATAAATCCATTTTAATAATAATTTAATCTTTATTTACCTATATAAATTTTAATATTCATTTTTTTTCATAACTTGATAGCTTACATGCATTAAAATCTGCAGGCACATAGAAGTTAGCCATTCCTGCTTAGATCATGGCATGGGGTTTGCGGCAAATCCCTCTGAGTATCAAAATGTCACATTGCACAATTCGAGTATATATTAACAGTGACCCAAATTGTTGGAAAAACAAATCAACCAGAGTTGGCACAATGGGCTACAACACTACAATGAATTGAGTAACGAATGTTGGACAATTCACTACTTTCTTGGATTCATCCCACACTGTTGGGTAAGTGTGGAAAGAATGAACAATGATTAAATATTTTCACCCACATGAACAAGAATTATCTTTACCAATTTCAGATTAATCATAGTGTAGTAAATAAATATTTAATTCACAATTTCACTGTATTTGTGAAAGTATACGTTAAAAATTTAGAAGTGAAAGCGTCAAATAATTGTAACCTTTTCGAAGTTTTTTAAATTGAGATTTCCATGAGTATAGTGCCACAACAAAGGTGGTTGGGTTGTTTTACCTCTGAGCGGCACTTTTTTGCACACCATGGGCTAAATGGCCAGGCCACAAGGACCCCAAAGGCTCAGAGGTTGGGGGAGGGGACCCACTGGAACAGCTGTTGGGAGACAGATGGTAGCCTCCCGTCAAGGCCATCCAGCGTGTTCTTTAACGTGCACAGGGTATAGCTCTCCCGCACACGGGGCCACGGCTTAACGTCCCATCCGACGGACGGCGGCCTTTCCAAGCCCATCGGTGTCCCCTACTGACCGTGGGCAGGGCGGGGAATTTTGCGGAGATAAATCTCAACGCTGACGCAGCTGGGACTCGAACCCGGGAACTACAGATTACAAGCCTGGCGCGCTACCGACTGAGCCACCCCCGCCCCCACAACAAAGTATCCAATGCTCAAGGCTATGTAAAATACCTAAGCACTGAAATCAGCTCTAGCAAAAAACTTGTCACACAATCTGGTTCCAGCAGAAGATGTCATGATGTGGGAATGTGCCAGCAGAAAACTACATATTTATACTGCTAAGACAATAATATCAAACAGTAACCATTTGAATGTTAGGATACATCAGCAAAAATGCACAAGACGATGTCTTGCACTTCTTTGCCTGCAAAAAAAGGAACTGTATAGTTCTCTTGTTGGTCTGACATCGAAAGGCTTTGGGTTGGGTTACCTCTGAACAGTACTTTTTTGCACACCATGGGCTAAATAGCCAGATCACAAGGACCCCGAAGGCTCAGAGAAGGTTGGGTGAGGGGACCCACTGGAACAGCTGTTGGGAGACAGATGGTAGCCTCCCGTCAAGGCCATCCAGCATGTTCTTAAATGTGCACGGGTATGGCTCTCTCATACACAGGGCCACAGTTTAACATCCCATCCGACGGATGGCTGCCTTTCCAAGCCCATCGGTGTCCCCTAATGACCACGGGCAGGTGGGGAGTTTTGCGGAGATAAATCTCAATGCTGAACCAGTTGGGACTCAAACCTGGGAACTACAGATTACGAGCCTGGTGCACTACTGATTGAGCTATCCCTGCCCCCATACCAAAAGGCAAAAGTGGACTTTCTGCATTATGTGGTAAGTCTTCAAACATGGTAATATATGCTAATTAGAGTGGCACTGCTCATTTGAAACTTTCACTTCTATATTTTTGATGTGTACTTTTACAAACACAGTGAAATTGTGAATTAAATATTTAACAGATATTAAACAGCCGTTGGGCTGATTGACTAACATCTGTAGGCAAAATTTGCAGCAGATTTGGTTTTGATTCCTATGCTGTTATTTTCTTTGCTCCATATTAGCATAGCTGCTGATATAACTATTTTAAAATATGCAAAACTGTAACCAAAAATTTTTGACTCTAATCTTTTTTTAAGAATTCAGATGTTTGTCTTGCAGGTAAAGGTACAAGGTAAGTCTAAAGTACAGGTAAAGTTAAAATCTGATCGTCGACTATGAATCTGCATCAGTTTTAAAACATTTTGACAACAAATGGCAGTGCAAACAATATTTTCAACTTGAATGAAACCAAAGAGTATAAATTACAACATCATGTATCAAATGCAGTAGATTTATTTATTCTGCTAAAATGCTAACAAGTCTCAGATGTCACTCTGCATTTTAAATATCACTCAAAGGCTATTGGAATACAAACTGCCTCAAGGGAGTCAACTTCATAGTTCCATAACTTCGTAAATAAGCTTTTCATGCAAAAAAAAAATCATCAAAATATGGAACATTTGGAAAACCTATATAAAGAGGAATTTAAGTAGCAAAATTTAATCATTTTGATTTATTTTCCTTTTCTGAAACTACGCGTAGTTTTGAAAGTTGTGGAATAATTATTTGAATTTATTTTAAAGAATAAACAACACTGTTACATGTTCCAATTTCCATAACTCAATAATAACTTTCCATAATTCAAGATTTTAAATTTTTACCTTTAGACTCATTTAACAAGTTACTGAGCTGCTCATATTTCAATGACCTTGGAGTGTATATTTAACCATAAATAATCTAATCACAGTTTAACTTGTAAAGAACACACAATTTTAAATTTTTTGATATACAAAAAAAGCACTATTATTTAAACTACAAAAATAAATAATAAATGTAACACAATTTAAGGAAAAGATGAATTTCGTGAAACCAAAAATGTGCAATCAATAAAAGAGCCGAAAATTTCCACATATCTGAACATTCATTGTGGACTAATATTATTAAAACATATTTTGAAATGCAATGCTGTGTTTTCATATTCATTACTTGGATTTTTAGATAACATCACTAACTTTGATCTAGAATACATTTAGCAAAAAGGGCATATTATATGACTAAAGTATCTCTTATGCATCAAATGCACTACACATATAAATCTTACGTAGTAAAGCGATACAAATAATATTGCTGAATACAAAGTAAAATCAAACAAAATATTTATATAAAATCACGGATACGTTAACATTTCAAAATACATTTCGAACAAACCACTGAAGATTATTTACTAACACCTTTGGTGTTTCAATACGTTAAGAGATTGATCGAATATAGAGTTTACCCAAAGCATTAAAGGCAATTCCTAAGTATGATGCTTTTCATTAGAATTTTAGTGGCTTGTGCAAAGTGAATGTATTTTAAAATATAAAACTGGAATATCAAAATTTTCACTTTTTTATTACTGGCATGTCTCATAAAATTTGAATAAGATGGAATGCTTAAATTTGTAGGAAAGAAAAGAGTGGAGGAGGGGGGGGGGATTTTAAATTGCATGTTGTTTGTTGGGTTGTTTTACCTCTGAGCGGCACTTTTTTGCACACCATGGGCTAAATGGCCATGCACATGGACCCCGAAGGCTCAGAGAAGGTTGGGGGAGGGGACCCACTGGAACAGCTGTTGGGAGACAGATGGTAGCCTCCCGTCAAGGCCATCCAGCGTGTTCTTTAACGTTGGGTTGTTTTACCTCTGAGCGGCACTTTTTTTGCCACAATGGTCTAAATGGCCAAGTCACAAGGACCCCGAAGGCTCAGAGAAGGTTGGGCGAGGGGACCCATTGGAACATCTGTTGGGAGACAGATGGTAGCCTCCCGTCAAGGCCATCCAGCGTGTTCTTTAACGTGAACAGGGTATGGCTCTCCCGCACACAGGGCCACGGCTTAACGTCCCATCCGACGGACGGCGGCCTTTCCAAGCCCATCGGTGTCCCCTACTGACCGTGGGCAGGGCGGGGTATTTTGTGGAGATAAATCTCAACGCTGACCCAGCTGGGACTCTAACCTGGGAACTACAGATTACGAGCCTGGCACGCTACCTACTGAGCCACCCCCGCCCTTTAAATTGCATGTAATATTAGATGAAAATGAGACATTCAAGTGTTTTTTTTTAAACAAAAGCATCATTTATTGCACTGGAAACATCACAATGAGTAGTGAGATGTTCTTCAATACTTGTAAATGTTAAAATATTTAACTGGTTAAGATTCAGTAATTGTAATATTGAAATGAGTATAAATCCAGGCCAATAATATTAAACAAGCTACACTAGCTATGGAGGTGGGGGGGGGGGGGGGGGCAAATGCAAATCACGACATATATTAAAAACATTTAAATGCTACATACATTTTCTTGTGTCATTGTTAACTGATAAAAAATAGAGTCTTCATAACTCTTTAGTTTGATTTTTAATGAAGCCTTCACCTTGCTAACTCTGCAAGGGTTGAAATGAGTCTGTTAAAATAGAAGTGTATCAAGAGCAAAAGCTTTAAATTTTAGTGGACAACTTATTATTTTTTGAATCGTACACCCAATGCAGTATTTGTTACTATGGTGAATGGGCTGTTGGGTTGCTTTACCTCTGAGTGGCACTTTTTTGTACTCAGTGGTCTAAATCACCAGGTCACAAGGACCCCAAAGGCTCAGAGAAGGTTGAGGTAAGGGGACTCACTACACAGCTATTAGGAGACAGATGGTAGCCAATCTGTTTTCCCAAGGCCATCCAAAGCATTCTTTAATGTGCACAGGGTATGGCTCTCCTGCACATGGGGTAGGGTGACTGGAAGGTCTCTTTTAAAGAGAACGTTTTTTTTTTTAATTCCGATTTTTTTTTACTCTTTTTATGGAAGAAATGTTTTTTTTTAACTACTAACAAAAATGTTAATATTTTAGAAAAAGTTCAAAAATTTTAAAATTACTGAATGAATTTTAATAAAATAGAATATCTGAAAACTGAATTATATCCAAATTGTCAAGTTCAAATGACATTTATTTCCTTATGGGCATATGATCAAAATGGTCCATCAGCAAAGCATATAAATCACTGAAATATAAAATACTTCGCTATTTGTTTTCACCTTTTTAGGAACCAACAACAATTTTAAATTGTTCATAGTGTAGATCAGTCATAGTGCTGTCACAATTTTGCTATTAAATGAAAAAAAAAGTTAAAATGCCTTTATTTTTTGGAAGATTATGGGCATATTATTGTTAAAAAATTTTATATTTTAAAACTAACTACTGAAATGTTCACTGGAGTAATTAATAACTAACAATTGGTTGAGTTACCAATATTAACCTTAAGAAAAATTAATCTAATCCCCCTCAGTATATTTCTTTCTTTTTGAGCATCCCTTCCATCAAAATTTTCCTGTATTACAATTGTAAGATTTGCTCTTTCTCTTCTTTCTGAAATCTTTTCTTATGACAAAATTCATGTAATATTAGTTGTTTTTAAATAAAAGTGTTCGCATTTTTCTTAAAAAAACTTTTTTGTTGTCAAAAAGAAAAAAGAACATGCTCTCTTTTTCTGCATTTACTATATAACTATCCTATTTTTGACTGAATTCCTTAAAAAATAGATAAATTCGGGGAAAAAATTGCTATAACTGTTTTTGTGAAAACTGAAATTTTATAAAAAATCACTCCACTCTTATTGCATTACAAGTTCCAGATATAAAAATGTCTAAATTTAAAACTTCAACTTAATATACTAAACCGTAACTACAGCAGTTTCTCAAACTGTCTGATGTGGCAGATCAATAGGAAAACCTGCTTCCAATATCAGTTGGCCACATGCACCTAGAGCTTCTGGCCACATGTGGCCTCAATAAACAATGATGTCTATGCATTATACTTTCCTCAACCTGCAAGACATGGGTTGGGTTGTTTTACCTCTGAGCGGCACTTTTTTGCACACCATGGGCTAAATGGCTAGGTCACATGGACCCCGAAGGCTCAGAGAAGGTTGGGGGAGGGGACCCACTGGAACAGCTGTTGGAAGACAGATGGTAGCCTCCCGTCAAGGCCATCCAGCGTGTTCTTTAACGTTGGGTTGTTTTACCTCTGAGCGGCACTTTTTTGCACACCATGGGCTAAATGGCCAGGCCACAAGGACCCTGAAGGCTCGGAGAAGGTTGGGGGAGGGGACCCACTGGAACAGCTGTTGGGAGACTCCCGTCAAGGCCATCCAGCGTGTTCTTTAACGTGCACAGGGTATGGCTCTCCCGCACATGGGGCCACGGCTTAACGTCACATCCAACAGACAGCGGCCTTTCCAAGCCCATCGGTGTCCCCTACTGACCGTGGGCAAGGCGGGGAATTTTGTGGAGATAAATCTCAACGCTGACCCAGCTGGGACTCGAACCTGTGAACTACAGATTACAAGCCTGGAGCGCTACTGACTGAGCCACCCCCGCCTCCTTGCATGACATCATCTGGAGTGCTGGAACATATGAGTTTGGGTGCTATAGAATATCAGTGTTATGCTTCTGAAAACAGCATTATTTCCTAGTAGCTTGCTGTGAACCAGTGATTGATGGATTGCAGACCAGTGATGGTCTTCCATTTTGAGAAGAACTGTACTAGAGAGTACTACAAAGGAAGTACTGCAAATATTTTTTCCAGCTCAGGTACAATTAAAACATATTTTTAACTGAAAAACTCTAGATCAATCTCTTTCACAATGCTCTTTCTATAGTTTGCATGAGAAAGCATAAAAGTTGACTAAAATGAACAGTGTTTACAACTGAGAGCAAATTTTGAAGAAAACCACCACCACCATAATAACAAATTTTTAAAAAAATTTTAAATAAAAGTATTATTTATTAAGTATTACATAACTACCTCAGTAGTAGACAACTGGTGCAAAATTTACTGTTCTGGAGTGATCTTATTTTGTAATGTACGAAAGTTTAAGCACTCTATTAACATTCTCCCACCTGCAGCATGGCTAAAGATGACACAAAACTGGGCTCACCAAGACAGTTAAATAAAATATTATAAATCATATTGATTTATCAAATGGCATATACTCTTTGTTTACATACAAGAATTATGATTCCATCAATATTGATATGCAAAGTTCATTAACTTAAAGTAAGAAACTAGAGTATTAACAAGATGCCTACCTCAAAGAATATTGGGGAAAAGCAAATGGCACAACCACAAAAAGTTAAAGTTACTTCCACCATCAGAGAGAAATTGCAGCCAAAAGAACATGACTTGAGATCAAAGGACAGAGTTCATTAGGTATGGCATTCTGTTTTGAGACAGGAATTAATAATTTTCTGGGGTCATTAAGCTCACATCACATTCACTCTCGAATGAGAAAAAAAACTGATTTTTCCTCCCTAAATAAAATACCATAACAGGAATTTAGTGATTGTATTGCTTGAAAACCTAAATTGTAGTTAAATTGCAAATGTGCTTCCACAGACTAAGAGATTTGATTGGTTGGTTGTTTTACCTCTGAGCGGCACTTTTTTTGCACACAATGGGCTAAATGGTCAGGTCACAAGGACCCCGAAGGCTCGAGAAGGTTGGGGGAGGGGACCCACTGGAACAGCTGTTGAGAGACAGATGGTAGCCTCCCGTCAAGGCCATCCAGCGTGTTCTTTAAAATGCACAGGTTATGGGCTCTCCTGCACACTTGGCCACGGCTTAACGTCCCATCCGATGGACGACGGCCTTTCCAAGCCCATCAGTGTCCCCTACTTACCGTGGGCAGGGAGGGGAGTTTTGCGGAGATAAATCTTAACGCTGACCCAGCTGGGACTCGAACCTGGGAACTACACATTACGAGTCTTGCGCACTACCGATTCAGCCACCCCCGGACTAAGAGATGGACATTTACAATAATATTCTCTAAATATAAATGAAAATAATAAATATACCCCTCAAGCAGCTGCTTGCCACAGAGGTCTGACAGGAGCCTGTCAGTTTACATGCCATAGTAGAAGGTCTGTGAGGATGGCAGGACCTCAGCAGAGTTGGGTTGTTTTACCTCTGAGCGGCACTTTTTTGCACACCATGGGCTAAATGGCCAGGTCTCATGAACCCTGAAAGCTCAAAGAAGGTTGGGGGAGGGGACCCACTGGAACAGCTGTTGGGAGACAGATGGTAGCCTCGCGTCAAGGCCATCCAGAGTGTTCTTTAACGTGCACAGGGTATGGCTCTCTCGCACACGGGGCCACACCTTAACGTCCCATCCGACGGACGGCGGCCTTTTCAAGCCCATCAGTGTCCCCTACTGACCATGGGCAGGGCGGGGAAATTTTGCGGAGATAAATCTCAATGCTGACCCAGCTGGGACTTGAACCTGGGAACTACAGATTACGAGCCTGGCGTGCTACCGACTGAGCCACCCCCGCCCCAACCTCAGCAGAAAAACGACACATTTAATTAAAATTATATTCCCTAAATTTTAACAATTTTATGATTAGTCTGCCCAATAAATGAAATTCAGTAATGAGCAACTGAAATAAGATTTAATACTTATTTTGTCAATTGGCATCATGAACTCATCCATTCAATCTATTAATGCTTTGATCTCAAGTGAAATCACTGCACTTAAGTATCATCAGCCAAAATCTAAAGGCATTAGGGATGTCTTTTTCATCCAGCATTCGTGGCCAATGTCATGAGTATCTGAATATTTACTTGTACTCATGTATTTGAAATCAAACTCAGTAGACATACGAGTCATGAAAATCTACCAATCAATATTCTATGTACCTAAACTACAGCCCTTCTCAAATGAAATAATACTAATGATATGCATAGTCCAAAAGGTTCTACGGGGCGGGGGTGGCTCAGTCGGTAGTGCGCCAGGCTCGTAATCTGTAGTTCCCAGGTTCGAGTCCCAGCTGGGTCAGCGTTGAGATTTATCTCCACAAAATTTCCCCGCCCTGCCCATGGTCAGTAGGGGACACCGATGGGCATGAAAAGGCCACAGTCCGTTGGATGGGATGTTAAGCCGTGGCCCTGTGTGCGGGAGAGCCATACCCTGTGCACGTTAAAGAACACGCTGGATGGCCTTGACGGGAGGCTACCATCTGTCTCCCAACAGCTGTTCCAGTGGGTCCCCTCCCCCAACCTTCTCTGAGCCTTCGGGTTCCTTGTGACTTGGCTATTTAGCCCATGGTGTGCAAAAAAGTGCCGCTCAGAGGTAAAACAATCCAATCCAAAAGGTTCTACTCAAACAGGAAACAGTAGTATCCTGCAAACAAGGGGTCAATTTTACAATGAGAAGACATGTTAGTTCAGTTTTAAGAAACAATTGGACTAATGCTTGATATCATCATCAGCTGAATATATCCACAAACTGAGCAAGTTTCTCCATGATTAACATTTTCTTTATATGGGCTATTCAGCTTCTATTTTGTGTGAGTAGGAAATTAAATTCCATATCCATAACCCTTAAAAAACGTTTTTTTACATCAAAAGTACATTATATACCGAAGAACAAAACATTATGGCCAGTGCGTCTTTAACCAAATCAAAGCAATTGCAGGTAAATGAACTGCAATTGCTTACGATGTGTGTATCCTTTACTTGGGGAAGTGTTGGCACCAGGATGCCCAGGGCAAAAACAAGCCGGTGGAGGAAGTGTAATGCTTTAGGCAATGTTCTGCTGAGAAACCCTGGGTCCAGTCATTCACGTGCAAGAAACTATGGCGTCTACCACCTACCTAAACATCATTGCAGACTAGGTACATCCTTTCATGGCAACAGTATTCCCTCTAGTAGTGCCTTCTTTCAACAGGATAATGCACCATGCCACATTGCCCTGATCGTAAGAGAATGGTTCACAGAATGAGTTGTTTGGGTTGGGTTGTTTTACCTCTGAGCGGCACTTTTTTGCACACCATGGGCTAAATGGCCAGGTCACATGGACCCCGAAGGCTCAGAGAAGGTTGGGGGAGGGGACTCACTGGAACAGATGGTAACCTCCAGGGAAGAGCCATCCAGCGTGTTCTTTAACGTGCACAGGGTATGGCTCTCCGCACACGGGGGACAGATGGTAACCTTGGGAGACAGATGGTAACCTCCAGTCAAGGCCATCCAGCGTGTTCTTTAACGTGCACAGGGTATGGCTCTCCCGCACACGGGGCCACGGCTTAACGTCCCATCCGACGGACGGCGGCCTTTCCAAGCCCATCGGTGTCCCCTACTGACTGTGGGCAGGGCGGGGAATTTTGTGGATATAAATCTCAACGCTGACCCAGCTGGGACTCGAACCTGGGAACTACAGATTACAAGCCTGGCGCGCTACCGACTGAGCCACCCCCGCCCCTCACAGAATGAGGAAGACTTCCAGGTATTGCCCTATCCTCCACATTCCCCAGACATCAATCCAATCGAGCATCTGTGGTTTGTGTTGGAACAGCATATCCGATCTGTGGAGGCTCAACCATGTAACTTACAAGAGTTAAAGGATCTGCCGGCAATGTGTTGGTACCAGATACCATGATACACCTTTAGAAATGTAGCATCCATGCCTTGCCAGGTAAGAGCTGTTTTGGCGGTACATGGTGGACGAACATCATATTAAGCAGGTGGTCATAATGTTTTGGCTCTTTGGTGTATATACCTTGATACAATTAATACTTAAAAAATTTGCGGAAACTGCCAAAAAAATAGTTTGGTATAACAGTTATTTATGTAACTCTGAAAAAAAAATTTACAAGGCTGAGAATTCTGATATATGCTCTTTAAATGCCGGAACAGATATTTTTGAGCGTAAAAGTTTCAAGTCTTCATCCATAAGTTGCTTCATGATATTTTTCCCTAATATTTCATGTTATGAACTTGTGCATTTCCACTAGAAATGAAATTCAGTGTTATTGTCGTGCCAGTACATTTTCTTTTCAATTAACATAATATTATGAATGGTTCAAATCAAACCACATTATTACTACTTAAATATAATCACATTATTACTAGCAAATACTGAAAATACCAACAAAGCAAGTTGTAGGTGTTAATAACATTAAAATATAATAACTAACCTGGATTTATAAATGTAAAAAGTGATCACACCATTATCTTACACCTACTTTACTGTTTGAAGTTGTTGATTTATACACAAAAATACTCAGACAGTAGTCACAAATAAAGTTCAGGTTTAGAGTAGCCACCTTTTCAATTCTCCTAACCCAGAGCTATCCGATTCAGTTAGATGTGCCAACTGAAATAGGACAGTTTTAACAAGATGCCCATTTTTCAAAAAAGTCATTATTTATATTTTTAACTATACAAATCATTCAACTACTTTATAAGCAATCAGCTAATAAAGCAATAAAAAAAAGCTATAGTTGCTAAAATAAGTTTCAATACTAATTAGTAAGCCAAAATGTTTCTAATTTGGATAACAATTATTTCAAAGCAAATTTGTTGTTGAGTATACTTTCCAGCAGATTAGCAAGTCCCATGGCAAAGTGGTTAGCACAGTTGGCTACTGATCAATGGGACCTGGATAAAGTATGGATGTTTGTTTACTGTGGCTTATTAAACTAACAGGCTCCTATTAGATCTCCGTGGCAAGGGTTGGGTTGGGTTGTTTTACCTCTGAGCGGCACTTTTTTGCACACAATGGGCTAAATGGCCAGGTCACATGGACCCAAAGGCTTAGAGAAGGTTGGGGGAGGGGACCCACTGGAACAGCTGTTGGGAAACAGATGGTAGCCTCCCGTCAAGGCCATCCAGCGTGTTCTTTAATGTGCACAGGGTATGGCTCTCCCGCACACGGGGCCATGGCTTAACGTCCCATCCGATGGACGGCGGCCTTTCCAAGCCCATCGGTGTCCCCTACTGACCGTGGGCAGGACGGGGAATTTTGCGGAGATAAATCTCAACGCTGACCCAGCTGGGACTCGAACCTGGGAAGTACAGAACGAGCCTGGCACGCTACCGACTGAGCCACCCCCGCCCCCTCCGTGGCAAGCAGCTGCTTTAGGGGATATTTATTTTATCCTGCTTAGGATTATTAAAAAATTCTAGAAATTTCGGACAACTTGCATTAAAATTCAATACACAGGTATCCCTAGAAATATGCTTAAGATATGTTTTTTTTTTTGAAAATATGCCAATGAAAAATTAAGGACATGATTCAAAATACCTGGTTTTCCCTTGCCTATATTATGACTCAGTTTTTTATCTTGAGCTTGAGAAATACCTCATGCTTGTTACTAGTTCCTCGCCAGATTGTGAGAGGAACAAATCTCATCTGAAGAAATCCAGATATTAAGCTATTCAAGTACTCTTAAAACTTTATTTACATTTTCTAGTGTATTTCAATTGTCATATTTTTAGTACATATATCTATGGATATATATATAAACATGTCCACAATAACTATGTAAAGAATACATTGAAACTTTTGAGCTAAGAATACATCACTATAACGTAACATCAGAAAATTCTTCTTGAGTTATGCTTGGTTTTTACAAAAATGCATCCATGCCGTATCTTGAGGAAAACCTGTATAATAAAGTTCAGCTTCACTAACTTTCATTCAATTTTTTTCCCCCTGTTAATCCACATATTTTTCATTATGGATAAAAATCACCCAACCGAAGTATTATTTGAAAAAAATCTACAGGAACAATTTTCACCAAAAGGTTTAGTAGCTTAAACTGATCTGTACTTCAGAAATTTCATCATTTAAGACTTTCAAAAGGGAAATTAGTAAAAAAAAAGATTCAACTTTTAGTGCCAACAATCAAAATTTGCGGTTTCTTAAACCAATGAAATATCATTTGATATCTCATACTTCAAACGATATCACTAATTATGAACTATGCCCTAACTGACCTGAAGAATTACTCAACCAGGAGCCCAGAAATGGTGGCAGCTCTATTCAGATATAATGCAAAATGTGTATACACATTATTTTCAGAAGTATTCAGAAAGTACTACATGAAAAAAAATTGCTATAACTCAAAAGTCTGTAATTTCAAAACTAAGGTTTTTAAAGATCCAATGGCTTTCCAAATTAAATTAGCAACATAACATGTCTTTCTCATCAACCTCAAAGCACAATCAATTGACATTTATTGAAATTAAGCTAAGGCTTCCTTATATTTGTATATTTATAAATAATGACCGACATTGAAATTAATTATCAATGTAGATCTCAATTTTTTTAAACAATATCCATTCACTGTTTAGAGTTGGAAGCTCTAAACTTGTTTAGAATTCACTGTTAAGCATTTAAGCACAATACTTCCAATTCTAAGGCTTTATGTCAAAAGGCTTATTACAACAATTGTACATTTAGAATATTGTAAATTATTGCAATTACTACTTTTAAAAAAAGTAGTAATTGTATTTTTTTTAATGGAAACATATTCTACTACATAAAGGACAGATGTAATCTAGCTTGTCCTGGTTTCTCACACAATATCCACATAATAACATGCCAACATAGCAGCCAGATTTGCAAACCACTAGACCAAGGTAAAAAAATAATGTAACTGTCTTCTTTTACATGCCTTATGTATGCCATTGGCTGAGCTCTTGGAAGTAAAACATTTGAGATTGCATAACAAAAATGCAATTCTGCTTTCAAATAAAAAAAAAAATATTTTTAGAGACTACCGTACGACATATACTTTACAATATTTTAAAGCATATTTTATACAATTTATATTGTAAACTCTCATTTTCAATTCTACAAATTCTCTAAACTAAGGTATGTTAAACATACACACTTTACCCTTATTTTTCCAGATTTCCAGCAATTTGAATTATCCCATCTATTTAGACCAGAAAAGCAGTGTTACAAATCATTATTAATAACTTATTTTTCAAAACAGGTTTAGAACAAAAAAAAACAACAAAATAAAGTTGATTTTACATTTTGGCTAGCTTTGTTTTACCTCTGAGCGGCACTTTTTTGCACACAATGGGCTAAATGGCCAGGTAACTAGGACCACGAAGGCTCAGAGAAAGTTGAGGGAGGGGACCCAATGGAACAGCTGTTGGGAGACGGATGGTAGCCTCCCGTCAATCCAGCGTGTTCTTTAATGTGCACAGGGTATGGTTCTCCCACACACAGGACCACGGCTTAATGTTCCATCCGACAGACAGCAGCCTTTTCAAGCCCATTGGTATCCCCTACTGATTGTGGGCAGGGCGGGGAGTATTGTCTCAACGCTAACTCAGCTGGGACTTGAACCTGGGAACTGCAGATTATGAGCCTGGTGCGCTACCGACTGAGCCACCCCTACCCCCCATATTGGCTAGCATGAAGTGTTGAAATACTTTTGTCAGTATGTGTATACTGCATAGAATCAAACCTATTTAAGCACTCTACTTACATTTATTCATAGCTTATGAAATTAGCAATTTATTCAAGAAAATCCACAAAGCCACAGTGGTATAGGCTATGAACGAAGTCTTGTAATTTTATCTAAATAGTTTCCTGTTAGTTATGCAGTATAATTATAACACAAATAAGGATGTCAATTAGCCAAAACATTGATGTGATATGTTTTTCTCTGATAATCTCTGTAGTGAGAAAAAAAAAAATTCTAATCGTTTTACAAATTGTAAGAATGCTGTGGTGTTTCATAAGAAATCTTGAAGCAGTAGGTAAAACACTGTAGTGATCTTTCCAAAATGACATATTAATCCATAAAACATACATAAGAAATTACATTATTTAAGCCTATATACAGCACATATCACATGAGTGTATAGTACACATATGCAATTTGACACTTGTGAAAAGAATTACAACATGTTGAAGAGTGCTTAATAACACATTTCTTGTTCTGATACCTGAAAAATCTGATGTGCAACCATTAAAGCAAAATAACTGAAACAAATATATTCTAAATCACTTGTAATGCTTTTATATCTTGATTTCAAACATTTTCTTCACAAATCATGATTTAATTTATACTTTTATTTATCCCAAAGCATTCTTAAAACTTTACTGTTTTTCATATTCCAGTATTTACATCATCATGAAGAGAAGAACAGGCACAGTAATCATATGCTAATGAAACAATGCTTGCTAAATATAGAATAAGAACCCTAAAATATAATTTTTAAAAATGGACAATGATTTATAAGTATTTGGTAAATTAGTACTGTAAAGAATGTACAGCACCATCAGAATTCAATAACTACTAATTTTTCTGTATGTTGTAACCATTAAACAAGCACATTCCATGGATTCTGACAAGTACTGAACATGTTCAGAAACCCTATTACTTGGTGCAGAGCACTACAAATGAACTGCTGCAATGGCATCATGCAATGCTACCTGACAATATTTGTTCCAGATTTCAGTTTAGTAAATTTGCTTTGTTATTCTATGGCTTTGGAAATGAAGTCAATGAGCCGTTTGGCATATTGGTCAGGATGAACAGTTGAGATCTCAGCACCTGTACCATGTTTCACTGCCTTTGCTGCTTGTGCCGTCCGCTTCTTCATCCCATAGTGGGTTAAGACGTCTACAAGGGCCATGAAATAAACTTCCTTTTTGGGAGCACCTACAAAAATTTCGACTGATTAAAATTATGTACTTGAAAACTTGTGAAACATGCAAAAATTTTCAAAACAGGAGTTCAAAAATCTGCTTTCAAGCATTGTTTTAGTACAATTACACAAGTAAAAATTTTTGTGTAGTATATTTGAAATATATTACAATATATTTGTTAACGTGACAAATAACAAAATTTAAAGTTGACATAATCTACATGATGTTTTGTCTAAAATTATTTCAAAGTGCACCCATACCTTGATTTACATGTTACTCAATTTACAGTTTTAGTTTCCCAAGAGCCAAGAAAATCCAACCAGTTTCAGTTTTACATAGTCATGAAGATGCACCGTTTTGTTTTACACAATTCTGGATTTGATTTTACATGGTATGAATTTAGATTTTTTTATGCATGTAGATATAATAAAAATTATGAAGTAGCATTGGCATAGTATCAAAGAAGACTATTAGACTGTTATCCCAAAGTAAAAATCAACAATTTGGTTTAAGTCAATATATTTTATTTTCAAGAATGAGTAGAGAATAGTAAATTCCTACATTAATAAAATCATCATCTGTAACAAGTTATATTATTATTCTTTGGCTAAAATTGTATTTCTTGCCATTGTAATGCAATCTGTCTCATGACGATCTCAATGAAATAAAACCTGTTTTGGATCAGTAGCAAGATCTGATTTTTCTATATTGAATTCTAACTCATTTTTAGCAGCAGGTTTAACTTTGTAGACTATTATATAGACAAAATACAACTGATTCACAAGTACACTGTTTCCTAAATATCATATAAATACTAATTTTACAAAATAAAACATTAAGTATTGGTATAAATGCTTAATTTCTAATTTATATTTGTTCTAATAATATCCTACTTTCAAATTTCATCTTCAAATTCGATATCATATGTCTACATTAATAATGAGTATTTTCCATGAAGAAAAAGACATGTATAAGAAACTGAGCCTATAGTTTTGTGGAAAAAAAGTTTCACCAACATGCGAGATTCAAACTGACATCTCTCCAGTGTGTTCTAAGACCACTAAACTAATGCCGACAAAGTCTTTTTCCACTAATAAGTTACATCAATCTGATTAAATTTAGCTTATCCAAGTGCAAATAAAATACAAAATGATGTCGCTTTAATGTTTATTATTACTGTTTAAGCGAAATTTGAAACAAGTATTATATAAAACTGCCATTTGTCTGTTTGTCTGTAGATATTCAACTTCGTCTTTTAGATATAAATTAATAACTCCTTTTGCCTAGTATATATATATATACATAATAATATACAATATATATTGTGCATCTCCAAAATGTTTTTTTTTACATCTCTGAGAGATGGGATATTTTCTTCAAATACGTTATCTCCACAAAAACATAAATGGAGAGCTCGTAGAAAGAGAACTGGGTGTATATTTTTTTTCATCTTGCTCTTTAGTGGTCAATTTCACAGTCTTACTGATGACCATTTAAACTAACTGGATTGTCTAGTAACTTCGAATATGATTTAAAATATATGTATTCTCTGTCAGGCTAATGTTGAAAGAGAATCTGAGTTTTTCAGTTTTTATATTGGTTGGACACACCAAGTGAAAATTGAACAAGACATCTTACATTAGTTGGGTTATTTTACCTCTGAGTGGCACTTTTGCAGACAATGGACAAAATGGCCAGGTCACAAGGAGCCCAAGGTGCAGAGAAGGTGACCCAATGGACAGCTGTTAGGAAACAGATGGGAGCCTCCCATTAGGGCCATCAAGCATGTTAATGTACACAGGGTATGACTCTCCTGCACACAGGGTCACAATTTAATATCCCATTTGATCGACAACAACCTTTCCAAACTCACTGGTGCCCCTTTCTGATTGAGAGCAGGGTGGGATTAAGCAGAGATTAATCTCAACTCAAATACAGTTGTAACTGGAACTTGGGAACTGCAGATTATGAGCCTGGTGAGCTAATGAATGAGTCAAACCTCACTCCCTCATATATCAGTGGTGGATAGTTAAATCATTGAACATTTCTCAGTATCTCATTTCAGGTATCTGAACCTATATCTACTTCAGAGGATGTCACTGATCCTAAATGGAAGCATCATAGGCAAGTAAGTCTTGCTAGTTTCCCCAAAAAGGCTATCATATTAGGCAGCCCCGCCCAAGATCAGTAGGGGACACCAATCGGCTTGGAAAGACTGCTGTCCTATGGATGTGACATTAAGCCATGGCCCCATGTGCAGGAGAGCCATACCCTGTGCACATTAAAGAACACACTGGGTGACCTTGATGGGAGGCAACCATTGTTTCCCAACAGCTGTTCCAGTGGGTCCCCTCCCCCAACCTTCTCTGAGCCTTTGGGACCCTTGTGACCTGGCCATTTAGCCCCATTGTGTGCAAAAAAGTGCCGCTCAGAGGTAACCCAACCCAACCTTGCTATCATATTAGTGGGATCTGAAGTTCCCAGAAGAATGACGAGTCCTCAGAAGTTGAGGAACTGATCTTTGCCTGTAATTAGAAAGCATTTTTATAGTGTTGGCTCCTACATATCTCAATAAATCAGTTAATTATTTTCTCCCCACAGATAACTGCATAATGTTTTCACTGCTTCAACTACTCACCAAAGATAAATTAAAATGCAAATGCTAGATTAAATTTTCTGAATCCTCTTACCTTCCAAACTCTGAGTAGCATAAATATCCCGTGTTGCATTGATCCCTCCACTTGTTAGTCCTGATTCATCTCTTGGAGCTTGTGGTGAATCAGGTGGTGTAGGTACAGCACCTACTCCACTTCCACCCGAGTCTTCCTCCTCTTCAGAAGCTGGTCCATTTTCTCCACCACTTCCAACATCCGCATCCATGGCTTCCTGCTTTTCACGCTCTTGGGCCTCTTGTTCAACTTTTTCACAATCATGAATGCCAAGACACACAGAATAATCCATCAAGTTCATTGATGAAAGAAACTGTAAAATATTAATACTTGTTGTATTATCTAATGTTATTTTGGTAAAACATTTCATCCTTTGTATTCAACATAGTTTAGAATATAATTTATAAATAGTATTAAATTAATCTTTAATCTTAAATTCAACACATTCCATAATCCCTAGAAATTTCTAAATGGTCCTTTTAATCCTTGTTTCCAAAATGAAAGAATTATTTTGCACAAAATTCTATAAAATTTAGGGCTGCACGAGTTACAATTTTTTAAATTTAAATCAAGCATCCAGTATTTACCTTATATATAATGGTGATTTTGACAGTGAAGGTGACGGCACAATTAAGTTAGTAGAAAATGTGAAGTGGGGGGGGGGGTAAGACAGCATAACATTTCCCCCTCCATTTCACAGGTCTTAAAAAATTTTCTTGAAAAATGAATGAAATATATATAAGTTTAATAATTTTTTGCTCTATAACCCTTACTAATGTATCCCCCTTCCTATTAGATCTGGCCCTATATGTAGGTATGTGCACTGATCTTTTATAGCCTGAAATCTCGGAAACTATTACTGATAGGATAATTTTTTTTTAATTCAACTTATTTTGCATAGTTTGAATCACTGATTTCAGATTTTTTTTTAAAAAAGGTTCACACTTCAAGTCTTGGAACTTCTTTGATCTATAAAAATTGAGACTGTAACAGTGTTTCTTCCTGGCAATGCCCTCAATAATGAATGCAGACATAGTGCTTGGCAGAATTCTATTAGAAGTACACACCACCTCATTGACTATTGAAACATTGCTTTATCTTTCAACTTACTTCGATCCCCTGTATTTTCCTAAATTCTTGACTGCCATGTCCCAAATTTCAAACATGGGTTTCCCCTGTGCCACCATGTATTGGGTAAAAAAAATCAAGTCTCTACGTATATTAGAACCTAATTTCCAGTTTAAAACTTTTGTTTTTACTTCATTAGAGAGTTTTTAAGGGACCAGTTGAATCTCAACAGGAAATTCGTTGTTAAAACTTCAAGTCACTACCTATAAATAAAACCCAATTTCCAAACCTGAAACCCCTATTTTTCTTCGTTTCTCTTTAGTTCACCAATTTGAATTTTCAGTGTTTGACTGTTTAATTTTAACAGGCTGTAAACACTGGTTTTTATTCGATTTGTTGAATGGTTATTTGCAAAGCTGAGCTAATTGAGTTAAATATTACTCTTTTACTCAATAAAGATATATGAGAAGTTTCAATGAGAGGGGGAAAAGAGATAGAATGTTCAAGAAAAATTTACCTCCACATCAGCAGTGAGATTTTCAATGAGTTTATTTTTTGCTTCAGGTCCCATATACATCTTGCAACCATCTTTAACAAAATCATTGTCCTTCAAAATAGGAATATTTTTTTCCTGCAAAATTTGAAAAATATATATATATATTTTTGATATTTTAACCAAGCAGAATTATGATTTAAATATATATATAATCATTTACAACAATGACCAGAAATAATTGACAGAGTTGCTAGAAATATGCACAATTTTTAAAAGTCATTCAAATGATACACACACATACTATTAAATTAATACATACATGTACATGGGACTATATGCAATTTGATATATATATATATGCAAACATTTATTATTTCATAACAAGCACTCACTTTTTCTTTTTCACTAGCTTCTCTATCTACAGTTGACCCCTGCAAAGAAAATACAAATTTTATACATCTAGCTCATTAAAACATTAGCATCTTTCCATGGCAACAAGATAAAAATTATATTATATTAACTGATTTTATAAATTTCCTAGGGCATAACAGACCAGAATAAATGTACATTTCTCAGTGGAACCCGAATGAAAAAAACAAAAAAACCAGTAATTATATTCTGATACTGAAACATGAAAATGGAAAACCCTTTAATTGTTTAATATATTTAATTGTTAAACTAAGTCTCATAACATTAATGTAACAGTTACATATAAATACTCAAACACATTTAATATAAAATCAAATTATCAAGAGCAAGGGGAGGTGGCCACACACAAACTATTGAATTGTTATAATTACACAGGGCCATAAAGGTTTTATTTTAACAAAGCTATCACAATGCAATACTGATATGATTTCCAATGTTTAATGAATGCAGCGATTTCCATAAAATGCTTCATTTATATTACTACATTTTCCCCGACTTTCTAAATCTGTCGAAACTCTGGAAAATGCAATAAGTACTAAAACCCAAAATTTCTTATGTGAATTTATTTTTACACCATGGAACACTTTTAGTACATATTATACAGTTATTTTCGAATAAGTACTGCATACTTCATTGTGGAAACGCAATGAAATAGTTTTACTAAAAGAATCAACTATTTAGGGAGCTAATTAATGCAATATCAAAATTGCAGTGGGTTGGGTTGTTTTACCTCTGAGCGGCACTTTTTTGCACACCATGGGCTAAATGGCCAGGTCACATGGACCCTGAAGGCTCAGAGAAGGTTGGGGGAGGGGACCCACTGGAACAGCTGTTGGGAGACAGATGGTAGCCTCCCATCAAGGCCATCCAGCGGGTTCTTTAACGTGCACAGGGTATGGCTCTCCCGCACATGGGGCCATGGCTTAACGTCCCATCCGATGGACGGCGGCCTTTCCAAGCCCATCGGTGTCCCCTACTGACCGTGGGCAGGGTGGGGAATTTTGCGGAGATAAATCTCAACGCTTACCCAGCTGGGACTCGAACCTGGGAAGTACAGATTATGAGCCTGGCGCGCTACGACTGAGTCACCCCCACCCCTTAAAATTGCAGTGAATCTATAAAATAAACAAATTATTGAAATATTAATGAAAGATATCTAAAATGCCTAAGAGTGTTTTTAACAACATCCTAGCAATTGTATATAATTTAAAAACAAGATAACATTATCAAAAAAACACTGCACATAGAGAGGCCAACTTATTTTAATTTTTGCTGACTTGGCATTTGTTTACTACAGTTTAACACCAAAACACCCAACTCAAATGTTCAAATATTCAGCTCCATTACCCTTGTAATGCTTTCAATACAGCACTTTCTAGAAAAAACAAGAGAGAAATCTCAAACCAAAATATGCAATGACTAGCATTTTGCACTCACAAAATATCAAGTCTCATTTCCTATTTCAATATGAGACATGCCATTTTCATAATGATGGGTAAGATTTTAATTACAGCACAATTTCTTAATTTGTTCCATAGCCTTATTAGCACTACTGATGGACCTTAGTGATATTTGTTCTTTTAAATAAAAGGTACAGAAAATAACATGCCAGAGTCATAATCTGTCCAATCCCTAACTTTGTCAGAATTGACAGTACTTTTTTTGATATCTACCAGAAATGACAAAGAAAACAATAATGGAGATGCAAAGGCTCCCATCATTTAGATGGGACATGAACCTTTGAACATGGCAATATGCTCAAAGCAAAAATGGCAAATGACGAAAGAAGACTGATGGTATTACTACCATCATCTTCTTGATGATGGTAGTAATACCATCATCAAGATGGTATTACACTGTTTTTGTACCCACTGAGCTACCGGCCGTAGCTCAGTGGTCTAGAGAACCTGACATGTTATCAGGAGGTCGTGGGTTCGTATTCCACTCGGCTCAGACAATTTTTCCTCTAAAATTGAAATCGACGTCAAAGTGCCTAATTTATTACTAAATGATTGTGAATTAATCAACTGATAGCTTACTACTAAACAGTTCACTACAGTAATACTGTGATGTGCAGGAAAGGATCTAGAAAATATTCAGGGGAGGGGAAGTAACAGGATTGAACTGAAATGGACAAAAAAAAAAAAAAAAAAAAAAAAATTGCAACAAATTATAATTAGATGCACTAAAAAGGTATATGACAATGACACAAAAATTAACATTTTAGCATAGAAAATACTTAAAAAAACTATTGCATTAAATATATCATACACAGAAGGAGTACCATAACCAGGAACATTACTTGTTAAACACAATCATTTAAAAAACAAAATAACATACCTAAGTAAATCATTACCTTTAAATCATACTTCTTGTGGATCTTAAGATTGGTGGTGAAAATATTTCGCATGACCACAATATAAGTTTCTGCTCCCTCAACAGTCAAGCGATACATGCCTAAATATTGGGGTAGCAATGTCTTGCCATGTCTTTCAACAATATACTGTAATAGATTATAAAAGAAAATAGTTTGTAGAAAAACTATCCCTTTTTCTAAAAAAAAATGCAATAAATTTTACAAAATTAAATCATTAATGAAATCAAGCCAAATGATTTTCACACCTATTTAATAAAATTATTAAAAACCTTAATATAACTAGTTTTAATAAAATCAGTCATAAAATGATGATGATACCATTCTTACTAGCCCAATAATAGTCTCAAACGAACTCAGTGCATTTATTTTTTCCTGTTTTCTAGCTGTTACAAATGCATTAGACAATCTGTTAGTGTTTCCTATTTAATTTAAAAATTGAATAATTAAGGTGGTGAGAGTTTTTTGTAAAAGGGAATAATGCTTTATGTTTAAGAGACATATAGACCTTCTACAGATGGTAATTCAGTAAGACTTAATGAAAGATACTTCCCATAATGCATTCCTCCAATAACATATGCAAAAAAAAAAAACCAAGAAAGAAATTAACTGTATGATATCCTAAAATAGTTTCTGTGAAAAAAGGGAGAGAAAAACAGATGTAGTGTGCTGATGGCCAAGCTGAATTGGGTACAGTTCTGTGTTTCACACTATATTCACATGTGGTGGTTGACCCAAGTAAACAATGAAACCATTGCTTGCATATCCCTAGCAAAACACGTTTCTTTTTGGACTCTTAAAAATATTTCCAAAATGTAAACCATTATAAAAACGAAAAATGCTAATATTTAATTTTCACCATTTAAATACATTTCGACAGCCTAATTTCTGCTTTGTATTATTCACATGCTACCATGTCTCCAGCAAGAGCCGAGAAACAAATTTATACTTGCTTATATGGCTGGAGATGAGATAGTAGGGCAAAGAAGATATACATGTGCCCAATGGCAATTAAAATGAGCAATTTTTGAACTGCCTCTGGCTGCTGCAGAATATTTTGGCCAATGAAAGAACAGAATGGTGAGAGTTCAACTGATCATTCTTAGCCAATATACTGCAGTGATAATATACATTTTACACGAAAATTAGAATTATTGGGTTGGGTTATTTTACCTCTGAGCGGCACTTTTTTGCACACCATGGGCTAAATGGCCAGGTCACATGGACCCCGAAGGCTCAGAGAAGGTTGGGGGAGGGGACCCACTGGAACAGCTGTTGGGAGACAGATGGTAGCCTCCCGTCAAGGCCATCCAGCGTGTTCTTTAATGATCACAGGGTATGGCTCTCCCACACACGGGGCCACAGCTTAACGTTCCATCCGACGGACGGCGGCCTTTCCAAGCCCATTGGTGTCCCCTACTGACCGTGGGCAGGGCGAGGAATTTTGCGGAGATAAATCTCAACGCTGACCCAGCTGGGACTCGAACCTGGGAACTACAGATTACGAGCCTGGTGCACTACCGACTGAGCCACCCCCGCCCCATAGAAGTATTGAAACCATGAATTTAATGCATAAAAAGATATTAGGATATGCAGCATTCCCCCACCTCCATTTTCAAAATAGCTTGTCTAGCTCCCAAGGTCACCAACTGCCACTGATATTCAAAATTCGCTATCAACACAACATACTTTTAATTTTTGTAAATGATTGTAATATTCTGCCAAATAGTTATTACTCAGATAACAAAATAAATCACAATAATTTTTAAATTTTGCATGTTTATACATCATTTTGGGGAAAGAAATGGTTTTTGGGAGAACTGCATTGAAAACCAAACCATGGCATTTAAGTAAAGGGTGTCCAAAAAATAACGGTGAGGTTTTGGGAGCTACCATGCAAAAAACAAATACATATTCAAGAAAGTAATATTTGAACTGAAAGAGTATCTCAAATAGTTTTGAACATAATGTGCACAGTTTGTGACCCTGCATATGTTAATCAGTATTCTACTTCTTATCATACAAGCTGCAGCATATCTCTTGTTACTTGCTGAGTTGCTTTTCTTAATCTGGCTTTCAAATGATTTAGGTCTTGAATTTTGTCCATGTAAACAAAATTCTTTACAAAATCTCCCAAGAAAAAACAAGGGTTAAGTTGTTTTAGATGGCACTTTTTTTGCATACAATGGGCTAAATGGCCAGGTCACAAGAACCCCGAGGACTCAGGGAAGGTTGGGAGAGAGCAGCTGTTGGGAGACAGATAGTGGCCTCCCGTTAAGGCCATATAGCATGTTCTTTAATGTGAACAGAGTATGGCTCTCCTACATATGGGGCCATGGCTTATGTCCCATCCAATGAACAGTGGCCTTTCCAATCAAAAAACAAAGTGTCAAATCATAACTTCTTGATGACCATATCATTGGGCCTCTCTTGCCAATACGCCTGTCAGGAAATGCATCAAGAACTATGAGAATGTAATGGTAAGCATGTTGTGTCCCCTGGTGGCCACCCATGTCCTGAATGGGGGAATGTACAGGTACAACATTCAATGTGATGCCTTTTGTATATTTGTGGACAGTTCTTTCCCAAATCCCCATCATTATTTGTATTTTGATGGATAATCTGACCATCAAAGAATTAATTATACAGGACTTGTTCAGTTGGAAAATGTGGTTAACTAAAACTTTGGCAAATTACAAATAAAAATTGAAAAATAAATACCCTCTCAAGCAGCTGGTTGCCACAGAGGCCTGACAGAAGCCTGTCAGTTTATATGCCATAGTAGAAGGTCTATGAGGATGGAGGGACCTTGATAGAAAAACAACACAAACATCCATGCCTTACTCAGGACTCAAACCCAGGTCCTGTAGATCAATAGCCAAGTATGTTAACCACTTGGACATAGATGATTTCTTAATGTGCCGTCGGTACAATCGCAATACCATCCTAATGGCTCTAGTCTGGCCATATTGAAAAGTGGCAAAACTGAATTGTCTCTTTATTTTCCCATACTACAAGAGTTCTATTACTCTGATTAATTGAAAGTAAAAGCAGAATCTACCAGAAAAGCAATGGCTTAATTTTTTGTCATGATGGTACATTAAGATCTAGGGCAGAATTGTCTACCTTAAGGCTAGTGAGCTGCATCACATGTATCCAGATACAAGCATATAACTTGGAAACTAATACTATATAAGCATATGAAAAAATGTTTTAAAGTTTCACACAGTTTAAATCTTTATATCTGATCTTATAAGAATTCAAAAATTTAACAAACTGTCCATAATCTATCTAACTTAGAGGCTTAACAATCTAATAGCATTAGCAAAAACTTGACCCAAACTGTAAAACCAGAGTTCACACTTCACCATCTTCTGATTGTTGGCCAGAGGAAAGCTTATTTCATTTTTATTAGGAAGTTTTATCCCTGAACGGCATTTTTTTTCAGCTGACAAAAGGTTAACTGGTCAGCTCAAGTTTGGGGAAAAATTCTGCTATATAATTGTTAGGAGAAGATGGTATCGCTACTTTTTTTAGTATATGGGGTACAACTCTCATGAACATGACGCCATTGCTGACTTTCTCAAGCATTGGAGGCCTTTCTAAGCACATTTTTTCCTTTCTCCTTGAAGGCACAATAGAAGTGAGCAAAAAAAATCTCAATACTGACATAGTTGAGATCTATATGAGAATTTTATATACTAAATGTGCAATAAATGATTGTTTAGATAAAATTGTCAAAAGTGCAAACCATCAAGAATGATGATAGCATACATTTGGTTAACTAAAATAATTAGTACCAACTGTTATTAATATACATTGCTACTATAATATACTATGCACATCATAAAACATATTACTTCATTAGCAAATAATATCCAATCAGATTGCTAGCTATCAGTTATAACTTACAGGGTGGTACTGCTTTAAAAGACTATGCATTTGTTCTACTTCTTCACTCTGCAAAGTTTTCATAATGAATAGTCGATCATAGGACTGATAGAACTTAGCTCCACTTCGACCTGGAGAACTCATTGCTACTGGTTGGGATTTAGTAAGAGAATTCTAGAATAAAAGAATGGATTAATAATAAAAACTGTAAAAAATAAAATTTATTTTGAAATAAATAAGTTTTATTTGCAAACATTTTAATAGTAAATTATTTTGATCTTCAAATAATTTCAATTATTACCAAAACTTCAAATATAAACCTCATACTGAATTCATTTGAATTTATATTTAAAATTAATTCCATAACCATTCATTATGATATTTATTAATTTTACACCAATTATTTACAACTGTTCCCCTATTTTATTAAGAATAGTTCTACTATTTCTTAAATAGAAGTCAGTATCTTCATGTACATTTCAACTTTTAACACCTCTAGAGTCGAGCATGAAAAATTGGAATGAATCTGAAAGCAACAATACTTTTTCACTAAGAAAAAGCACTACAAGCACACTTTTTAATAAATTAAAAAGGTAAAACATGACTTATTAAATTTAAAATACGTTGTTTCCAAGTACATATATACAGGAAGTACATATACTTCAGGATCATATTCCCAAAACTAGGAAAAAAAAAAAAGCAATTATAGTCTTTGTGTTGATTTATTTCTTTAGACACTTTATGCACTAAAAAAAATTAAAAACAATTATACAAAAGACAAAAAAGTCTGACAGTGAGCTGAAGTTTCTATTACACATGAAGAGTTTTTACCACTATGTTCAAATCAATTTTAAAATCATATTCAATAATGCACTGTTCATTACAAAGCTAAAATAATTTAAAAACTATATTCTTTTACCAATGTTGAAGTTATTTTATAAACTGATGCTTCTTAACACAACTGAGACAAAGCATGTCAAATTCTGTCATATACAAAACATTACATAAGCCCAATGCATAGTAACCATTTTTTTTAACCATCATGCTATTCGTGTTCAGTAAAATATTTAAATTGCAATAACTTAGGCATTTAACTCATTAGTTAATGGGAATGAAAGGCAATTTATAAAAATTTAAAATGAGCAGTGGATGTATTTGTTTGCTACTGATTAATTAGTATGGCTATGTGATGCCTTCCTGTTTAAATTCCAAAGCATTTTTCAGAGTCTAAATTAGAAAACTGACAAGAAGGAATTAACTCAGGAGGAAAGAGCAGCTGACATATAACCAGCAGGATGTAGTTTGGATCCCACAGCTCTAATTAAATTTTTATTGTGAAAAAATTAAAATATTTAAGGGTAGATAAATATTAACAACTTACCATATAATCCATATCATCTATACTAAAACGTTCTCTCAGGTTTCGAAATACAAGTGGGCAATATTCTTTGACTTTAAAATGACTTGGCATACTTTCCCTTAAAGATAATTTTTTTTTACTCTACATATAATAATTACCAAGAAAAAACGTCAAAAAATCCAAAATAATTTATTAAATTTAATAATTAATTAAAAAAATAGAAAAAGTTTGACTTATAAATCCATTTTTAATTATGAGAAATTCTACTTTTTAAATGATATGTGATACAGGGAAATTATTTAATGATCGACAAAGAAGAACAAACTTTCTAAAAATTATAATTTCTATAGCAATATTAGTGTTTTTAGCACTGCAGTATCCAATTTATTCCTACTCTGTTGGATGTAATTTAAGGTAAACATCTTCACATGAATGAGTACAGCAACCATCTCTGAAAGTTAGCACCATTCCCCATAGCACTAATATAATAGTACCACTACTGTATAATTATAATAATATAGTAGTGGTACTGAAAGGTACTGAAAAAATTCAGTACCTTTCAGATTCCTTCCAGTCATAGCCCAAGCTATGACTGGAAGGAATCTGAAATAAGTGTCTGCTAGTAAGTCTGGGTTCCTTCCAGTCATAGCTTGGGCTATGACTGGAAGGAACCCAGACTTACTAGCTTTCAGGCCACGATGAATCAGATGAACTTTCAGTTGAACCATTTTTCAGTACTACAACTACTGCTTTGGACTCTTTACTAGCGTATTATGATAAATGTCAGATTTTTTACTGCATTCCTAATGTAAAAACCTCTGATTCTGCTACATTAATTTAATCTGCAAGCTACTATTAGTAGATACTTAAAAAAACTGGCATTCAACTAAGCTTTACATATAAAAACATATCTTAAAATTGACTAAAAAATTTATTAAAGACATAATTATTGTAATTTTGTAAACTTAATTACAGTTGAATGGTTGTTTGCTTTAAGGCACAAGGGCAGCTATGGATATGATGCACCAAATAAAGGATAAAGTACAAATGTAAATATATAAAAATTATGGAAACCTACAACCGAAGTTAAAATCATAGGACAAAAGATGACACAAAGAATAAAAGAGTATAACAACAACAATGGGCAAAAAAGTTCCCTGTAAAAAGGAAAATGAAAAAGGCAAAAAAGTATAAGACCAACATAATAATAATAAAAAAAACAAGTCTAAGTATCAAAAAACGTAAAACATTAAATATGATTAAAATATCCAGCAAAACATAATCATCATTTTGTAGTCCTATAGATTACATGTTTTTGCAATCAGTCTAGCACAGCTTGCCTCAATTTATGTGAAGCTACTATTAAAAATAAGACAGTGCTGTTGGGTTGTTTTACCTCTGAGAGGCACTTTTTTGCACACCATGGGCTAAATGGCCAGGTCACATGGACCCCGAGGGCTCAGAGAAGATTGGGTGAGGGGACACACTGGAACAGCTGTTGGGAGACAGATGGTAGCCTCCCGTCAAGACATCCAGTGTGTTCTTTAACGTGCACAGGATATGGCTCTCCTGCACACGGGGCCAAGGCTTAACGTCCCATCCGACAGACGGCAGCCTTTCCAAGCCCATCAGTGTCCCCTACTGACCATGGGCAGGGTGGGGAATTTTGCGGAGATAAATCTCAACGCTGACCCAGCTGGGACTCGAACCTGGGAACTACAGATTACGAGCCTGGCGCGCTACTGACTGAGCCACCCCCGCCCCTAAGACAGTGCTGTAATAAGACAACTGTTGGGGGGACAGAAGTTCCACATAAGAGTTGCAAAAATTTAATGTATGCAATTTCCTGGTATATAAGATATCCCTTCAAAAATGGCCCTAAAAATCACAAGCATCTTATTCAGAAAATAACAAAGAAAATAGAAGTACATGGGTTAGGTTGTTTTACCTCTGAAGCGGCACTTTTTTGCACACCATGGGCTAAATGGCCAGGTCAAAAGGACCCCGAAGGCTCAGAAAAAGTTGGGGGAGGGGACCCACTGGAACACCTGTTAGGAGACAGATGGTAGACTCCTGTCAAGGCCATCCAGTGTGTTCTTAACGTGCACAGGGTATGGCCCTCCCACACAAGGGGCCACGGCATAACGTCCCATCCGACAGACGGCAGCCTTTCCAAGTTCATCGGTGTCCCCTACTGACCGTGGGCAGGGCGGGGAATTTTGCGAAGATAAATCTCAATGCTGACCCAGCTGGGACTCAAACCTGGGAACTGCAGATTACGAGCCTGGCGTGCTACCGACTGAGCCACCCCTGCCCCAAATAGAAGGGCATATTTGCCTTTTGCCTTCAGAGAGTACACACATTAAGATTACCAATCCTTCAGATCATCAGATCACCCTGCACTTACAAGAATGAACAAGCTGGTATAATTGCTGTATTCTTTTGACTTTTTGTATAATCCTTTTGACTTGTTTTCTTACTAATACAACTACTGTACCAGCCATATTTTATAGGTTACTCAATTTATTCCCCAAAATTCTTGGAATCTTCAATGCAGACTTCTTCCATTTTACTTTTTATTTATAAAACTTGCCCCTTCTTATGTTCCCTGATTTTAGTGTCACTTCAAACAAGTATAGATTCAACTTGTTGCAAATAATAATGCAAAATTTTATTCAAATAAAAAATGGACAGAATGAATAAAAAAAAAATTCTTATACAATAGGCTATAAATCATAGTTAATACAGCATGATAAGTAGAATTGGATTTTGGGTTGGGTTGTTTTACCTCTGAGCGGCACTTTTTTGTACACCATGGGCTAAATGGCCAGGTCACATGGACCCCGAAGGCTCAGAGAAGGTTGGGGGAGGGGACCCACTGGGACAGCTGTTAGGAGACAGATGGTAGCCTCCCGTCAAGGCCATCCAGCGTGTTCTTTAATGTGAACAGGGTATGGCTCTCCCGCACACGGCTTAACGTCCCATCCGACAGACGGCGGCCTTTCTAAGCCCATCGGTGTCCCCTACTGACTGTGGGCAGGGCGGGGAATTTTGCGGAGATAAATCTCAACGCTGACCCAGCTGGGACTCGAACCTGGGAACTACAGATTACGAGCCTGACGAGCTACCGACTAAGCCACCCCCACCCCAAGCAGAATTGGAAAAAAGCAGTAAAAAAAAAACACTTTGGTGTACCACCTATTGAAAGGAATCAAGAAGAGAAATTTAAGACACCTTACAAGAGGAAACAGACTTTTTGAGGTAGAACTTGAAGAGGTTAAATAGTTGGATGCTGGATCAAAGAAAGAGAAAGATATCTGTTTCCACCAAAATAATTACACATGGAGCAAGGAAACTACAAGAAAACACATTTTGATGATTTACATATTCTTCATGGTTTTTGAGGTTTATGAAGAGGTATAACCTAAGTATATGCACCCTATACTTAGGTTATATATAATTAAAATGATTATGATTGAGAAATTTGTTAAACATTATTTAAAAAATACTTGTCATAATTTTTAATTGTATATTTTTTAACATTTAATAGGAAAATTAAAAATAACTAAACCCTTAAGTACAGATGTGTAGATGACTGTATATCCTTGCTAACCAATAAATTAAACAGTTGTTGCACCAGCCATTCAAAACATTGGTGAAAGATGAACTGTTAATATATAACCTACGAGAAAAATACAAAAAATGCCACAGGAATATGGGGGGGGGGGGAATCGTCAATTTCACAAATTTCTTATAAATGTAAGAAAGAAATCATTTGAGTTCGGATAGATTGACAACATGGTTACCCTAACTTTTGATGCTCCATCAAACCAAACAGTGGCAAAACAAAGTAGTCAAGACTCTTGATGAGAAAAACATGTGGCCATGAGAAAATCCATTACAGAGTTTTACCTGTAAAGTCTATCTTGTGAAGATGTTCCTAAACTCATCCACTAGTGATTTTTCAAAAGTAAAAACTTTTCCTATGGAGAAGATTCTTCCCTTGTGAGACTACTAGCAATTTTCTTTCTCTTTTTCCCTCCACATTGCTTCAAGTTTAGGCTTTTTGAGTCTCCGTGTTTCAACATTTCTTAACAGTTCATCTTTCACCAATGTTTTGAATGGCTGGTGCAACAACTGTTTAATTTATTGGTTAGCAAGGATATACAGTCATCTACACATCTGTACTTAAGGGTTTAGTTATTTTTAATTTTCCTATTAAATGTTAAAAAATATATAATTAAAATTTATGACAAGAGTATTTTTTAAATAATGTTTCACAAATTTCTCAATCACAATCATTTTAATTATTATATATAATGAAATGTCAGTATAATGAATGACAGAATAATGAAATATTAAGCATAATGATTTTTTTTCCAACCTGGCCAATTTACTATGCATCTATGTAAAAATTTTTTATTTTAATAACTACCAGTAATACAAAAATATTAGTCTAACAAAATAAAAATTTATCCTGATTGCAAAAAAAAAATTACCAGTATAATAAAATCTTTACACTCTATGTACAATGTACATTTTAGCATCTAGCAATGCTGCAATAACTAACATTGTGAAATATCTAACCAATCACAGTGATATGATTTATATGCTATTGTATATCACCCAGTGTACATTTTTGCCAATCTCACTGCATGGCATAAATGTTCTCTACATGTACCAGCATAATATATTTAAAGCGACATTGTCATATTATCTTAACATAAAATGAGATTTTCAAACTTGGAGATTTACACAGCTGATTGCATTGTATTGGAAGTAACATCAGTAAAAAGTTCTTTCAAAGCAGTTCCAATCCATGTATTTCATTTTAATGTTAATTAAATTTAAGTTAATGCAATGTTAAAGTATTGTTTTAATTAAGTTTGTTGATTAGTTTACTTTGTTACTGCAGCCAATGTGGCCCAAAGTCTTTGCCATTTCATAATGACGTGGAAAGATATTCCGGATCACGTGTTAGAAATTTGTGAAATCATTTAATAATTCACACAGAGATACTTGTTGGAACAGACAGTTAACAAAATTACAGACTTTTTAAGAAGTAAACTGTAATACACGGTAAATTTCTTTCATAATAATTATTTTGTAGCACAATTAATTCATAGCACATTTTTCATTTCATTTCAGTATAACGAATGCATTTTGGTCACCTGCTTTAATTTGTATACTGAAATTTCAGTGTACCAGTTTCACTTGGATTTAGGGCACAAGTGGAAGGAGATTAGGTAAGATTTAAGTATGAAGATAGAGGGTGAAGTCTTGAAAATAGTTGGTGCTCACCAAGTTCATCTTTGGATTCTTTGGTGCCTTCCTCTCCAAAAAGGTTGCAGACCCCCTGATTAAGACTTGATGCATGAGGGATGGAAAAAATGGATGACCACCCTTTATCAGGACTTCTAGCAGACAGAATGAAGATGCCTTATATTGCACAAGTGTAAGAGCTGGTAAAGACTTAACACCAAGGTGTTAAAAACAGAGATAGTGTGTTTTCATTAAGAAGTGTGACATTAGTAATGCCTTAGGATTGAAGACCTTATTCTGTTCGCTGAAAGTGATATCATCAACTATATGAACAATTAAAGTAAAAATGAGTGATAAAGAAAAAACTGAAATAAACTGAAAAAAAAAAAGGCAGAATTGTTTACTTAGAAAAACGTATTTTTTAATTTCTCCTTTATAAAGAAAAAAAAAATTATTTAAGCTGAGACAAATTCATATGCTGATATTAAGATAGTGGAAATTTCCGTGTGTAAGGAAATTTTATATAATAAGGAATTTACACTTTAAATAAGGATAATTAGCAGGTCCCAACCAGGAGACCTGGGAGACTTCCGATTTATAGGGAACTGTTTCTGTGTATAAAATAGCCTGAGTTGTTTATATACTTTGATTTTTGTTATAATCATAGGAAATATTGGAGAAGGATGCAAATGCACACAAAATTAAAACTATATTTTACTACAGCATTTTGTAACCAGAGGGCCACACCTCAAGTATAGAGCATATTTCATTATTCACTAGGCCATGATGGTTTTAACACTGAGCATAAAGTTCTAGTAAATTATAATCTGTCTAAGAGTAAAAAAAAGTTTTAAACAAATTTTATTGCTCATACTAAATAACTTCGTTATTTCTTTTAGCACATTTTGGCAACAAAGACCAGTGGAGCACATAACCCAAATTATCAGGATTTTCAACTTATAAAAGACTGCAAAACACTAATCATAATACTTACTTGTTGAAATGATGATTATCAACTTTTGTCTTGCTGAAGGCTTTAAAATCATCTGGTAGTAACATGACAGGAACATTTACATGTGTCAATTCATTAATCTGTTGAACACATTTTTAAACATCACTACAAACACCTTCAATTAATGCAATTAAAAAAATAAGTTTAAATATGTTTATCAATAGTATTTTTTTTATCAATATGAATTTTTATTCTTTTCAAATATGACATTCAATTCTTTTCAATATTTCTTTTCAATATATTCAAGAGCTAAACAGAAATCTTTGGACAAAATTTCTCTCAAAGAAACCAATCATTAATTTATCTTTGGAAAAGTGAATCAAACATAATGGAGATCACAACTGAACACTGACTATATTTTCTGTTAGGTTTGAATAAAACATTTTACATAACTTTTGTGGTTTTTAATTGAATGACCTTTGTGTTATGAAGATAAAAAGATTAAAATCAGTTAGCTATAAATACTACAAGTTTTAAAACACTTATTGCAGATAAAGTGTTTTCTCTTACAATAAAAAAATTGGCAAAGAAAAATTTATAAATATTAATAAAATTTCAGAAATTTAGTTTTTTTAAAAATTATTTGTTATAGTAGAGGAGCTGTTTGAGAGAATGTATTACAAAATTATGAAATATGGATCTTGATATAAAGTATGATAGTTTTTAGTCTGAATTATCAGCTTCTTTGAAAGACTGTTTATTTTGTTGAATAATACACTTCAGAATGGCACCAATCTTTAAAGGCAAGTTATCCCTGAAAGTTCTGGCATTTATTGTTGAAGTGATGTGGTTGGAACTCATAGAAGAACTTCATGTGAATAAACAAATTTTTATGCAATGGAAAAGTTTTTATGACTCAAAATGATTTCAACTGCATAACCATTAGTTACATGGTGGCAGATTTAACAAATGAGCTATTGAGTCAACTAATTCCAATACTTGAAAGATGGACTTTTAGAAATCCCATAATGTAGTTAAGTTATTTAGTCAACAGATGGTGCTATTAGTCATGCATTATACACCGTAATATACATATTCCTAAAAACAACCAGATATTAATTTTGTCTAATTTCTATTTCTAATTCTTTTTCTAAATTCTAAATTCTAATTCTAATTTCTAAGTCAATATTTCTTATGTGGTGTTAAGAAGAAAAATATTAATATCAAAACTCAGGATATTTTTCTGATATATGAAAAATGTTTTTAGATGAGAATTTTTGGTGACTTAGGTGGGACACATTACATAGGATCACGGCCACTAGTTACAAACTTTTGGCATGTAGTGATTGGCAATTAATATCTCCTTAAGTAATTTCAAGGAATGAACTCCCAATAATATGGTCAATAATACAGGCATAGAGAGATTAATGGCATAATGGGAATTATGTTGTAAACATGAAAATGGAGTGGATTTAGTAACAAGTCAAATGATGCCGATAAAGAAAGTTTCTTTGGTACAAGTTTAAAATGTTTTTAATCGTAAAATATTTATATAGTAACAATACCACTAGTATAACTGCAAAGTTTGATTCACATCAACAAGATCCAAGAGAACTTGCACCTAATCTGAAACAATTTGCCTACATACCAGCATTTTAGTAAAGCAAAATATATTTTCATAAAAATGGAATTTCACAATGTTCCAATTAAATGCTAAGATGGAATGCTAAAGTGTAGCAAAAATATTATTATAAAGGTAATATAGGAAAATGCCATCCCATGGCCGAGTGGTTAGTGCGCTTGGCTACTGATCTAAGGGACCTGGGTTCGAGCCCCGGGTAAGGCATGGATGTATGTGTCGTTTTTCTGCTGAGGTCCTGCCATCCTCTCAGACCTTCTACTATGGCATATAAACTGACAGGCTCCTGTCAGACTTCTGTGGCAAGCAGCTGTTTGAGGGGGTATTTTTTTTTTTATTTTTTTTAATATAGGAAATATAGTAGGAATTTAATATAGTCAGAAAATTTGAAGATTGTTTTATATAGATAAATATAGAGGAAAAATTGTCATTAGCTGGGTGGGATCTGAACCTGCAACCTCCTGATAGCATGCCAGGTGCTCTGACTGCTGAGCTACCGACTGCTGAACAATCATCCTCTATTAGTGGCTTTAAGCATTATATGATAGAGTAGTTACTGGAAATATATTGTTGTTTTATTTTAAATTGTTTTATATAATTTGAATATTTTGGTATAAGAAAAAAAATTCTTTAAGTTCTAAACAATAAGGGGGAAAAGATATGGAAAACCCTAATTAATCATTTGGTAACATTTGAAGCACATGCATTGCACCATTATACACTGAGTTATTCCATATACAACCAAAAACTTTACACAGGTTCACCACTCATTGCAGACTTTAATGAAATTTGGCAAAAATATAGTCACATAAAATGTGTAATTGGCTAAAATAATAAATAAAATTAATCTTAACTTTAATCCTCACTAAAATTAATATATCATTTAAGAATGAAGCAACCAAACCATTCAAAAAGTAAAAGATGACACCAAAATTTACAGATTTTTAGACTTGTTAAATTTAAGACTATAAAACTTTAGAATGGAAGAGGAAAAAAGGAGAAAATCCAATGTGTCAACAAGGAAGGAAATAAAATTGCATCAATAAGGAAGTAAATCTGAAGTCACATTTTTGAATGTAGATTTATTGAGCAACAAACATAGTTTATGCATTACTATAGTTCAGGCTTAAATCTTCAAACTCAAACTCCCACAGGGTTCAGTTGTTTTACCTCTGAGTGGCACTTTTTTGCACACAATGGGTTAAATGGCCAGTCACCTGGACCCTGAAGGCTCAGAAGGTTGGGGGAGGGGACCCACTGGAACAGCTGTTGGGAGACAGATGGTAGCCTCCTGTCAAGGCCATCCAGCGTGTTCTTTAACATGCACAGAGTATGGCTCTCCTGCATGTGGTAACGGCTTAACGTCCCATCCGACGGATGACAGACTTTCTGAGCCCATCGGTGTCCCCTATTGACCATGGGCAGGGTGGGGAGTTTTGTGGAGCTCACACAGGATAACACTGTTTGGATATTTATTAAGATCAGTTGGAGGGGAAAAAATTTTGCAAAATATATAGAATCTTTTCAATTTTTGTATCATATTATAGGCTATTACAAAATTATATTAATTATAATTATTATTATTTATTATAATTATTTGAAGACAAATTAAAATCCCAGTATCATTTCAAATAAAAATATTAAAAACAATTAGCAGAAACTGAAAATTTTCGATAGTAGCACACTGTAAATGCCAAGGCCAATTTAATAACAAAAGTAGAATAATCCTTATTAATTTTTAATTATTAAGAACTGATTAAAAGGTTGAAATCATAATCAAAATATATTTTCAGGGGTATACCCATGATTTTAGAATGGGTTAGTTTTACCTGGCGCTGATGAGCTACATAGAAGTGTACATAACACTTCAAATCTGCACGTGAGAAATTCAATTATCACAAGCAAAAGAGCTGTTGAACAAAGAACAAGTTTAAATTCAATAGTTTATAACTGCTTTTAAAATTTGGTTAAAATATTCTAATTTCAATGGGGTTAAGATATTTACTTTGAGTGTAGATTTACTGAGCTGATAGCATTTCTAATAACAGTTACTAAACTTCATTAATATACTTATTTTGTATGACTGGTAAAATATATATTAAGTATAAAAATGATATAATGTCAAATACTTTCATTTAAGACTAAAGTTTTCAATTAACTTCATTTGCACCTTTATCAGATCTACTTGCTAACTATTAATAGTTACTGGATCTAATAAAACCCAATGAAGATTGTGTTGTTTTACCTCTGAGTGATACTTCTTTTACATAGAATGGGCTAAATGGCCATTCTATGAAAATATATAATTGATACCCCAAAGGCTCAGAGAAGGTTGGAGGGAAGAACAGATAGACAACTCAAAAGCACTGCTTGCATCACCACCTTTAAGAGCCATCCATAATTCTCATATTCCAATAAACTTTCAGAGTGGACATCATGCTTTGCAGTTTGTATCTGACTATTTTTGCTTTTTTGTCTTTTTACAAAAAATATGAAATACAAAAATTTAGCTATTAAGATTACATAAGAATATTATAAAATAATCGAAAAATGCCACAGTTAATCAAAATTAACTGTGGCATTTTTCAAAACTATCTGTAAAGTTTCAAAACAATAATTTTATATTATTTATTTGAAGCACAATTATTTAAGCCGCTGCTCTTAGGAGTGCTAGCATTAATTTTGTGCTACAATGGGTTTATATGGAAGCCATCTATCAGTGTTAGCTAAATCTGCGGGGGAAGCAGAACCACTGGACAGCTATTAAGAGACAGATGGTAGCTACCTTCAAGGCCATGCAGCAAGTGGCTCCATGTCCCTGTCCCATCTGTTGGACGGCGGCCTTTCCAAGACCATTGGTGTTCCCTACTGAGTGAGGGCTGAGTGGGGAGTTTTGAGGAGATAAATTTAAATGCTGACCCAGGTGGGACTTCAACTTGAGAACTACAGATTACAAGATAGTTAAAAGGATATTAATTCCAAAAGAGGGATAAAATAATTTTAATACTTTAGGAGAGCTATGCACCAATCTTCTGTGACGATGCATAGAACCAGCCAGGCCTAGCACCTAATGTCCGACCCCGCCTTCTTGTGGTGTAACCGTTAGTACCTTTCAAAAGAGATACTCTAATGTGGAAGTGAACGGAAGTGGAGGGCTGCCAGATTAGTGTGGCATACTGATCTGGACATCTACGGCTACTTTTCTTTTTTTCTACCCTGCTGAGGAGTGGTCAACCACACAGGGTCCTGGTGTTGACCATATATACCAACCTGAATGGAATTATGGCTCTGAGCTTGATTATGGATCCTGATTTTGCTGCACTGATGGGCTTTTGTGGAGGGAAAATCTTCCGGTGTGTTTTCTGTTTGTGGTTGACAGCCCCAAGTGAACAGATTCACAGGATATGTTTATCAGTGGGTGGATAATCCTGAGCAGAGGTCATCGCAGGTACCTGAACTCTTTGCTTCTATTGGCATCGTCAATGTCTACATTGGAGGAAGTCTTCCAGTGTAGATGGCTTCAGCCTTTAGTGGTGGGGGAATGGGTCTTTGCCCCATGTTTGCGATTAGGGGGCTGTTTGATATTGTCGGCATTCCCTCTCTCAATAAACATAGTTTCTTTAAACATCCCACTAACCATTTTCTCTCCATAGGTAGTTGGAATGTGAGGACTCTGCACAGAGCTTTTTCTCTTGATGTCCTCACACAAGAATTCCACCATTATAATTTAGATATTCTCGGCTTGCAAGAGACCAGATGGACAGATAAAGGTCAGATTCTTAAAAATAATCTTAAATTTCTCTTTTCAGGGAGGGATGACAATAAGCATCACCAAGGCGTGGGTCTACTTCTCAGCAGACACGCTAGTGATGCTCTTCTAGGATATGAGTGCATTAATGAAAGGTTTCTTACAGCAAAATTTAAGACAAGCATTAAAGACCTGAATGTTATCTGCTGTTATGCCCCCACTGAGGATGCCGATGAGGATGAGAAGGATAGGTTTTATGGACAACTTCAGGATATTTTGAATTCTGTCAAGAAAGGAGATATTACCCTTGTTCTTGGTGACTTCAATGCCAAAGTTGGTACTGACTCTGACCTTTGTGGAGGAGTAATAGGCTCTTTTGGTATTGGTAGCAGCAATGGGCAACATCTCCTACAGGTAAGTAAACTCAATGGATTCAGAATAACTAACACTTATTACAAACACCACAATATACATAAATACACATGGGTTTCACCTGATGGGCTAGTTCTGTTAGGAATACCAGATCATATAGGGGAGCTGAAATTGGATCTGACCATTACCTTGTTAAAAATGTCTTGAAACTTAAAATAAACAAGTGTTGTGCTAGGTTTAAAAATTTACTTTTAATACTGAAGCTCTAAAAGACCCAGTTATAGCCAAAGCTTACCATGATAGGTTACTTAGCGATTATGACAGTCATGGTATGCTTACTACTGAAGTTGAGGAAGAATGGGATCATTTTAAACAGGCTTTTTTGGACACTAACAGTACTCTTTTAGGAAAAAAGGAGCAGAAGAGACAGAATTATCTGAGTGATAAGGCACTTGAGCTTATTTCGGAAAGAGAGAACTGCAGGAATGTCCTTAATCAATACCCTACTAGTCCTAATAGAAAGCATTACAGAGAACTTAATAAATGTGTTAAAGATCAGTTAGCTGCTGATAAGAATCTTTGGCTTGATGGTTTGGCTGACAAAGCCGAGGAAGCTGTTAGACAGCACAACAGCAGAGAGCTGTACCAGATAGTTAATGTTTGGTGTGGTAGAAAACGAACAGGTATACAGGGATTGAAGGATAAACAAGGTAAGGTTATAGAAGGTGAGAATTCTGTCATGGCTAGGTGGGCTGAGCATTTCAGTGATATTCTAAACAATGCGGTTAGCTCTATTCCCATTGTTTGCAATGATGATAGATGCATTGGTGGCTTTAATGTTGGCCCTATAACACATTCTGAGGTTATTTTGGCTGTTTCTAAACTTAAACTTCATAAATCCCCAGGGGTAGATGAAATTACTATGGAAATGCTTAGAGCTGGAAATGTTTCAGTGACCACTTGGATGACTGAAATTCTGAATATCTTTTATGATAAAGGCATGGTTCCCAAGGATTTTACCAGAGCTATTGTTATCCCTATTTTCAAAAAAGGTGATCGCAGTTCTTGTGATAACTATAGGGGTATCAGCCTACTCTCTGTTCCAGGTAAAGTTCTTTCCATGATTGTGCTTAATAGAATTAAGAATCTGGTTGACAGACAATTGCGTGATGAGCAATGTGGATTCAGAAGTGGTAGGGGATGTGTGGATCAGATATTTTCACTTAGGCAGATTCTTGAGAAATGTTTAGAGTTTCAGAAACCTTTGGTTGCTAGCTTTGTTGATTTCAAAAAGGCTTTCGACTCTGTTGATCGTCATAATTTGTGGTTGATTGTGAGATCATATGGTATACCAGACAAGTTAGTTAACATTATGAAAGCTCTCTATAATAACACTGAGTCGTGTGTGAGAGTTGGTAAGGCTTGTAGCAATTGGTTTAGCATTACTTCTGGTGTTCGACAAGGGTGCATTTTGTCTCCTTTTCTCTTTAGCTTGGTTATTGATTATGTTATGCGAAATTCACTTCAAGGGAAAGATTTTGGCCTTAAATGGGCTGGAGATACGAAAATTTCTGATTTAGATTATGCTGATGATTTAGCCCTTTTGGCAAATGATGTTGATGAGATGAACTCTTTCATTCGAGCTGTTGATGAGACTGGTAGTAGAGTAGGTTTGGTTATAAACAGAGAGAAAACTAAAGTGATGAAAATTGGTCAGGCAGGCTGTGATTCAGTTAATCTGAATGGTTGCAGTCTTGCGCAGGTGTCACAGTTTAATTATCTTGGGAGCTATGTAGCAGATAATGGTGATGTGCGGCATGAGATTAACAGACGAATAGGGATTGCTGCCGGGACTTTTAAGAACCTATGGAGAATGTGGAGAAATAAGCGTATACACCTAAAGACTAAAATTAGACTGTATAATAGTTTGGTTCTTTCTAGGGTTAGTTATGGTAGTGAAACTTAGACACTTCGTAAACAAGATAACAGGAAACTAGATGCTTTTGATTCCAGATGCTTACGCAGTATCTTGGGCATTAGGTGGTTCAACTTTGTAACTAATGATGAGATTAGGAAAAGGAGTTTGCAACCTCCTTTAAGCAGCATATTGTGCAGAGAGAGACTCCGTTGGTTTGGCCATGTTGCCCGTATGAATAATTATAGATTGGCGAATAGGGTTATGAACAGTGTGCCTAAAGGCCTCAGAAAGAAGGGGAGACCTAGGATGCGGTGGGCAGACAATGTCAAACAGGACCTTGTTAGAATTGGTGTGCAGTGGCCAGATGCAGTAGATGTAGCTCAGGATAGACTTGCTTGGAGAACTAAATTGCACGGTCTGGTTGGACCTCCGTAGCCCATGGCTGCTTGAGGATGATGATGAATAGAAGTTGAAAACCATCTGATGATGGTCCAGATAGACAATAACAAATAATAAAAGCAGCTGAGGAGTGCTACATAGATGAGTCCATTTCAAACATCAGCCAGTATATGGTATTCTGAGGTAAATGTTTCAAGGCTTGTAGTCATTGATGGGTTAAGAGTGATATTAAGTCCTAAATAACAAAAATAAGTATTGACAAACAAAAATTCAGATTCTGTCAAAAAAATGAACTTAGTTAAACTAAGATATTTAAAGAAATATTTTAAACTTACTGTGTGATTGATACCCCACATAAATACACTGAGAAGTGGCTCATTGGCTCGAAACAGCTTGGCTTTCTGGTATTTAGGTTTAAAATGCTTTTTCTTCAGTTTGCTGCTTCCTTTCTGCGTCAAACTAGCCATGTCTATAAATAAATCAACATAACTTTAGTAATTATTAATATGGTTTTGAAAATTTTAAGGATGTATTTAATAATAATGTACAGTTGCATATTAGTGAATAACAACACACATCAGAATTTTTATTTATCATTTTGGTTCTGGATGCTGTAATTATTTTATTGTTTTGCAGCTTACTGAGGTTAGGTCTCAAGGATATCTTAGTTGTTTTACCTCTGAGTGGCACTTTTTTGCACACAATGGGCTAAATGGCCAGGTCACAAGGACCCTGAAGGATCAGAGAAGGTTGGGGGAGGGGACCCACTGGAACAGCTGTTGGGAGACAGATGGTAGCCTCCTGTCAAGGCCGTCCAGCATGTTCTTTAATATGCACAGGGTATGGCTCTCCTGTACACAGGGCCAAAGCTTAATGTCCCATCCAACAGACGGCTGCTTTTCCAAGCCAGTAGGTGTCCCCTACTGACAATGGGCAGGAAGTTTTGCAGAGCTCAATGCAGATCTCAATGCTGACCCAGCTGGGAGTTGAATCTGGGAACTGCAGATTATGAAAGCCTGGTGCACTACCGACCCCCCCCCCCCACCAAGGATATCAGTGGGAGGGTCTGGAGGAGACTCACTTAAGCCTATGTTAACAGAATATGGATGCCATCCATTAAGACTTTCAGCATGACATTAGTACCAGTACTTTCACTTAAAAAGCAGCCTTAAAATTAACCGCATTCTCGACACAAACCTTTTACTATTCATCTACTTAAAGATTCTATTATGAAAGGAATGTCTCTTCAGGTAAGTAAACTTAATGGTTTGAGAATAATCAAAGTGAAAACACCAGTATATTTGTAAACACACAAGGATTTTACCTGATGGATTAAATATGAATATGATCATGTATTAACAGCATATGGACTAGCTTTGTGAGGAACATCAGGTTGAGAAGGGAGCTGAAATTGAATCTGACCCAATTCTTAATTGATTTCTTTAGCTGCAAGACACCTCGTTAAAAAAAGTGCGATATTAATCACACCCAGATGTGACGAATATCTGCCCATCAATGATAAATGTGGGGTAGCTAGAAGACACTAACGATGACTATGATGCTCGCATGTCCATTGTAGGTGCTTTTGACAGTGAACTGAGGTTAGAATGGGCACTCAGAGCGGCCTGTGGCTATGCAGCCCCATTTTCAGCAGGGTTCAATGTGCTATGTGTTGTGGCACATTACTCCTGTCATGAGCACTCAAATTACGGGCAAGTTGCACCAGAGTATCCTCACTGTTCTCATACCATACAGAATAGCCTTCTTTCACCTCTAGCATCGATGAGCCGTGGTTAGCTGACACCTTGCCGGCAGTTCATGGTTTTTCCCTCCTTGGACTACTTTTTGAAGGTACTAACCATGGCTGACCATGAACACCCCTCAAACCTTGTCGTCTCAGAAATGCTATGACCCAGTCATCTGGCCATTACAATTTGGCCTTTGTCAAACTCACTTAAGTCTGCTGCCTTTCCCATCTGAAGAACAAGAATAACACTGATATTTAGAGTTCAGTATCAGGTGTTATTTATACCATTTCATGACATTCACACATGCCATCCTTTACCTACAGTTGCTTTTACATAAAGACACACTGGTCATAATGTTTTGTCTCTTCAGTGTATGTCTCTGAAGATGTGTAACTACATTACAGCTTTACGAAAGTGCTCAGACCATATGGCATAAACTGTCTAATACTGAGCTGCCTGAATAAACATAATTTAAAATGGAGTTTTAGTTTCATCATCTTATATATATCAGTGATGAGAAAAAAATCATTTTTATAGATTAACTACTGAAGTTTCTCTTTAGGAAGATAAACGAAACTAAAAGCTAACACTTTCAGTGCCATGCCTATACACACTGATTTGGTTTTGCATTAGGAATACCTACCTAATATCTAGTGGGGCCACCTTTTGCCCAGCTAGTACATGTCGGAGAATAGACTCCACAAGGTGTTGCAGGGTATCCTGTGGTATTGCTATCCATGCATTTTGCAATTCGTCCTGTAATGCCTGGCAATGTCAAGTGGAGATTGGAGCATCAAATCTCCTTTCCCAGTGGATCCCAAATATGCTCAATTGAATCGAGATCAAGTGAGTTAGGTAGACATGGGAAGACAGAGAATTCATTGTCATGTTTTTAAACCAGATTACAATGCCATGGCAGTTTGCAACCTGCCATGGCATTGTAACTTGGTAAGTTATGTTGCTGATAGACATTGGAGTTGTTTGGATACACTGTCATCATGAAGGGGTATACTTGGTCAGCAACAATAGAGAGATGGTCCCATCAAGCCATTGATTCACTGTGATCAGTGAACCACTGGTCACAGTGAATCAATGATGCTGTGATCATCAATGGCAGAGCATGCTGAGAAAATGGTTCCCAAACTATAACACCACCACCTCTAGCCTGCCAAACACCTATGATGCATCCTGGTGCCATGGCCTCAATGTTTTTTTCTCCAAATGCGAGCATGATGGCCTCAATGCATTTTCTCCATAAGCATGATGGAGTTCGAAATGGGATTCATCTCACCAGACAACAGATCTTCACATGTTGGTGGTCTAGTGTTGGTTCTGATGGACTCATATAAGGTGCAGTTTCTTGTCTCGCAGTGAGATGGGTACCCACGATGACCATCAACTGTCATAGCCCCTATAAGCTAATTTTCAGAGCATTGTCCATCTCGATACTGTCTTGGCATTCTAATGTTGTACTGGGTGGTTAGCTGGGCCACAGTGCTGTGTTGCTACTATTGTTACAAGATGGGACACATATGACACCACAGCAATTGATCATGTGACTGTCCCAAGTGTAGCCTTTGGCTGGTTGTTCAATTGCTTGGGATACATATCACATACCACAGCCATTGACCATGTGACTGTCCCAAGTGCAACCTTTGGTTAGTCTTTTGCTGTTGAGCCAGTCATGGCACCATAGAATGGGAGTGACCATGGCAGCTGTTGATACTGGCACCTGAACATAGTGTCCACACAATCATACCACATTCAAAGTTGGAAAGATGGCAATATCAACCCTTCTTTGAAATAACATGAAAAATTGATTGTCACTGTGCATTCTACAATTCTATATCAGCTGTTCCTGGACTTGAGCCATCACCAGCACTACAGATTGGTCCATTCCTATATAAGGGGGTGTTGCTAATGCAAAGCCAACTAAGTATACACATATATAAGCAGGAATCAACTTATATTTTTAAATAAAAAATGGCGATTTTTAATTTCAATTTTTCATTATATTCCTTCATATCAAAAGAATACCTGATACAGTATAACAGATTAAACACAGCTGAGTTAAATTAATATCTTAATCATTATTCAAGCTGTTTTATTATTGTTCCAGTAGATCAAAATAGCATTTTGATCGGTGAATACAGGATAGTAGGGATGTTATTCACTTCTTGTCGAAATATTTGAAGGAAGTCCTTTCCTGTTGCATGGATCACACGATATTTAGAGCACCGTAACTTGACATGTTTTGACTATTAACGTCATCTTCAGAAGTTGGGTAAACAGTTCTACTTCGGAGATTGTATGCGTGTGAGTTGTTGTGCGGCTGTGCCGTATGGTTTGCAGTGGGTGGCACTGTTGTGGTTTCGTGGTTCTGCCCATGTGCCTCGGGTAGGGGTGGGGGTGTGGATGCTTTAGCAGTGATGTGCTGATCCAGGAGCAGTTTCCATGCATGGGGTGGGTGGTAGATTTCTTCGTTGCAGCACGCTTCTCTATTTTGGTATATCACCAGTTGTTCAGAAAGATCCAATTGAAATTTAATCGGGGGAGCAGAAATATAATATAATACACAATATAAATAATTTTGGTGAGGTCAAATTGTGGGGTCATTCCGGTATTTCAGACCACTCTTGCCAATGAAGTGACCTGATACTATTACATCAAAATTTCAGACGTAAAATTATGTCGACAACAATAAGCAATATTAAAAAAAACTGCCTCAATAGACATAGCAACTTCATAAAAACTTGCAACTGAAAATGTTATATAATTAATCAGTGTCCTCCAAGTCTATGATGTATGAGATTCTTGCTATAGATCAGTGTCTCGCAAACTGTGTGCCACGAGAGATTTTCAAATTGACACTAGATATTCCAAAGATTTCATTTTGACTTGACTTGTGTTATCGACGTGCTTTAATATCGACGTGCTTTAATAAAAATCTTTCAGATTTTATCAACTGGGATTTAACGAAACTTCAATTTTCCTCTTTTTACGTAACCATCAAAAATTCTTTTTTAGGTGTGCCGCGGAAAAAAAAATTAGATTCAGTGTGCCGCAGAAAAAAAATTAGATTCAATGTGCCGCAGAGTAAAAAAGTTTGCGAGACACTGCTATAGATGGATAAGAGGCACTTAATTCTTTGTTGTAAAATGAATATTCTTCACCCTTTCATATCCAAATATCCCAAACCATGGCAAAGGCAAAAGAACAGCATTAATGGAATGGGTCCTTTTTAAATCTTGGTGGACATTGAAGAGACCTATTTAGAGCAGTTCTAATTCTGTCAAATTCTTTGATAACACCAGTAAGCTATCTCAGATAATATCATAAAATTTACATTTGTTGAAATTTATGTAGCATTTATTTAGAAATACTTATTACACTTAAGTTATTGTAGAGGCAAAAAAAAGTATCATTGCCTTTTAGCAGTTGTATCTAAGTTACAGATATTGTTAGGCACAATGTATAACTTCATTTATTTTTATAGGCACTAATCTTTATGGGACTGGTTAACATGATATGTAATTACTTTGGATAGCCTGTCCCAGTTCTACCACAGGCTGCAAAAAAACAAACAAAAAACACTGATTTGATCATTGCTAATTCAGATTTTTAATAATTTTTCAATTATTTGTTAAAATGTCTTGTGCATCTAATAATTTCAGACTGTTCTACCACAGATAGTCTAAATCAAACTTTTTTTTTATTAGTAATAACCTTGCAATAATCAGTAGTTCAGTACCCTGATTCTTATCAATGTATTTTTTGAATAAAATGCTGTTCAACGAATGTAAAAAAAATTATGGCTATAATAACATGCTTCCGACAAAACACATTTAATTAAAAGACACCCAAATGTGAACCACATGTTCAAAATGGGTCCCCATAGTAATATCCTGGTGCCTTCTCTATTGGTGGCATCTGTGCCTCAAATATTAATATTACACACACAAGAGTATAATTACCAGTGTGCATATGATGGCCGAGTGGTTAGCGCGCTTGGTTACTGATCTAAGGGACCTGGGTTCGAGCCCCGGGTAAGGCATGGATGTATGTGTCGTTTTTCTGCTGAGGTCCTGCCATCCTCTCAGACCTTCTACTATGGCATATAAACTGACAGGCTCCTGTCAGACCTCTGTGGCAAGCAGCTGCTTGAGGGGGTAATTATTATTTTTTTATTATTATATGCATGGGGGTAACAGTGAAGATTATTAGGAACACATCATGAAACCTCATTCAACCCAAAAAACCTCATGAAAAAATAAACTTAGAAATTATGGCGATGTACCAGAGCTGTTTGAAATTTCAATAAAATTATACTCTGAATTCAGTGTATTTTTATAAGGGTTCCCAACTGTCTGTAAAAAGTAGCTAAAATTTTCTAAGTCTCATAAACCTAAAATAATAATAATAACGTGCAGAAATTCCTACATTCATATTATATAATAGCCATAATTCCAGGTTAATGATCAAATGGGCAGGTAGACATGTGTGACATCATTGGTGGCAGAAATTATTTCCCTGGTTGTTCTGTGGGTACTTGAGCAATTGGTCCCAAATTTGGTGGGGTGGTCTCACCTTAGTTTTAGCCCTGTGTGGTAACAGATCACATTCTTAGTTGCTGTGGGTCAGGACTGATCTCTTGAAAAACATCCAAAATTTCTGGGGGAAATTCCAACTCACAGTCAACCATTCAGTTTCATTTGTTGACTGTGAGACTGGGTGCCACACTAACTGTGAACAGCATGCAAAATCCAGCATTTGAGACCACTTGGACGATACGTTCAAAGTTATTTGGCTGAATTCATGTACAAGAAGTGGCTGAAGAAACATGCAGATCAGTTTTTAAGATTCATCGATTACATCAAGAAGCTGCACCCACCCCAAATGTGTGACAAAGCAAGTTAACTAGGTGCCCAGGTGAGAGAATTTTGTACCATCCAGTTATGATAGCACGAAATTTTTTGTTAGAAATATTACTATATTTTTTTGAGATTTTTAAGATTTTCAAATTTCTGATGAGATTATTAAGCTTTAGGAACTTTTTTATAATGCAAAATTGTGGTGCATTGTTTATGATATTCACGTTTTTTAGATTTGTTGTTTCTGATGGCATTTTTAATTCTGGGGGCTTTTTTATAATGCAGATCAGAGGTGCATTAAGATTTTCTTGCTTTTTAGGTTTCTCTGATGGGAATATTTAATCCTGGAAGCTTTTTATACTGAAGATCGGCAATACATTGTGTTGTTTAGCATTATGCACTTTTTAAAGCAAAAACTTTTTAAGGTTTTTTTAAAACTGCCAAATGAACATTCGTTAGCAACAGCATGCTGCTGTTGCTAAGGTTGTATAGTGATATATGCAGTTACGAAAATTTAGCTTAGGTGCCATTATTTCCGCTGATTTAATGTGCAGAATCAAATTTTACATTTAGAAATAAGTGTTTATGATTTTATGTTTTATTTGATGTGTTCTCATTTGGCAATCTCTTCACTGCTTAGTACAATTTTTTAGGTTACTGTTGATATAACTTTTTTTCGAAGTTGAATATTCTTTCTAATGTGATAATTCAACACATTTTTTATTAGTTCAAATCGTGTTTAATGTTGTTCTTTACAGAAGTAAATTAAATAGATGTTTTTATACAATTCTTTCAGAAAAAAAAAATTTATTTCATTGTCATTTGTAGCCATTAGGAGACAGAAAGTGCCGCATCAAAACACAACGTACCCTTATATAATAAATAAAATAAATACCCCCTCAAGCAGCTGCTTGCCACATAGATCTGACAGGAGCCTGTCAGTTTATATGCCACAGTAGAAGATCTGAGAGGATGGCAGGACCTCCGCAGAAAACAACACGACCATCCATGCCTTACTCGGGGCTCGAACCCAGGTCCCGTAGATCAGTAGCCAAGCGCGCTAACCACTCGGCCACCATTATATTGTTAAAAACAATATGGTACTCAAGTGATCAAAATTGCAGGTCTGCAAAAAGGTCTTTACGTAATAAATATCTTTTTAATAATTTTATTCATACATTCCATAAATTTAGAAATATAACGAATTTAAGGTATTCAATAAAACCCACAAATATTTTTGCAATGTTTAACCTTTTAAAACCCATAACTGCTGAAATTTGAAATGTATTATGCCGAATAGTAATATTCCTTTGTTTTACTACCTCTACCCTTTTCTAGATTTCTTGGGCTTTAAAGGGTTAAAGCTCAAATTCTGCACAACAATTTCTGAACAGATTTTCAGAAAATCTTCCCAAATATTAATTTTTTAAAGAATCAATTACTGTAATAAAGCAAATTTTTTAAGGTAATTTAATTTAGAGGATAACTTTTAGGACAGTAAATTGGTACTGTGGCTCTATACATAAGTCATAATCTGTACATATCGTGTCTTGGACACTCAGAAGTTCCATATGAAGTAATAACAGTGGCTATGTGTTCCTAAAGTTCAGATCATCTAGCAATGGCTAAGATTTGATATTTTTTCAACCATGTGAATGGATATCTACAACTGGATATTCTTTTCTACAAACTTATGCATGAAACATCTATATTTTTTGCAACCAGTTGAGTGGATTATCTACAATTGATTCCTATAACTGCAACTTTGTGAAGTTTAAATATCCATAATCAGAGAGTCTTAAGTGATTTTTACTACCTGAAATGGCCTAGTCCAAAGAGCATTATTCCTTTGTCTTATAATCTATAAGTTACACCGCCATTGTCACCGACTTTTTTTTCCAAGGGTAGAATAGTTACAGGGTTAGGTTGTTTCACCTCTGAGTGGCACTTTTTTGCACATAATGTGCCAAATGACCAGGTCACAAGGACCCCAAGAGCTCAGAGAAGGCTGGGGGGTAGGGAACCCACTGGACAGTTGTTGGAAGAGATAGTAGTCTCCCATAAAGGCCATCCAGCATGTTCTTTAACGTGTACAGGGTATGGCTTTCTCAACATAGGGTCACAGCTTAACATCCCATCAAACAGACAGTGGCCTTTCCAAGCCCATCGATGTTCCCTGCATCGATGTAATAAATGCATAAGAGAGTTCTTATATACAGGGCAAGATTAGGGGCTAGCTTTTTTTTGGCTTGATTGCACCACTTTGAGCCCCCTCCCCCATTTTTTCTAGATCCAGACCTGGTTATATCCAAATATTTATATCACTTTTTACAAAAAATACCTTTCATTTTGATGGACTGTGCTGAAGAAAAATCAACAAAATACTGAACTAAATCTTTCTCTCATGTACAAAATTATATCTCACAATATATTAATAATGTTTATACATGTCTTCAACTATAGATATTTCGACCAAATAGCAGTATTTGTCTTTTCTAAATCTTTTAAAATGCTGCTTATAATTTTCAACATAACAGATGTGTCAGCTTTTTCCAGTTGTTACATTTGCTTTTATTGGTGCTTGCACTGTGTTAATGAAACACAGGTGAACCAGTAAAGCAGGCATCTGATACTACCTCAGTATACAGAGGTAGTTGCCAATCTGAACTAAAACAGAAACCATACCTCAACATAAAATTATTGTCTTTCACTGTTGTATGCATGTTGATTTTGATTTGCATGGTAAGAAAATCATGGAAAATATAATTTGCATTTTCTAAATTATAAAGTGACACAGGGCAAAAGGATACCTTTAAGCACTGTTCTGCCGATATTCAATTTCCAACTAATGTTACTGACCTTTTTTACATTTCCCAAGCAATGTACCTAATTATAATGGGAGTATCATAGCCCTTTGAAAACTATTCTTTAGATTCAATGCCATTAATATCTCATTTTTACAGTTTTAAGATAACAGTTTCTTGGTTTATGTCAACAGCAATTTAGCTATTTTCTCAGTCCATTACAGTTCACCATTTTCTAGTGATGAAAATGGTAAAAGTTTAACTTTAAACTGCACTGTGACACCTACAACTGTTAGCCATTGATCCTGAGGCAGTACTAAAAATGATACGTTTACTCCTTTAACTGTCTTCATAACATTTCAATACTTCATAACTTGAAAGAAGCTTCATAACTCGAATAAGGAGTAGGAAGTCTGTTTATATTACTAACTTATTATTAATCGCTTACATGAAATCCTGTATTGCTATTGACAGCTATGTTGCTTCCTAATCTTGAGCATTTACGATTTACGTAAATGCTGTAATTCCGCTGATGTAATTTTCACAATTTCGCCTAGTTCGTATACGACTATTTCACAATACTAAATTACATCCGACATAAATTTATAGGCTGTAAAAATATACTATTACCCTCGATAAGTGACAAGCGGTGAAATAAATAATAACGAATAAAAATATGATTTAAACACAAATCTTAGTGTAATTGTATATACCTACCGCTCTCAATTTAAAAGGAATTTATCATAAATTTCTTTTTAGCATCAGATTTCTGCAGAACTTTATTTTACTTAATTAATTTCCCGCATTGACAAAAAACCACCACCCTTCTCAAAATTACCTGACATTTTCCGGTTCCTGATGCCACTTAACCGCTTAAGTAATATTCACCATCGGTGAAATAAATAGCCGGATGATTGTGGAACCACGATGTGTGAATTATAATTATATAGAAACACCTCGATTTCATTATTCATACTATTTTTAATTCGTAAAAAAAATCCCTAAAATAGGCAAAAAGTTGCCAAAAATAATTTATACAGTGTAGAGAATACTCTTTATAATGAAATGTTTCATTCTATGCTGTGTGGATTAAAATGCATAACTGTGATTTATGCATTTTCTTCCATGATTCCTTCTTTCATGATATCAAAGACAAAACCATGAAATAAAAAAAAAAGAAACATAAATGAGTAACAATCAGAGATTAAATGATTCAAGAATGTTTTATATACATATTAGGTCAAAATCCTGTAGAATAAAATCACAATGCAAGAAAACTGTGAATGTTCAAATCAGACATTTCTATCAGCATTATTCCTTACGAACAACTGCGGCATTATACAATTAAAGATCGCATTTAATAAAGTTCTCTTTTATATTGTCAGCTCATCCCGCAAATACTACTATGCCGTCAATAGGTTCCTGTACAATCTGGATTTTCTATTTGATTGGTTTGTCGAAAATCTTTTCGGTAACTTCAGGGTCTTTTTCTTCTCCGATTGATATCTTTCATTTGACACTTGCCAAAGCCTTACCTGTCCAGTGTGGTTATAATCTTCCCTTGAGGACTTCATTATCATATATTTTCAAAGGCAGTCCTCAAAAAACAGACTAAAGTACGTCAAACGAGACTCAAACATAACAACCTACCCGATGCATTCGAAATATTTTGGTAAGACACAATACCTTTCTCCTGGATCCGATGAATGATTGTCCTGAATTCAGCTACCTAGACATTTAATAACCTAATCTAAGAGTAACCTTTCTCACTAACTTAAAAACGACCTCCAGTTGAACGATGCAAGTTCGAAACTCTAAGGAATACAACATACAACCTGACTTAAAGATCTCAATTCCAATCCCGACATTTTCTGTGACCGATTTAAGGATAGAGTCGAAACAGCAATATTTTATTCCTGAAACATAAATGAATTTCATGTCTTAAATTTCACTAGAATTTGAATGAAAAATTCATATTTCTGATGGTCCATTTATTATCGATCTCTCAACTTCACAACATTGAAATTCCTTCATGTGCGAAATGACCTCTAAATAAAGCAAAACTAAATTTTGGGTAACACCAAATAAAAATCTGCATTGATCTTGTAGTTCTTTTTCGAAAAAAATATTTAAATTTATTAGTATTTAATGGAAGAACTAAGAAGTTTTAAAACATTACATTTTACAGGTTTCTTCGCAACATTACCACAATTTTAGACCATAGCTACGATCACAGAATTCATGTATCTGAAAGGAGAATTTGTATGTATTCGCGTCACTGAAAGCCATAGAGCAGTTAGGTTGCTTTACTTCTTAACGGTACTTTTTTTTGCACATAATGAGCTAAACAGCAGGTCACAAGGATCCCAAGAGCAGGTTGCGGGAAGGGGTCCTACTGGAAGTTGTTGAGACAAATGCTGGCCTCTCGTCAAGGTCATCCATCGTGTTCTTAACGTGCACAAGTTATGGCTCACCTGCACATGGTTTAATGTCCCATCTAACGGATGATGGTCTTTCTAAGCCCATCAGTATCCTCTACTGACCGAGGGCAGGGTGGGGAGTTTTGCAGAGAAAAATCTCAACTCTGATCCAGTTGGGACAAGAACCTGAAAACTGCAGATTAGGAGCTATCCCCGCCTCCATAGATCAATGATAGAGGCTAGTTTACATTGGCATAGATTGCTATAGCCAGTTCAAGTAGCTACAATAAGTTAGGGCTTTTCAACTTTAATAACTGTTACTTAAACATTTAAAATTTTTAATATCCAATTTAAATATTTTTTTATGCATTCGTAATCGGTTATTGGCGCCAGTTGGTTATTTTTACCCCTGAATAACACTTTTTTCGTCGAAATGGTCAGATTACAAGAACCCTAAAGGCTCAGAGAAGATTGGGAGGAAGGAACCCACTGGATAGCTATTAGAACACAAATGGTAGCCTCCTGTCAATGCTATCCATTGTGTTCTTTAAAATACACCCCCACACAACCACAATATCTAGAAAATAGCCATTAGATATCTAAGAGGGTAAATGGATATCGATTAGTCATCTTAGATATTTTTTGAATAATGTGGTTGTGTTGAACGTTATGGCTCTCCCGCACACAGGGGAATGATTTAGCATCCCATCGGTTTCGTCTATTGACTGAGGGCAGGGAGTTTTTATTGGCAACAGTAATCCACTGCCAGGTAAACTAGCTTTTAAACCTCTACACATGTTGGGAAGGCATTGTATTGTTTTTTTGGTGAATAAAATCCAAAGATATCAACGAAATTATTATATAGAAGGCCTGGATCTAGGGGAAAGGATTTCTCCCCCTGCAAATGCTAGAAACCAGATTGGATGTGAAACTTCATTAAACACATGTATATTACATTCACTTTTCAAGTTTTTCTTAAAGACTACTAAATCGAAGTGAAGCATTTGATATTGGAATGGCACTCTATTCTCTTGCCCTTTTATTTTTTTTCCATCTCGATCGTCCTTTGCTCAAATTTTTTTCTAGGTCAAGGCATGGTCTTTTGTTACTTGATGCAGGGATATTTCTTTTATCTAATGCTAGTTATCTTTATGCATTGATATTTCTTTTATCTAGTGCCTACTCATTAGATTATAACTCAAGGGAAGATTATAAGGCATGTTTTTCTGCCGAGGTCTCGCCATCCTCACAGACCTTCTACTTTGGCGAATTAAACTGACAGACTCGTCAGACCTCTGTGGCAAGCAGCTGCTTGAGGGGGTATTTTATTTTTTAATTATTAGTGCTAATTATCTTTATGCAGGGATATATCTTTTTCTACGAATATTCCTGGTGTTTCCACAATAGTTATCGATCAACAGATATATAGGTATTTCAGCCTGAACTTTTAAGAATCTATAGAGTGGAGAAAAAGGCATATACACCTAAAGACAAAAGTTAGACAATAGTTTGGTTCTCTCTGGAGTTAGTTATGGTAGTGAAACTTGGACCTTTTGTAAACAATAGGAAACTTGATGCTTTTGATCCTAGATGCTTACGCGGGTGGTTCAACTTTGTAAGTAATGACGAGGTTAGGGAAAGGAGTTGGCAAACTCCTTTGAGCAGCACATTGTGCAGAGAGAGAGACTCCATTGGTTTGGCCATGTTGCCTGTATGCATAATTACAAATTAGTGAATAGTGTTATGAATAGTGTGCCTATAGGTCTCAGCAAGAGGGGAGACCTAGGGTGCAGTGGGCAGACAATGTCAAACAGGACCTTGTTAGAATTGGTGTGGTGGCCAGATGCAGCTCAGAATATGTTTGGAGAACTAAATTACACTATTTGGACCTTTATATAGTCCATATCTGCTTGTGGATGATGATCGAAAAATTCGCTGCACGACGTATTTTTGTAATGCTAATCTGGAAGAAATGGGCCTCATCAAAATGCGAGTCCACCCTTGGAATTGGGCTTATTTTCAAAGATTTATATCACGATTTTCTTGGCCTCTTTATTCAGATATGTTTCAAACACTTGGAACAAAGCGTTGAATTGGAATCCATATAAATAAATAAATATACCCCCTCAAGCAGCTGCTTGCCACAGAGGTCTGACAGGAGCCTGTCAGTTTATATGACAGAGTAGAAGGTTCTTGAGATACAGTTATTGCACCTCTGATCCGCACTTTTTTTTCCACATAATGGGCTAAATGCCGAGGTAACAAGGGCTCAGAGAAAGACGTGGAGACACTGGGCATGTTAGGAGACAGATGAAACCTTCCGTCAAGCAATTTCTTTATTGTACACAGGGTATGGCTCTCTCCTACAAACAGACCCATACCTTAGCATTCCATCCGACGACTTTTCTAAGACTATCAGTATTCCCTTTAGGGCCGCTCTAAAAAAAATTATTTTGCTGTGATGCATGGCAAAACGAATCCCCCCCCCCCAACTATTTCACGAGTTTCATATCTGCAGCCCCTGTAATACTTTATTACCAGGCTAGTAATGTTTTACAAATCGATCTCTATACATGTAGATGAAATTTTATAAAATTGGAAATAATAAATTTCAGAATATTAAGTGTTTTTGCACATACTAAAATGTTATTCGTACATATACAAGCAGGAAAAAAATTGCACAGAATCTCCAGGTTTCATTATGAAAAGATTGCTAGTTTCTTGGGTGCTTCAACATGGCCATCACAGCTTCATGGGCTTAAATCGGATATGTACGTTAGGGCATTTCCTCTATTCTTTCCATCATATCTAACCAAATTTTTCGAGAAAAAGTTGAATATAATCTAGAGAAGTTAGTGTAGGGTGCATGTGCATTTCATTTCGCCGATGTTTTATACCCTTGATAAAGCGAAATAAGTTGTGAAAAATATTTGTGTTATACAAGTGTAAAATTAAACTCAAATTTCTTCAATCCCATAACATTTAATAATCTTTATTAACATATTTTATAGTCTTTCTACTCTTAAGTGAGAAGGATACAAATAGAATATCGATAATTCAGTCAATCTTTTGTGTTGATTATACAATTAACAAGAAACCGATCGGATCCAGTATCTGGAAAAATAAAAGCAATGTCATAACAGATTGCTACGAGGATTGAATTCACACTATATATAATAGAGTAATATATATAATAGATATTCAGAGTATATTAACTGAGACAGTTTTTGCATAAGCCTTAATTAAGTACACCATTATGGGACTCAAAATAAACTGCAGGTCAAAATATGCATTTCAAATAAACCGTTTATCTTATATCATATTTAACCCTTTCACGACTAAGGGAAACATTTTTCCCATTTTAAAATTGGTGATTGTCGTATTTAATTATAACCTTATCTGCATTTTTTTTATACAGAATGTCAAAATAGAACGTATGCCGAACGCAATTACGTAAACGGGAACGTTTAGAAAACGAAAACCGAACTGTCAGGACGCATAATATATGTACTATGTACAATGTCCATCTTTGCCTCACTACCAAAAGAAATTGCTTCGCAGAATATCATAATTAGCACATCATTCTGTATAGTACTTTTATTTCATAATTTTGTATTATTTTAGTTAACATTTTGTTCTAATAAACCAATAAATAAAAGACATTGCATAATAAGCCTAACTATAATTTGTGTTACCTTTATAGTCCATTGGGAAAAATATTTCCCATAAAATTCCAAAAAAACTAACATTGTTATGTATTTTTCTTATGATTTTTATTTTACGTCTAAACAAACTAAAATAAACAGTTACATACTAATATTTACTCTTAGAAACCTTATGGTCCTGAAAGGGTTAACAACTCGCCAATACTTCTCTAAATTCTTCCTTCAAAATTTGCAAAATATTCAAATGCCTAACAATGCATTTTGACCTTTTTTCATTTTTGGTTAATTTCATCTCAAGTTGAATAAAAAAAACACCTTTTTAAAGGTATTTTTGCCTATTTTTAATACTCTAATCTTATGTGAAGATAATTAAATGTGGTTAGTTGGCTTTTTTATTAGAGGCGGTTTAAGCTCCCTCCACCCCTTTGAGATAATATATTTTTAAAGCCATACTCAAAAATCAAATTCCCCCTTTCCCCATTCACTCAACCCGTCAAAACTCCTCCTTTCAGAATTTACTGGGTTACGTCACTGATTGCATAGTGGGACAAAAAAGAAACATCTTCGATTCCAATACTGTGAAAAAGTTGCTAATCCAGCTTCAACATGCATGCAAATTTTTTAAATCAAACAATATCTTAAGGCTCCACCTGATCCCCCCCGACCTTTTCACCATTAGTATAAGGGTCATTCAAATGAAAGTGGACGTCTGAAACGAAGCATAAATCTTTTATTCATCTGTTCACATTCTTCATGCCTCTTGAGACATTGGTCCCAACATGAAATTAGCAGCATAATACCCTATTTCTTATAGTGACTTTGGCTGTGACAATGCACTGCAACTCTTTCTCTAATTTGAACTTTCTCCTTTTCATAGAGGCTCTTAGAAGTCCAAAAATGTGAAAAATGTAGTAATCTAATAAATCCCAGTTTTTCAATATTGTCACGGGTTGATGGTATCACCATCGTCCAGAAACTCAATCAACAGCAGACTCTAAAAATAAAATTAAAACATCAATGCGCCACATAACGTTGAACTTTGGATGGTTTCCTTGATGAGTTTGTCTGGAATCCAGACAACGTCTATCACATTTCCCCCTCCATTTTACAGATCTTAAAAAAATTAATTGAAAAATGCATGAAATATAAATATGTTAAAAAAATTTTGCCTCTATTACCCTTACTAATATTCTGAAAGGGGTTGGGAGTGGCATGCCTCCCCTAGATCCTGCCCTGGCCGGTCATTTGTTTTGCAGATAATGGGTTAATGGACATGTCACAAGGACCCTAAATGCTCAGAGAAGGTTGGGGAAGGGGTCCCACTAGATGGGCTGTTAGGAGACGGGTGGGAGCCTCCCATATGTGTCCTTTAGCATGCACAGCATAAGGCTCTCCTGCACTTGGGGTCCAAAACTTAAAGTTCCATCCAACAGATAGTGGCCTTTCCAAGCCAATCAGTGTCCCCTTTCTGGCTGAGGGAAGGGTGGGGATTAGTGCAGATAAATCTCAACACTGGCACAACTGACACTTGAATCTGGGAACTGTAGATTACGAACATTTGTGTGCTACTAACTGATCCACCCCTGCTCAAACTGAGAGTACATCACAATAATTTTTACTACATAAATTGCACTTGAAGGTAACAAATAACAAGTGAATATTGAACATACATTCAACACTGCACAGAGTAGTATTATCAAATTTTAGTGGTGGAAAGTGATTCTGTCATTTCTGAATTACAGTTAGAAGAATGATCCACAGCATAACTTTGATAACATTGCTTCAGGAGAAGAAATTGTATTACAGAGCACTAAACAGTGGCATTTGCAACTGTAGTAGGCTTCAGGAACCATTTACATGAATGAGGTTTCATGTTTGTCAACTATTTAGATGTGTTCCTCTCACTTTGTCAGGGAAATTACATAGTTTCACTGTAGCATGATCTTGGTCATATCAAGTGGATTATTTGTCAATGTGCTTTGCAGTTTTCAGTGAGAAGCTCTGATGGCAGACAGACATATTTCTAGAAGGAAATTTCTGGATGGTAACATTCAGAAAGACTCTCCATATAGTAGGGATTCTATTATGGTTATATAATACAAAATCATATGGTAGTATTCAAAATTTGAAACATATTTTTATATTTTACAGCAAAACAATTTAAATTCTTCAAATATTTGAATATAATGTCATTCATTTACACACAGAATAGTAACATTCAGTGCTATGTATCCTGTGGCATAACTACTAAGTGAGCAATATTTACAACTACTATGTCAACTGCAATGGCTACTAGTCAACAATTTAATGTAAAAGAGATGATTTAAAAATTTGAAGTAAATTATAGAGCAATAAGATATTGTGATTAAGAGAGAGTTTTCTAAACCAAGGTTTACAATTTCATGAACAGCAAACAGATTTTTCTAGGCCCAGTACATAATTTCTTTCCCATCAATTTCCTTATATAAAACAAAGACAATTCTGTTTAATTGTACTATATGCTAAGCACTCTGTATCAGAATTTCAGCAGCCTTGTATGGAACTATACAACCACTCATTATAAATTCATTTAAATATTCAAGATAATATATGATTGATTAAGACATTAGTGGTTTCCCTATTGTAATTTATCGTTCATCCTGATGAAATATAATTTTTTCTGTACTGCTTGCTTCACTGCCAATCACTGAACAGAAGTCAGACTAATAATACACTCAATAATCCAGAGTTGTTTTTGGCAGTGTTGATTTTGCAATTATTTGTATAAAGTAAGCAGCATGGATTGCAAAGGGCTTAACCTAACGGCAGTTCAGTTCTGTTGAGAGAATCTCTCAAATCAGTCCATACTGAATCATTCTTCATCAGCTAAATACCAGTATCTCTCCAGCTCCATGACAGCATGGTTGCTCATCAGTATTCTTCCTATATAACATTCTATGCCAATAAGTATGTACATTACTGGACGGAATTGTGTATGCATCCTTCTCAATAATTTCCAAAAATTTTAACTTCCTATTTTTGCTTCTCTCCTACAATTCATTAATTCTGCAATGACAGAATGAGAGATCCAACTCATTAATGACTGATGGACATTCCACTCTGTATGGAGTAACACAAGTGATTAATTGATGAACAAGTAGGCCGATTGAAATTGTTATGACTGTGACAAAAGATCTTTTGACAGAACAGAGCTATCATTAAAGAAAGCTTTGAAACTTATGCATTATAAAAAGTGAATTTTAATAATGAACCAACATATTCTTGTGAGACAATCTAAAAAAAGTTGGTTGTAACTGTACAAAATGCTTATGATCAAGCAGGAGTGTAAATTAGCTTTGCCACTTACATACCAGATGATATGTCTTCTATTCTAGGATACTACTGTTGAAATTTCTCTTGATTGATCATTAATTTGCTCAAATGGCAGGCGTTTGATTTATTTTTGATAACCTTTACTTTCTTTTTTAAAATCACCTTAATAATATCCATAATAAATAAAATAAATATCCCCTCAAGCAGCTGCTTGCCTAAGAGGTCTGACAGGAGCCTGTCAGTTTATAGGCCATAGTAGGTCTGTGAGGATGGCAGAACCTCAGCAGAAAAGTAACACACACATCCATGCCTTACCCAGGGCTGGAATCCAGGTCCCTTACATTAGTAGCCAAGTGTACTAAACACTCGACCATGGGACGGCAATATCCATAAAGTTACATGTAAAATAAGTTATAAACAAAAATAAGCATATAGTCTAAGTCAAACACTGATTTTATATTCATATCAAAAAATTTAAAAAAGCGAATCAAAATAATTTAGAAACAAAAGTGATAGTTCTTGATAAACTGCTCAATAGAATAATGCAACTATTTGTTTCGCTCTAGATGTGTTAATTTCCCTTCTTTTGCCTTCAGTATATGGTATTTAATGTAATTATATAAGAAATTTGTGAACGTTCATTAGCAAAAATTTTAGAACAAAAGTTAAAATTGAACTATTGATTGCTACCTACATCTTGTTGAAAAAACAAATTACATATTTCTTTGTATGCTATTATTTGGCATACTATAGTTTCAGTTCCTTGTACATTACTAAACACCAAACAACCAATCTTATGTGTACAAGAATTCTCGCATTTTTTAATGAAAATATTGTCTATGGTTTCTTACTTTATCTTTCCCAAAGGAAACATTTTGCTTTTCATAATTATTATTGGACATTCAATGGTATTGAAAATAAATATATTAATGAACCACTTATAAGGTTCTGCAAATACTTTACAATAAAAAAATACAATATTGCCTTTTTCTTGATTACATATTTAGAGATTTTCTGTGGTTGCATCAATAACTGTAATTTAAGTACTATAAGAGGAAGCATTCAACTTTGGTACCAATAACCATACTATATAGGGGAATATCCTGTGTTTTTACAATAAACATCAAGGTAAGTAAGAAGGAAAGTGTGAAAAAATCCACCCATCAATCTCCCGGACTCAAATTTAGGATATCCTGGTTTTGTGCTAGTTGCTCTACCTTAGCTAAGATGGGGGCAAATCACACCTGCTTAAGAAAGGTTGTGATGGTAGTAAAGTCCGGGAAGCAGATGAGGGGATTTTTTCACACTTACCTTGCTACTACAAAATCACTATCACTCTATGAGATTAATTCCTTTCTAAGATCAAGGATATTTGTAAATAAAAACAATATACTCAACTGCAAGTAAATAGAAGCTATGCTTTGTGGTATTCATATAGTTTGCAACATGAACATTGAAAGATATACAAAGGGCAAAAAATGTGAGGTCCTTTAAAAGATAATTAAAATTTTATAAATTCTTAAAACAATAAGCTGACTTATTGATATCATAACAAGTTCAACATAATTCCCATGCATTAATAGAGAAATCCTATTCTTAGTCAGCAGAAGCAATTAGCAAATAATGCTAATTTTTAAGGAATTCAAAAAATTCATTGCCACTATGAATCACTAAAAACATATTCCTTCAAAAGCGTTAAGAGTTAAACAATACAGAAGAGTATATTACCTCTGATATATTGCAAAATCCACACAATATATAAACTTATCAGTTTTTGACAATGATATTCAGATAACTCATTTTACTACAAAAAATTAATGCCAAAAGACTTGATTCTGCTGAATAAAGAAAACAGCAGTAGTGAATTCTCTCAAACCATTCAAGCTTAAAAGAAAACATTTATGGCTTGGATTTCTTCAATAACATTCAAAATGTCCAATATACCAACACATAAAGTTGTAATTACCTTAATGCTGCAAAAGTAATGCAATTATTGTAATGTCTAAAAATATAAAGGTAGTTGATGACTTTATTTGTTCTAAATAAGAATAAAACACTGTTTGATAGCCAGTTATGATAACACAGCTTTCACATTTATTTATATTATTCACTAAAGAAAAAATGAAGTTGAAGAATAGGATAGTATTGGAAGAATACTGAAAATGTAGACTATTATTTGCCAGCTCTGAGAGAAATGTATTTACTCTGTGATAAAGAGCATAGCAGAGAAGTCCCTATAGATAATGGAGAAATACATTATAGATAATGGAGAAAGAAGAAATATTAGATGAACTACTTAAAAAGTCTTCAAGCATGCTGAGAGAAATGATGGCTTGCCCTGATTCCTCATACAAAATATGAACACTTATACATTTGTACATAATACAAAAACTAGAAAAGTAGCATGTGTTGGAGGTAAATGCTATCAAAACAACTTTCCAATATTATCGATATATCAATAAATAATAACACAGGTTGCAAAATCTGTTTTTTTCTTTGTGAGAAATAAGTATAAAAACCAGAAAAAATTATTAAAAATTATGAATTTGTAATTTTTTTGGATTTGGATTTATGCTTTAAACATTATGTGATAAATACATTACTTAAAAGAGAACTTTTTCATTTGAGTTTGCATCAAAGTTAAGGAATACAATACATCCACAATTTTATTTAGGGTCACTTAAATACACGAAGAAAATTCCTCTCAGCAATGTTTTAGATATATTATGAAACAACGGTAAAACAAAATAGTATAGATTCATATATATATATATACAAGCACACACACACACACACAATGATTTATAAAGATTAATAGCACTATCATGGATGGCTTATTAAATTTGCATCACTAATACAGAGATCTTTAAAACAAGATTCTTATATATAATTATATATATATGTAAACACTTGCAGCTATAACAAGCAGTAAACTCTGCTAACAAGACAACATTACAAATAAAGTATTTTTATAGTTAAAGGTTTTTAACAACTTTAGAGCAAATGTGTTCCTTTTTTAAGTAATAAGGGTCCTAAAATCAAGGGATAACAAAACACTTTTAGTTAAAATATGTAGCACTTTTTTTTAAAAAGAATTTACTCCACAATATTCACTGTAATATTAGCTCTCAAAAGAGTAATAATTGTAACATAGCTACTGAAATATCATCTTGCCAGTAGGGCAAAAGTTCAGAGTCTCCACAGTTGCTGATATCTAGTGTCAGTCTTTACAGATGTTATTTCATACTAATGTTAAGGTATGGGTAGAGTTCCTCACCATAATTGTTGAAAACAGGCTAGTGCACTTCTAGTTATCTTAGTCCACATGCTGATCTTCAACTTGCATTGGGGTTGTGGACTCCACCAATTCTTCAGTTGTATTCTGTCGCTGACATTCCACTATCGGCTGTTGGTATCGCCATTTTTCTTTTTTCTTCCTTGCACATAAAATATGTGCATTACATTGCACATATTTTACTAGGTGGCAGACATTCATTAAGATACCAGTCTTATTACCAATTATTATGCTTTAGATGATTTGTCATCTTATATGACACTAATTCGATGCATTATACACCATGAGAGCTAAAAACATTTAAAAAACTTAATCTCCACTTACAACATATGTGGGGACAAGTATTAAAATCAAAGATTCAAAACCCCGAACGCATTTCTTCCGCCGGACCAGTGGCTTCCTCAGCAGTGATGATCATAGTACAGTTGCACTATTTATGCTACAAGCAGTGTAGCTACACTGTTTTATGCAGTTTTACACTGTAGCTACTGTACACTGTTTTATGCAGTAGTATTTATGCACTAGCAGTGTAGCTACACTGCTAGGGGGCTTGTAGCATAAATAGTGTAGCATAAATGCATTTCTTCCGCCAGACCAGTGGAAGAAACATGTTCGGAGTTTTGAAGCTTTGATAATACTTGCCCCCACATATAAGTGGAGATTAAATTTTTTTAAATGATTTTAGCTTTCATGGTGTATAATGCATCGAATTAGTGTCATATAAGATGATGAAGCATCCAAAGCATAATAATTGTTAATAAGGACTGGCATCTCAATGAATGTCTGTCACCATAATAAAATATGTGCAATGTAATAGCACATGAAGAAAAAAGAAAAATGGCGATACCAACAGCCAATAGTGGAACGTCAGCGATGAACTGAAGAATTGGTGGAGTCCACAACCCCAATGCAAGTTGAAGATCAGCATGTGGACTAAGACAACTAGAAGTGCACCAGCCTGTTTTCAACAATTATGGTGAAGAACTCTTTACTCATACTTTAACAGCAGTATGAAATAACATCCATAAAGACTGACATTAGATATCAGCAACTGGAGGCTCTAAACTTTTGCCCAAGCGGCAAGATATTTCAGTAGCTATGTTACAATTATTACTCTTTTGAGAGCTAATATTACAGTGAATATTGTGGAGTAAATCCTTTTAATAACCTTTGCACTATGTCATTCTAAAATTTATTAGCACTTTTTTCCTTAATAGCTATGGAATAAGAAAATGAAACAGAATAAATGAGAAATAAAAACAGGTTAATTAAAATAACAAGATTAGCAACTATTGCTAATTACAATAAATATGTTTGGCATCAGGCATTATATACTTTTTAAAATATAAGCTGGCACACCACAATAATCCAATCTAATATATAGTAGAAAGTATAATAAAAATTTTGAAGTTATTTATTCTCAATATTAACTGACAAATATATTCTAGATTAACAAAATAAGGCATTGGTTTAAAGAGAGCTAAAAATAAACTCTGTACTTTTGTATAATTATAGCAACAAATTTATTTACAGTATCTAGTAACATACACTCAAAATGACTCACTATTTAGCAGTTATTATACTGTCTCATGATTGTTTGAAAACATTTGTGTAAACACCAATATACTACCTTTATCCCTGATTTTTTGAAGCAGAATTGTTATTTGTGTTTTTGTTATGATTACTGCTTGTTGAACATTTGCATGCATAGTTTATAAAATAATTTTTCCTTTATTTAAAGTTTCTTCAATATGACTGGGTACAACTTTGCACAAAGCTGGAGTGGTAAATTCTATCTGATACATACATGGACTGGGTTCTGTAACAGAAAGAACCTTGTTTTCCAAACCACATTGTAGTTTTACCTGTAAAAGATGTATTTAATTACTGAAAGCAAACATCTATATTTTTCCTAAACATATGACTAAAAAGGAAACAGATATTTTAATATACAGTGCAAACTATCCTAAACTACTTATGTTAATGCATGTTAAAACTGATAAAACATTGTACAATAGAAATTGCTTGGAATAGAAAAATATAACTGAAACAGATAATATTATGTTTTCTTACTTCTCATACATTATTTTACATTGCATTAATAAAGACTATATACAATATTAAATATAAAAAAAATATTTTCTTACAAAAGGAAGAATTACTGGAATGCAAAAACCTGAAATTAAAAACTAACTGAACAACATTCTGGTGCAATCGAAGCAGCTTGTTCTAACTCTTGTTAGGAAAAGAATTTTTCGTGTTGATCTTATTGTACTGTTTCTGAACTTGTATAAAAAATTAATTTTATAATTCAATAATTTAAAATAAAAAAAATTTCAGGAATAAATTTTTTTATGGTTTTATTATATTTTTACAAACCAAGTAATTTGCATTCTGAAAAAAAAATATAAAAATAAAAGTTTTACAATCAAATGTTTTAAATTTATTATTAACTGCAAAAAAAGATAATTACTGAATGGCAAATGCTTGAAGAATAATTGTTATTGTACTTTAATTAAGTGGAATAAGTTAAAAAAGCAAATCCAAAATATTCGAAATTAAAAATGCATGCCTGTAATTTAGCACTAATTTAGAAACCAATTTCATTTTAGAATTATAAATTCAAGATGGGATATGTGAAATAAAAAGAAACCATAGGCTATTTTAAAAGAATTTAACACAGGAAATAATTTGGCTGAAAAAAATCAGTTTCACCATGAGTGGGACCCAAATCCATGTCTCTCAGTTACTTGTTGGGTATTCCCACCACTAAAATTATCAACAGCTAGTTCATTATTCATCTAAATGTGGATATATGTCTCCCTGACCTTGTCACCTGTGACACCATCTATGATTGAGAATGTCAGCCTTTCAATATTGCTCAGAAGTCTATGTATATTGGGCAGTAACTCACACTAAAGCATTATCAGTGAAAGAATGTCTGAAAGAAAGAACTGTCCAATTTTATCTACTTCTGAGCAATATTAAAAAGTTGGTGACAAGGTAGGGAGACATATTCACAATGAAATAGCCATTTACAGTTTGGTGCTGAGAATACCCAGCATGCAACTGGGAGATGTGGGTTCAAGTCCCACTCATGGAAAAACTTATTTTTTCAGCTAAATTATTTTTTGAATTCTATGTCTACACCTAATCTGTGTATTTACTATTGATTTTTTTTTTCATTGATAATGCTTTAGTGTGAGTGACTATCAAATTTACATCTATTTCTGGGAAATATTGAAAGTTTACCATTCCTGATTATAGCTGGTGCCATGAGTGTTGGGTTGTTTTACCTCTAAGCGGCACTGTTTTGCACACCACGGGCTAAATGGCCAGGTCACAAGGACCCTGAAGGCTCAGAGAAGGTTGGGGAAGGGGACCCACTGGAACAGCTATTGGGAGACAGATGGTAGCCTCCCGTGAAGGCCATCCAGTGTTTTTAACGTGCAGAGGGTATGGCTCTCCCACACACAGGGCCACGGCTTAACGTCCCATCCGACAGACGACGTCCTTTCCAAACCCTTCGGTGACCCCTATTGACCATGGGCAGGGCAGGAAGTTTTGTGGAGATAAATCTCAATGCTGACCTGTTTGTTGTATACAGTTTGCCTTTGCATGCAATATTGTGTTGGGCTTCCCTACTTATAGGATTTGCATTGTGCTTCATGTCATTGTGTATGCCAGTGTGGGTAGCCCTCCTCACAGGATCAGTAGTTTGAAAGAGCTGCATACCCATGACAATACATTTTAAGCACCACATTTATTAGACATTTTTAATTTAATTTTGTGCACTGATATTGCTCCCTGATTTATGACATACTTTTTCTAGGTCACCCTGTATTACTCTGCTTTGAAAGTTAATTTAAGCAATATAATGCTATAAAACAAATCTTTACAAGATATAGAACTTTATATAAATTTTTCCAAATCATTCTTTATTACTTGTTGTGTGATGTAGAAAAAATGTCAAAATGAGGCTTTAAGGGCAACTTGAGAGTAACTTATGCAAAATTTATGAATTTATGAAAACCACTATGCCTTAACTGGCATAGTGGTTAGGCAGCTAGCGACTGTTCCAGCAAGGCAAACTTTGTGTGTTGTGTTAGCTCTAACTAAGGCAGTGGTCAGCAGTGACTTCAGTCGTAGTAGGGCATGTCCTTGTATGAGAAGGCCTGTATTAAGCTAGGAGTAGCTTCTAGGATTCTTCTCTGTCCTATATGTCGCAAATCAGAATTGACAAAAAATCTATTTGTTCAATTTAAAAAAACAACAGAAATATTTATAATTATAAAAATAGATATTTATATAATATTTTAAGAAATACTGAAGAAGAGCTTCCCTGTACTTTTAGTATTAATATTAAATACTAAATTTTGTACTGAAAAATATTATCAGAAGCAGAAATTATCATATACTTACTTCTGCTGAACGATCTGGCCCATTCCAACATAGTGCACCTCTTGAGAATTTCATTTTTGCATAGTGATTATCCTCAGTTCCACTCCATTTATCCCAAATGCTGAAATGCACATTATAAACTGAAGCATATTGATTTCAGTGTAAAGGTTCAAATTCCACAAAAGTATAATAATTTTTCATAAGACATAGGATGTAGAGAAATCTTTTATTTATATTTCAAAAGAAAAAATTATACACAGAAATGTAAAATGAGTACTTATCACTTGAATTAAAACTTTATGTATTTAAACCAAAGCAAAATGTTTAAAGCTAACAATAAACTAAATCTGAATTTCAAAAGTAAACTAAAAATAAATCAAAACCACTTTTATAACATAAAAGAATCAAATATCTAAATATTTTTTTAAAAAAATTACTGCAATTACATAAATTTAGTACTTTGTAATGCAGAAATCTATTCAATATTTGTGGTGTGATAAAACACAGTAGTATATCAAAGCACAAACAGTTTTACTCAGCATTAGTCTGTCCAATTATTCATCATGACTGTTATGGAACTTTATGATTTTCAGCAGTTATTGTTAACAGTAATGTTAATTCATATTTTTTTGTTTCGTAACACACTACAGATTACTTTTGTTTCATAAGAAACCACATATTTTATTAGATTTCTTTCTTGGTGCACAAAGCCAGTAAGAAAATCCAATAGCAAAATTCACATTATTAAATAACAACAACAAAATATAATTAAAAAGAAAAATTCATCAACTTACCCAATGAGAGTTTCAGATTTACTTGGTCTTAACAACTGTATCACTTTATCAAAGGGGCAGAATTTGTAGAGATACTGCTTATCAATAAAATCAAAACATTGGTTTTCTAAAACTAAGAATTCATCTTCAGATCCAAAATCTGCATTCAACTGCCGTTTAATATTCCTGGAAATGAAACAAATACTATTAAATTTCCTCATATTTAGGCAAGAAACTCAACTGTTGGGTTGTTTTACCTCAGAGCGGCACTTTTTTGCACACCATGGGCTAAATGGCCAGGTCACATGGACCCCGAAGGCTCAGAGAAGGTTGGGGGAGGGGACCCACTGGAACAGCTGTTGGGAGACAGATGGTAGCCTTCCGTCAAGGCCATCCAGTGTGTTCTTTAACGTGCACAGGGTATGGCTCTCCCGCACACGGGGCCACGGCTTAACGTCCCATCCGACGGACGGTGGCCTTTCCAAGCCCATCGGTGTCCCCTACTGACCGTGGGCAGGGCGGGGAATTTTTGCGGAGATAAATCTCAACGCTGACCCAGCTGGGACTCGAACCTGGGAACTACAGATTACGAGCCTGGCGCGCTACTGACTGAGCCACCCCCGCCCCAAACTCAACTGTGTTTTACTACCAAAGAGAACTGTAGCTGGTACAGTTTCAGCAAATTTGTAGTGATAATTATTGTACCTATTTTAAATCTGAAATACATTGTGGAAGCCAAAATATAATTTCTACTTTTAGTTGTAATCTAAACAAGGAAAAATATAAATATAAATAAAATTAAAACAAGAAAGTATTTAAAAATTCAAGAACCCCATAGTCTAATACTTTGTGAACTGGAGTAGGGTTCAAATCAGTGGTTTACAAATTGGGTGTCATGGATGAATTCAAAGGGTGTTGTGAATTTCTGCATTTCAACTTGTATTTTTTTACATTAAATTTAATAATTAATTATTACTTGTCTGCTGAAAAGGTTCTCTCTGCATATTCACAGTATCCACTGTGCACAGTAGTTACTGTAGCCCATGTTAAATTGTATTCTGACTATGACTAATATTTTAATTTCTTGTATTAATTTTAAGTTCAAAAAATTTTGATTTTATCAATCTGGTACAATCAAATATATTATCATACTGTAAAGGGTACCAAAATGTAACACAATTATTTAAGTCACTCCAGCTCAAAAAGTATGAGAACCATAGCCTTCAAACTTGAAGAATGAAATGTCAATAGCTTAAGCTATCTATCCGATGTTGAACTGAAACATCACCTGGAATAATCAGTGTCTGCTAATGTAGGCATTTGTTTTTAGTTTACATCTACAACAATGCACCAACCTCCTGCAGAAACAAACTTAATAAATTTCACATTGATATTGATGATAAAAGTAACCTTCTAGTTTTCTCCAAAACATATTTTCGTTTTAATTCTCACAAAGGTTTAACATTACATGACTATTTAACACTTAAAAATTATAACAGCATGACATATCACAAATTGCCCCAAAATATTATTTTTGTAACGTTTCATTAAAAAAAAATAGACTTTTAGTTAAATTATCTTTATTTTGTACTGCATGTGATTGATTACAATAAATTAGGACTTTTGTTTACAAAACAGAAAATTACATTTAGTTGCTTTGGCTGTTACATCTGTGAAGCAATATCAAAAAGTTAGTCAACAAAGATAAAGTGCAGAAATGACATTATTGCAATCAGAGAGTTATTCAAAATGAAAACAGTGAATTGTATAAAAATTTTTAAAATAGCCTCAAATGCACTCAATAGTTGGTACCATTACATACTACAGTAACTGATGTACAGCAGAGCTGGACAACCCAAACTTGGCATGAGCCATTAAAAAACTATATTCTTAAAGAGCTACAGTAAAATTCTTAGGAGCCATCAGATTTCTTAAGATTCTCTAGTATGGAAATTTGAATATAATCCAAGCAAAACACAGTAATCTCACTTTTTTACAGAACATTACTTAACCGTTTTAAAATGTCAAAGTGTCTGGAGATGTCAATGTACCATTATTATTACAGAACCATAAATTTACAAAATTAAAGTTACACAAAAATCAAAAGCGCCACATTAAAAATAAATTATAAAAAGAGCCTTGGGTTGCCCAGATCTGATATACAGCATCAGTATTTGCTTTAAAATAATATTAAAATAAACTCCCTGCATTATAGTTGTAGTTTATTAAAATATTGGTAATGTATAATATAAAATGATTCTTAATGATTCATTTACATGAATTGAGTTGTTTTACCTCTGAGTGGCACTTTTTTTCAGACAGTGGCCTAAATGGCCAGGTCACAAGGACCCCAAGGGCTCAGAGAAGGTTGGGGGGAGGTGGCCCATTGGACAGCTGTTAGGAGACAGATGGTAGCCTTCCATCAAGGCCATTCAATGTGTGCTTTGACATGCACAGGCTATGGCTCTCCCACATATGGGGCCACGGCTTAACGTCCCATCCAATGGATGGCGATCTTTCTAAGCCCATATGTGTCCCCTACTGACAGAGCACAGGGCGGGGAGTTTCGCAGAGATAAATCTTAATACTGGCCCAGGCATGGCTTGAACCTAGGAACTGCAGATTACGAGACTGTGTGCTACCAACTGAGCCATCTCCACTCCTCATTTAAATGAATAGTTACAGGAAAGTTTTAATACATAACTTTTGTTAAACTGTTGACTCGTGACACAAAAAATTTTATTTCATTTATATTGTTCTAGATTGGGTTGTTTTACCACTATATGCACATTTTCGCTGCACAGTAGGATATTTGGCCAGCTCACAAAGACCCTAAAGTTCAAAAGAAGATGAGTTAAGAAATTTCTATGGGTAGATGTTAGGCAAGATGACACTTTATATCAAGGCCATCCAATATTGTCTCTAATGTGCAGAGAATATGGATCAATTGTACATGGCCCATGGCTAACAGTGGAGAGAAATCTTTCCAGGCAATATGGTTTATGAAAGTTTCTTTTATAAGTAACCATTATTGCAGTCTGCCTTAAATTTAATGTTAAAATATGAAAAGATTTCTTACCTAAAACATACATCTTTGTCATTTGTTTCTCATCTATCAATTTTCAGGATAATTTAGTGTAGGAATGAAACTCAAGAGAAAAAAGTGTCCCTATGTGATGCTAGATGAATAGAGAAACAATGACAGATTGAAGTTCAAATGTTAAAATTTTCAACAAAGCCCTAATTTTATACAACCATAGTGCATTTCTTTAATTTTTGAGTGGGCTAGGGCAGTTTTTCTCAACCAGTGGTATGCATACACTTAGGGCACTGTTTCTTAAACTGTGGGTCATGAGCACCTTAGAAAGTGGTTGCAACTGGATATGGCTGAATATTTAAATGTATAAAAAATCTACTTTTTAATTTCCTAATCCAATTTTAATCTCATGTAATCATTAATTTTGTTCATGGAGGAAGAGTTGCACAAATTCATTTAGGATTTTAGAGGGTCACAGCATCACAAAGTTTGAGAACCTCTACCTTGGTGGATATGCTGAATTTTTAAGTTTTACAGCATTTTATTATTTCTGCACTTTTCCCATCCAAAAACAACAAGTTATGATTAAATTATTTTAACAAATTAATTGCAATGGTAGAAATAATTGTGTGTTTGAAAAGTTAGGTACCTAAAAAATATTTTAAAGAGAATATATCAATGTTCAAAAAAAAAGGGGGTACTTAAAAAAATAAGGTTAAGAAACACTGACTTCTTTTTTTCTAGGTCAGAACTAAGGGATGATTGCTCTGTATATTTTAATACGGTACAAATTATAATTTGATTGCATCTAAGGGTTTCTCAATGTGGGGTACATGCTAAAATTTTCTGGGGTACGCCATGAGAGCTCAAAAGTCGCTAGATCTAGTACATAAGTGCATACACATTTCCAGGTCATTTGTTTCTCGTGAAGCATAAAAGGTTGAGAACCACTGGCATACTTTCTATTTTCCACATAACTACTGCTTTGAATATATTATGAAACAGTTCAAATTTCATTAATATCTCTCTCATGAAAATGAGATTATTCATGACCTTGACCTTAAGAGATGAAAATGTTTTCAGCACTTTGGCTGTGCATTTCACAAACTTGCATTAATTGGCCTGCCCTTACATGAGACCATTGATAAAGAAGTTTCCAGTGTTAAAAGCTGTATGCCATTTGTAATATATGATTAAAAAAACTTAAACTGGAGAAATACAATAAAATATGTGATAAAGTAATAGGATTAATTTCAAAAATTAAAATTTATGCTTACCATATCTCAGCTTGAATATCTTGCAGAACTTTATTAGCCTCAGCATATTCCTGTCTGGCTAAAGCAGCTTCTAAAAGTAACAAATATTTCAAATTCTTTTATGCATATAATAAAATTTTTACTATAAAACATTTTTGGAAAAACTGGATATATGTATAAAAAAAAATACAGTGTTTATAATGATTTAGAGGATATTTACAGTATAACATATCTTTAATGTCTGAATAAATTCTGATATTTTAAGAGATCAGACTAATTTTGTAAATTTACTTTGGAAGTTTAGTTGCTTTTTTGTGTATATGTACACTCCATAAACATCTATTAATGTGATAATCAGGTGTGGCTAAATTATCTGTGATCGATCTGAGATGTAGGGCATTTTCTTAATATGTTGGTTTCTTTTGCAATTGAGTAAGGTCACCTTCTTCTGAAATGCACATTTCCAGGAATTAGGTGAGAAGAATATAGTGATTAAGAGAACAATGATTACTATAAAAAGCTGATTTCTGTAAGCACCATTTTTGCCCAACTTTCTAACTCCATATTTTGTAGTTAATTGCAAAACTACGAGTTTGTTATGAAAATATATTTCCTAGAGCTGAAGGAAAGAGCTAAAAAAAGTGCAGTATCACAAAAGAACAAATGGCAAATCTGTTTTCAGTAAAGAATTATATACTGCAGAATTCAAGGTAGGTCACTTTTTACATGAAGTATTCAACAGTTAAGCTTCTTAAAACCACTTATATAATTAATATACCAACTGTAAGCAAAATGTTTTAATACATTTCTCCTCAGGTGGCCCACTTGTTATTTATATCTGACAGGAACTTGTTAATATAACAAACCAAAGAAAAAGGATCTTTGAGGAAGGGCTGGGTTGTTTTACCTCTGAGGGGCACTTTTTTGCACACCATGGGCTAAATGGCCAGGTCACATGGACCCCGAAGGCTCAGAGAAGGTTGGGGGAGGGGACCCACTGGAACAACTGTTGGGAGACAGATGGTAGCCTCCCGTCAAGGCCATCCAGCGTGTTCTTTAACGTGCACAGGGTATGGCTCTCCCGCACACGGGGCCATGGCTTAACATCCCATCCGACGGACGGCAGCCTTTCCAAGCCCATCGGTGTCCCCTACTGACCATGGGCAGGGTGGGGAATTTTGCGGAGATAAATCTCAACGCTGACCCAGCTGGGACTCGAACCTGGGAACTACAGATTACGAGCCTGGCGCACTACCGACTGAGCCACCCCCACCCCTTTCGAGGAAGGTGATCTCAGTAGTAGAATCCCCCAACCACCAAAAAAAAAAAAAACTTTAAATGTAAACTATTTAAAAATTAGAACTATAATACGAAATTCATAACAATGGGTATAAAATGATACAACAATCAACAAAAGCATACCTTTAAAAATGCTTTCCTTTTCTATTTCATCAATATGATTATTCATATCAATGGAAGATTCTAAAGGTTCTTGCCCTTTCTGCAACAAAAATGTCATTATAATAATGGGAATATAGATTAATTTTAAGAAATGAAAAAACGAAAAAACATGCATCAGACATCAATCAATTATACAATTTTATTGGGCCTTATGAAATAAGTAACCCTCAATTTTTGAGTTTGGCTGTTAACAATTCTGTCTTCTATCTAAAACATGCATTTAACCATCTTATATGCATTTAAAAATACTAAACTCCACATGTATTTTTCTCATGTTCTGTAAAACATGTAAACTCCACATGTTCTGATAAAACAGCTTTTAAACATCAATAAAAATACATATTCACTTAAAGTTGATTAACTTATACAGATTAATTGAGCAGTTTTTTCAAGTGCTTATTTACATGAATTCATATACATGAAAATGCATCTAAAACCAATTAGTTCTACTGCAAATATTTAAATAAATATCCACTCTTGATACTATGGTAAATGAGGTGTTCTAAGAGAAGTTCTAGAAAGGCATAAAAGTTCAGCCTGATATATAAAATTTAACTTACATCAGGTGTCTTCTGAATAGTATTTTCAGTGAAGCTTTTACTGGTTTCTTCATTTTCTTCCTCCAAAGCCTTTTAAAATTTATTAATGTGTTATATAGAAAATATTAATTGATGATTGAAATTACATTAAAAATTGTAAGTTGCTTACGTTATTAAAAGTGGTGCTTATAAAAAACTAATCACCAAATTATCATAAATAACTCCCATTTAAGAAAAAAAGCTGATTCTTGCTCGAACAGCGTATGAAATTTTTTTTCAATTAGATCTATTTCTTTGCTTCCAGCTCTTTAAAATGCATTTTTTAAAATAAAAATAGCCATACTAAAAATTTTTTTGTTTAAAATATATTGAGGAATATATAGAACATTTTATAAAAAAAATTAAGATTTTACTGCATTTTTTTTTATTATTTTCAAAAATTATTTTGATACATGATATAAATGATTACATCACAAGGATGCACACTCCCAAAATGGATGATTTAAGAGACCTGTTGAATTTATGATCAGTTTAAACCTTAAGCAACATGTTCTTCATCATGAAGAGTGTATGATTTTTTCTTCCAATAAACTCACAGTTTAATGTCTCACTTCATGACAATTGATTTTTACATTTTTAATTTATTGCATACTAATCTAAATTATCTACCCTAGTTCTGCCTCAAATTTAAAATAGCTAAAAAAATTATGAAATGATTTTTCAATATGTCTAAATGTGTATGTTGATTAAAAAATGTGAAGTATCTAAGGAATATGAAATATGTAGAGATATAACTACTACTAAGACTTGCCTCATAAAATGGACAGTGTCAAGTAAAGTGAATTTATATATAACTAATGGTCTTAGCATTCAACACTACTTGCAAAAATGCCCATGGGTGTTTGCATATAATATGGCTATGTATTTCCATTACCTTATCTGTGGAGCACAGCAGAACAAGATTGAAAATAGCCAAAAGTTTTGATTAACAAGTACAGATTACAGTTATATAGAATCAAAACAAAATAATAAAAATATTATTACAAACAAGATGTTTTCTTAGGACTAATAAAGATTTTGGAAAATGAGTATTATTTGGTACTATTAATTAATAATGGTGGGTTCAAGCCACATATCAAGATTTTGAAGTCCACTTGCACCACTGGTATTAAAAATTTGGTGGTCCAACTTCAAAAACATAAGGTATCCAAGGTAATTCTTAGTATTATCTACTTATGCTATTACTTAAAAAATCAAAAAGTGATTAAACTAAGTTCCATTCTATATGTAAATAAAAATTTCACATTAACTCCATGAATATCTTTTAATCACCTATGTGTTACATCAAACACAGCTAATTAGCAACAGTGTAATTTATCGTAGTAGAGGTACTTATTTTTCATATTTTTGCACTTTTTAATCGACTTTTCAAAAGAAAATTCATTTAGAGTGGAACTGAAAACATGTATTCTTATTAAATTATCCACAGAGTCCTTCTCTTTCTTAGTTTATTTTTTATCCAATTTTATGGCTAAAGTATTTTACAAGAAATGTTATTCAGTACTATATAAATTACCAATAAGCTATATTAGAGTATACATCTTTCTGGCATAGGGGCAATTCTTTTAACAGTTCTTCAGGAAAAAAAAAACGATTATATTTGCCAACACAGAGCTGGGTAATTTTCACTTGCTGAAATTTATAATAATTAACTGATAAAATTTAATAATTTTATATCATTGCTTACTTGGTTTATGGTATAAGCAGGCTTTACAATCTTCCATCCCGATGAAAGAAACTCTTCTAGTGTTAATTCTTCCCTCTTATGCATGTAGAACTGAATATTTTATAACAATATTAATATAGAGAATTTTTGCAATTCAAAATAACAATCATGATATCTTCAAAACATAATCAATACATTAATTATAAACCATTTTACTAAGAGAGTGCTTGCCTGAATGCATTGGTTGTATTAGAAAAAGAACTGCAATCTAAACTTTTACACTGTACCAATTACTTAGTTAATTGCCATGACTTGATGATTATCTCTGATATAATTTTATATCAGTTCAAATATTGGTTTGAAACTAATGTGATAGAGGCATTCATAAAACATCCTAGACATAATTACATATGCATATTAGGCCTAAATGGAAGAAATATGAAGGCAATCATCACTAAATTTGAATTATATCATATTACAAACAATTAGAATTTTTTTTTAACTTCAATATACATAGAGCTGGTTGATAAAGAAAACAAATATTGTACAGAAATGTTAAATGGTTCATGCACTCGATGATCCCATACTTATAGGCAGTAATTAGTAGTTCTTTAACCCTTTAACACCCAAGAAATCTGAGAAAAAGGTAGAGGGTAGTAAAGACAAAGAAATAGCGCTATTCGGACTAGTCCATTTCAAAATCTCGGCCATTTTGGACCATTCTGGGCATTAAAGGGTTAATAACAAGATAAAACTAGAAACATCACTCATACTGGCTTTATTCTACTACAGCTAACTCAACAAATTAGACTTGGTTATGAAAAATCTATACTAAAATGCTATTAATAAAAACACCACATAAAAGTCTTAATGGGCACAAAAAAGTAAATTATTGAAGCCATAGTACATGGAAAAAATATATAAGTACAGACATACCTCATTTAGCATTCAGAATGTGTTCCTGAAATCCAAGTGTTAAATGAACCAGAATTAAACGAGGACTCATGTACACTATATAATATTCTGAAGGAAATTTTTTCCATACATATATGATTTATTAATTTTTAAACACAGTCTGAAAAAGGCTGTTGAATTGTTATAATTACACATATTTCTTTATTTAAAAATTCTACAATTTATTATTAAATCAGTTCACTTTTATATTTGCATTCAAAATAAAATTCAAAAGAATATGTGACAAGTTACTGACCAGAGGTCTTCAGAAATTATCTGAAGTTGATTGCTTTATGCTTTTCTGCTTCTCTTTTAGCAATTCAATGTAAGATGATAAAGTATTTAATACTCCACACTTTATATACAAGATCTTTTGAAATCAGGATAGTTCTCACTCAAATTCTCAAATGCATCTTGTACTATCTTCATAAAAATTTACTTGTGTCGTACATTAAATTTGTGCCATGTTTAAGTAGCACGATACATTTTTTTGTTTTAAATAACATTAATGAATATCTTATCAACTATTCGGATAATGGGAAACTCATAAAAAAGAAATAAAATAAATTACTTTCCTTTAAAAAAAAACAAGCACTGTATTGAAACAATGTTAATTGAGGTAGCACTAAATGAGGTTTGCCTGTAATTAATAACTTACATCCTTACTCTGATAACTGAAAAAGCACAATCATTGGTAACATAAATGAAAATGATATTTTTTAAGTATAACTTAAATACATTAAAACTAAGTAACAGTATTCTCTAGCAAGGAACATTCACACACTCTTCCCACTTAAAACACGTTCTTAATAAGTGTCATTCATCAGTCAAGGTCAAATCAAGGAAGGAAGGGATGCATGCCCCCTGGATATTTTTAATAACTGAAATGAATGTAAAAAAATAACAAACATACATAAATGGTTTTTTAAAAAAGATCAATAAAAAAGAGGTAAATAAAAACATACTTGGAACTGTTTATAAAAAAAATAAAAATACCCCCTCAAGCAGCTGCTTGCCACAGAGGTCTGACAGGTGCCCATCAGTTTATATGTCATAGTAGAAGGTCTGTGAGGATGGCAGGACCTCAGCAGAAAAACGATACATACAACTATGCTTACCCGGGGCTCGAACCCAGGTCCCTCAGATCAGTAGCCAAGCGTGCTAACCACTCGAGCATACTGACACAGTGCAAAATATTCAATTCAGTCAATTCAAGTTTTCTTTTCTAGATCTGTCCCTGATAATAGGCATAACTCAAGCCTTTTTCACCAAAGACTATGATATTTAATAAAGATTAACCAACTGCAGATTTATGAAAGTTAAAATTAATTTTTCAGAGCAAAAGCTTAAAATAAAAACGGCTACAAAAGAAAACTATTTCACAGTGTTTAGTCACAAATGGATAATTCAAATCATCTGCTATCTGGTATATATATAGTACAGGCTCTATCTGGTATTGTGATTAACATACCTGACTACGGTGCCAATGTTCTTTCTATACAGGGTGATTCAGAATTCATCATCAATATTTGGTGGGGAGGTAGGTAATAAGAAACGAAGGAGATTTCACATAGGAAAGCACGGGCGCATATGCCATGTAGTAAGGCAAAATGACCCCAGTTCAATGATGGAAAGAACACATAAGAAGGAAGTGGTAAGGAAAAAACATTTATTATCTTACATGTAACATTTCTTTGCATTGGTTGTACAGACTTACAAGAGGTGCTCGAACTGCCGACCATGTGCTAGAATGCACGACTCACAACGGCATTGCATGGACAGCCGGACCATGTTGAAGATGCCTGGCATTTCCCGGATGTTTGAGGCAGCAACTGATATGCGTGCTACAAGATCCATAGCACTATCAACAGGGGTCTCGTACACCATGTTTTTCATAGCACCCCATACAAAGAAATCGATTGGAGATAAATCCGGTGAACGTGGTGGCCAAGAAACCGGTCCACCGCGGCCAATCCACTGACCACCAAACTGTCTGCGTAGGTAAGCATGCACAGCATTTGCGAAATGTGCAGGAGCGCCGTCATGCTGGAACCACATTCGCCGGAGACTACCATCAGGAACCTCGTTCAGAAGATCCGGTAACACAGTCTGAAGAAATGTTAGATACTTGGCACCGTCCAAACGGGATGGTAGTAAATACGGGCCCAACAAACAGTCACCGACAATCCCAGTCCACACATTGACAGCAAAACGTTGCGCAACTCCAGGTCTTGTACCGTGTGGGTTCTGATGAGCCCACACATACCAATTGTGTGTGTTGAAGACACCCTCTCGAGTGAACAACGCCTCATCGGTGAAAAGAACATGCGTTGGGAAATTGGGATCAACGGCTGTTCTCTGCACGAACCACTGACAAAAAATAACATGCTTGGGATGGTCGTCTGCTGCCAATAATTGCACTCTTTGCAGATGAAACGGATGTAACCCTTCATCGTGTAATATCCGCCACGCTGTTGCTTGCGAAATTCCAAACTGCCTAGCCATACCTCGTGTGCTAGCACCAGGTTGTTCCTCGATTTCCTGTAGGACAGCTTCCTCTACTGCTACTGTCCGTGCCGATCTGCGCCTCCCTCGATTAACATTACTAGCAGCAAACGATCCTGTTTCACGCAGTTGGCGATGAATACGTGAAAACATTTGATGCTGTGGCACACGGCGGTTTGGGAAGCGCGCTGCATACAATTGCCTGGCTCGAAGACATCTTTCTCCTGCCGCACCGTAAGTTACATGCATATCTGCACATTCATTCCACGTATACCGGTTCATGTTACTTCTGCAAATTCACCTTGTCGAATGACAACTGACTGCACGTGTCAAACAGCTGTGCTTCTGTATGAGAGGTGTGTACACGCCCTCTACACCACCATGCGTTCGTCTGCCCCCATACTTTCCTATGTGAAATCTCTTTCTTTTCTTATTCCCTTCCTCCCCACTAAATATTGATGATGAATTCTGAATCACCCTGTATATACTTGTTCATTGTATAAGAAACCCAGATAAGCCTGACAGAGCTTCTAAATTATCTCTAATGCAACCCCCCTTTGTTTAAAAAACAAAACAAACTATATTGTCAGCAAAAATGCTATGGACCTCTAATTTTGTCTTTCTAATGATAAAGGTTAGCACCTAGAACATTACAGTGTGACTAAAGATTTTTATAATACTGTTGCGGATTACAAAAATGGATAGCCACTGAGCGTGAGTATTAAAAGCTATATTTCAAAACCAAATTCAATACAAGGTAAATTGTTACAAAGGAAATATGGATGAAGTATCTTATCAACAAATCAACTATTAACATGCACAAGTCATCAATCTTCCTGCGTAGAGCACACAATATCAGCTCTGTGTATTTTACTAAATACTACCTTTTACTTGATTTACCAGGTCACCCGAAGATCTTCACTCGTAAACCAATTCTCGTCCTGTGCTAATAACTTTTCACACAATAGCCGAACAAAAAGACAGTCCGTGTAGACATTCGAAGTTAGCCATAAAAGTTCCCACTTTTATACTTCCGCGTATACACAACACATCAAGTTACTTCTTGATACTTAACGATAAAAGATCCCACTTTTATCCTTCCGCGTATACACAACACATCAAGTTACTTCTTGATACTTAACGCGCACTGTCTCAGAACAGCCCACCGGCCATTTTCGAACTCTCCGACCGTTACAACACACGACCGTTACAATACAAAACGACCGTTAACGCTCCACTCTTCTTCTCCAAATTCTCCCAAAGTTCTTATTCGTTCGCTGAAACTTTGCTTTCGGTTGCCAGATTCTTCTGTCGTAACACTGCCCCCTTCCTAGGTCTTGTTCGTCCCGAACAATTCTGGATTCCAAAGTTTCTTCAGTTCTTCGATGAAACGGGGCTAAACGATCCACGTGAACCACCTTGCACTTTGTAGCTGGACGTCGACGAATGCGGTATTCCACGTCTGTGTCAAAATGAAAGCGAATCTCATTATGACTTAGATTTCTTTTCTGACTGAAGCCTCGTCCACAAATATAATACGTGTAAGGCCTATAGCCCTTGTGAACACGTTTATGTCTCCGCAGGGAGAAGAATCGACTAAGAGTTTTCGTGCAAAACCTGTAAAAAGTTTTCTTCTTTGTCGAAAGTTTTCTTCTTTGGATTTTTACTTCTATCAACAGTAACAAGGAATGAAAGTCATTAGTGACATAAAATCTAGGGAGGAGTTTCATCCTCCAGTCTGACCCTTTTGTCAGTTGACTTTCACTTAATTCAGAACTGTCGTGATGAACCTTCAGCCATATTTCACCTGATTCAATTTGATCCCCAAGGTGCTTCACAAATATAATATCAGCTCCATAATTCTTTTTAGCGCTTCGGTCCATCTCCTCCTTCCATACTCTTGCTAGAACTGCAGCTTCTAATCCGACAACCTTACCTGTTTCTCCTGTATAAGTGAAATCAGTGATGTGTCGGGCTGCTAGCAATATTTTTTCTGTTTTACCTTCACATAGCCAGCTTGCAACATCTTCAGATACTCCTTGTTCTATTAACATGTTACGAAACTTGTTCAAAGCATTGCCGTTATGCAGAACCTTGCAGACACGTGATGCTTCATCTACCCTATTATCCACAATGTTCACCAAACGCAGAAGTTCTCCTCCTAACTCTTCGACGAGCTCTTGCAGTTCCAAGGATCCGTCACCAAGGAAACACTGAACAGCTTCCATCACTTCCAGAGAGTTGTCAACAGAGTTTTCAAGAGGTGAATCCATGTTGCTGATAACAGCTGAACAACTCAAACTCTTCATTCCACGAGCCTGTGATGCTGCAACCATTTTCTTAACTAAATCAACAGCAACATCTTCTGTACTGATGAGATCAATAGCTCCTTTTCCGAATTCAACATCATAAACCAAAGCACACACTCCTTCAGCCAGCTTTTTGGACACAATTGAGCATATCATTAGAGGAACGCTATCTATGGTAGCCATCAGATCCTTGCAGCGGTAAATCTCCTTATCTGTTGGCACCAGCTCCTCTGTCTGTCCTACGATGCAGCATCCGACGTCTTCCATCATCTGCTCGATTTTATCTTTAGTGCAGTCGACTGTGAAGCCAGGGATGGATTCCAATTTATACAGAGTATCTCCCGTCAATTGGAGAGCACGACCGGAGATCATAGGGACCTTGAGACCTAAAGCAGCAAGTGCAGGAGCCAAGACAAGACTCACTTTGTCGCCGACACCTCCTGTACCGTATTTATCTACCATCCGATGGCGCCACTCGGGTCTCCAGCAAAACACATGACCCGAGGAGGTCATAGTTGCTGTTTCTTCGGAATTCACTTTCTTGGAGCTCTCATTGTAATTAGCCAGGGAAACATCAGTCATGATTGCCAAATTGTTCATTCTGGAGATCAGCGACGAGTTTTGTAACATGATATTGTCCACTTTAGAGCTCTTGTAGTCGTGATAAAACTTTTCTATATCCTTATAATCTAAATGGTTATAATGTCCAAATCTGCACATTGACTGTTCAGAAAAGAAATTCAGCGTGGCTACGTTGAAATTATCCGAGGGATTCACTTCTCTCTGATCGTAACTCTGAGGCTTAGTTTCATCCAGAAAGTTAGTCTTTGAAGTACTGTCTCTGCCTGAAGCTCCTTTACTAGCATAACCTGTTACGCTTCTAAGCCATTCTTCGGAATTCTTCTTTCTTAAATCCCCACTTTCTATAAACGATTCGAGTGTGGCTATATGTTTCGGAAAAATCTCTCCGACTTCCCCAGTAATGTCGAATGGCACTTTGTATCTATGATGAATGGACGCCTCTTCTTTACTCGGACCACTCTGCGAAACGTAAACTCTGTTTCGTTCCCCCTCATTACCACTCGTTACTCTGCCTTTGCGATAATTGTCCATGACGCATTTTGCTGACGGCGAGGAATAGAATACCTTTCGTGTGGATCTCTCTTCAGATCGTGCCAGACTTGTATACCTAGGTATTTTGAAGTGCAAAGCGTACTGTATAGTCTCACAGCTCTCTGATCTGTGTGATTGTTCTTCACAGTTCCTAGACATGTCACCAGCGACATAGACACTCTGCCATGCATCACCAGTAGTTGCGTGGTCAAAGGCATTATCTGCGCTATCTCTACGATTCTTGATTTCCAGTAGCAGATCCACATTTTTATATGCGTTGCCTTTCTCTTTTTCTTTTCCATGTTTACAATCAGTTTTTACAATTTCAATTTCGTGTTTATAATCTAACTTAACACTATCAAGATCATCTTTTTTCACTGACAAATTCAACATTTAAACTATTGCATTGTCTATTGAGTTCGGTTTTATGATCCTTGAAGTGATCAATAATCTTACCAACTTGAGAAGCCACTTCAGCTCTCATCTCAGTATTTTGTGCGGCCATTTCGGCTTTCAAATCATCTTTTCGAGAAACTATCTCCGTTCTCAACTCATTATTTTGTGCGGCCATTTCGGCTTTCAAATCATCTTTTCGAGAAACTATCTCAGTCCTCAACTCATTATTTCGTGCGGCCATTTCGGCTTTCAAATCATCTATTTTATCGCTTAGGGCGGCCATATCACCTTTAATATCAGCCTTCAAGTCATTTATCAACTTTACTAATTCATCCATACTTCTAGTTAACGGCATTCAATAAATTAATCCCACTTCTGACACCAAATGTTGCGGATTACAAAAATGGATAGCCACTGAGCGTGAGTATTAAAAGCTATATTTCAAAACCAAATTCAATACAAGGTAAATTGTTACAAAGGAAATATGGATGAAGTATCTTATCAACAAATCAACTATTAACATGCACAAGTCATCAATCTTCCTGCGTAGAGCACACAATATCAGCTCTGTGTATTTTACTAAATACTACCTTTTACTTGATTTACCAGGTCACCCGAAGATCTTCACTCGTAAACCAATTCTCGTCCTGTGCTAATAACTTTTCACACAATAGCCGAACAAAAAGACAGTCCGTGTAGACATTCGAAGTTAGCCATAAAAGTTCCCACTTTTATACTTCCGCGTATACACAACACATCAAGTTACTTCTTGATACTTAACGATAAAAGATCCCACTTTTATCCTTCCGCGTATACACAACACATCAAGTTACTTCTTGATACTTAACGCGCACTGTCTCAGAACAGCCCACCGGCCATTTTCGAACTCTCCGACCGTTACAACACACGACCGTTACAATACAAAACGACCGTTAACGCTCCACTCTTCTTCTCCAAATTCTCCCAAAGTTCTTATTCGTTCGCTGAAACTTTGCTTTCGGTTGCCAGATTCTTCTGTCGTAACAATACTATCAGTAGTAAACCTGGTTTAATAATTTATGACTTGGACTTAAAACTTAATAAAAATAAACTTAACATGAACTTGGTATTCTGTTGCCAAATGAAAATATGTATTTTTATAGAAATTAATCATACAATGGAATAAGTGGTTTATGAGAATTGGACAGAATTTCTGAAATTTGTTAAAGTTTTTGATAATGTAAATTGGTGAACTAATGTCTTTTTTTTTTTCTAAAGAAAAAAAAAAGTCTTTCCACATTAAACATCAAATCCCCCTACTTTTTGGCTATGTCACTAAATACAATTATTAATTAAACCACTGGAATAAAAGAAAAATAAAGTTGAATAGGTTAAAGTTTCTAGAATACAAACTCAAATTTTCAAGTTGGCTAATTAACTGACACTGATTAAAAAACAGTGTAATTTCCATTCATACCTTTGCTTCTTGGTCAGACACTGTTCCATCATGGTCATAGTCAAATCTGGAAAATGCTTGCAATTCCTTGGGAACTAATCTTTTGAATATTAGTTTATAATAGAAAATTATTAATATATATTTGAGTAAACATAATGATATATATCCACTAAATTTATTAGAAAAATTACAATATTACTCTATTAGCCTGATTATAAGGTAGATTGGATTTAGTTATGTAACCTATGAGTAGCACTTTTTTTTTTTGCAGACAATGGGCTAAATGGCCAAGTCACAAGGACCCTGAAGGCTCAGAGAAGATAGGGGGAGGAAACCCACTAGACAATTGTTGGGAGACAGATGGTAGCCTCCAGTCAAGGCCATCCAGAATGTTCTTTAACGTGCACATGGTATGGTCTCCCACACATGGGGCCATGGCTTAATGTCCCATCTGACAGACAGCAGCCTTTCCAAGCCCATCGGTACCCTACTGACCATGGGAATAGCAGGGAGTTTTGCAGAGATAAATCTCAATGCTGGCCCAGATGGGATTTGAACCTGGGAACTGCAAATTACAAGCCTGGCATGCTAATGACTGAGCCACCCCCACCCCAATATAAGGTGACATCTTTTTCTAAATCAAAACCAAAAAAATACATACCTTTTAATTGAGCACAATGATATCTTACCAATCATAATTATTTCTCTGCACACTAGCAACAGAGCAGTCATCTACCCCAGTGCTTTATGCATTCCAAGGAAGGCACTGCTAAATATAATTCACCTCCCTTTACCTTCATCATATTCTTATCTTTAAATGTGTTAAAGTCAGAAAACAGGCATGCCAGTGAGTTTGCAGTATTTACTTTGCAAATGTAGTGTTGCTTTGAATGTTTTGTGTTCTGTATTTATATTCTAAGTTAATATGTGGGGAATTGAAAAAGAAAATTGCTAAAATTAACTTTTACAAAGCTTTAAAATTAGAGATCATCTCATAGTTGGGCAAATATGATTTTAACATTTTTTTTCTAAAAAAAGTAACAAAACACTGCTTCTGACTGAAAAATTAATACATTTTTAATGCTACAAAATAAACATGTAAATGCAAAAATTCAAACATAATAATCATTTATAACAATTTAGCTAAAAAAAATTGTTAAGCACTAAGAAATCCTTAGACATAAAACTAAGCATATTAAAAAAATTGCAAAGATATTACTGAAATTATTTGTTATTAACCACTTGACTGAAAAGATAGTATGACAAAAATCATTAGATTCTATCTGTTGATTGACTTAAATTGAACTAAAGATTATAATAATTAGCAAGTGTGACAAGCCATTTTCATAACTCATACAGTTGATGTGAAGAGTTTAGTCCTAGCAAGGATGAACCTTTAACTAACTACATATTACTTATGCAGATTATTTGATTTTAGTCACTGTTCTGATTGCTAGCTAATGTAACAAGATTGCTAAATTCTATAAAGAAGTATTCTGAGCCTTCAGATCCTTATAACACAATCATTTATTTAGCCCAACAAGTATTTAAAAACTCATAATCAAGGGCAAAACACTCAAAGACCTAAAACCTGGTACATTTAATACACACTGTAAATGAAATACATTTTGCATATTTTTAGAATTTAAAAAATTATGTATATATATGGTTGTTATAATTAAAATATCCCTATTCAGAGCTGTCTGGAGCTGCACCTAATAGTCAGAATGGAGCAAATTTTGGTGTACATATATCCACAACATGCACCACAGAATCCCAATAAGAAAGTTCAGTTCAATTTCTGCCACCAGTGGCAACATGAAATGGATATTCACACATCAACTGTTCATTGTGCATGTCACTATGCAGCGCAATGTCTCCATATGTATGATTATGTTTACAACTGAAGAACGTAACTTATAGGGGATGATGGTAAGCATGAGCCTCTTGATGCTGCCCATTCATTATACAAGGTTACTAATGTTTTCACAACACATATGCACTTCAGGTAGTCTCAAAACTAAAAATCACATATGGTTAATGCCATTTCGTATTATCAATACAAGCTTTATATTATGCAAAAACTGTCATTTGGAGAGACAACAGCTTGCTTGACATTTGCTTTCAGTTTCTTGGCATGAATAGAGATTTTGAAATAATGTTTTTTGAATAATGTGAACCAATTAGTGGTTAGATAAGGTGAATGTGCAAGCCACACTATCAGAAGCGACTAACTGATTATTATATCATTGGTGAAATGTCACATTGTTGCACAGAGTAAATGAAATAAAGAGGAGCCCCATTCCACACAAAAACCTCAAGGCATCCTTATTGCTGAATTTCCCGAATCATGAAGATTGCAATGTATCCCAATACTGCTGGCCAATGATAGAACAGGTAACAAGTCCTGTGATTTGTAGTTTTTTGAAGAACAGGCCAATAATTAAGATGGCTGTGAAACTACATCATGCTGTGCCCTTCAGTAAATGCAAAGGGACCTCCTGTACAATGTACGAGTTTCCCATTACCAAAATGCGACAGTTCTGAAAGTTCACTTGTCATTCAAAAAGAAATGGGCATCATCCCTCTAAAAGATGTTCCATGGCCAAATGTTGATCTCTATTCATGCCAAGAAACTGAAAGCAAATGTCAAGCAAGCTGTTGTGTCTCCAATTGACAGTTTTTGCATAATGTAAAGCTTGTATGGATAATACAAAATGGCATTATGCATCACTTTCCCTACTGTGGCACATGGCACATCAACTTGTTATGCAACAGCATTTACATTGATGCTTCCACATGGACTTTGATTTCATGGTTCCAAAACACTAGTGGCAACATATATTAAGCTGAGCTGGTTACACTGATTTTCTCCCTTGTTCTGAGCTAATTGCAAGACTTTTCATCATCCAGGGTTGGGTTGTTTTACATATGAGCGGCCCTTTTTCGCACACCATGGGCTAAATGGCCAGGTCACATGTACCCTGAAGGCTCAGAGAAGGTTCGGGGAGGGGACCCACTGGAACAGCTGTTGGGAGACAGATGGTAGCCTCCCTTCAAGGCCATCCAGCGTGTTCTTTAACGTTGGGTTGTTTTACCTCTGAGTGGCACTTTTTTGCACACCATGGGCTAAATGGCCAGGTCACATGGACCCCGAAGGCTCTGAGAAGGTTCGGGGAGGGGACCCACCAGAATAGCTGTTGGGAGACAGATGGTAGCCTCCCATCAAGGCCATCCAGCGTGTAATGTGCACAGGGTATGGCTTTCCTGTACACGGGGCCGTGGCTTAACGTCCTATCCAACGGACGGTGGCCTTTCCAAGCCCATCGGTGTCCCCTACTGACAGTGGCCAGGGAGGGGAATTTTGCAGAGATAAATCTCAACGCTGACCCAGCTGAGACTCAAACCTGGGAGCTACAGATTATGAGCCTGTCACGCTACTGACTGAGCATCCCCGCCACTTTCATCATCCAATGTAAAGCATGTGATGCCATTGGGCCTCATTGGAGTGATCTTTGTTGATATGCACAAATCACTGATGTTTTATTATTGTTGTTCTCGTGGTATAGCTTCATCATTAGCGCATGGTTTGGCAAGGTTAACAGTACCATCTATCTCGTATCAGGTGCTTCTCACATGCCTTTATATGAAAAACCATGTGTTATATTCATATCATAATACAAAGATCCTCTTCTGCTCCTGGTAGTACAAATGTGAACCAATTAGTTTCTGTTGTCATTCTGTACAGAATGACACGTTTCAGACTACATGTACACAAAATTTTGCTCCATTTTGACAGTAAAGCTTCAGACAGCTCTGAATGGGGATACTTCAATTATAACAACATGTACATTAAAACAACTTGGAGCAGTGAAAAAGTTTAATTACTGCAACTATTGTATTGCACCCATACCACATCTTTTCAAGATGCTCAGTTATATGACTAACATTACTGAATCATACTAATCCATTTCTATGAGATTAATCACAAAAACTACTGCTTTTTATGATTAACTTGTTATTGATAAAATGTTATATATTTATTAATAATCATAAAAGTTATTACCTCCAAATTTTCTGGAAAAACTATAACTACGAGAAATTTTTAATCAAAGTATGATCTTGTTTGTTATCATACTTTTATAAGTACTGTCACATCAATGAAATCGTAAGTGTGAGAAATAAATCAGTCACTGATTCAGGATTCCAGTTTCAAATATCCCAATTATACCTGGACTAAAAATTTTGTTCTTAAATTTATTAGCAATATACACAGTCGTATCAGAATAATATGACCACTTACCATACATAAACTATGGTAGATAGTCATATTATTCTGATACAATTGTGTATATATGCTTTGAAATAGTGTTTTTTTTTCATTTTTTCTCTGTGAAACAAGAGAAAATATTATAGTGCTAAATACATTACTTCATAATTGCAATTATTATACAAAATAAATTATCTCTCAAATGGCTGCTTGTCACATAGGTTTGACAGGAGGTTGTCAGTTTAATATGCCATAGAGATCTGTGAAGGCCATAGAGAACCTCTGAGTGACACTTTTTGCACACAATAAGCTAAATGGTTAGAAGGAGCCCCAAGGGCTTAAAGGTTGGAGGAAGAGAATCCACAGGACAGTTGTTAGGAGACAGATGATAGTCTCCCATCAAGACCATCCAGTGTGTTGTTTAGCACATACAGGGTAAAAGCTCTTCTGCATATGGGGCCATAGTTTTAGATCCCATATGATGGCCTTTTCAAGCCTACTGTGTCTCCTTTCTGACAGAGAGTGGGGAACAGGTTTGGGTTGTTTTACCTCTGAGCGGCACTTTTTTGCACACCATGGGCTAAATGGCCAGGTCACATGGACCCCGAAGGTTCAGAGAAGGTTGGGGGAGGGGACCGACTGGAACAGCTGTTGGGAGACAGATGGTAGCCTCCCGTCAAGGCCATCCAGCATGTTCTTTAACATGCACAGGGTATGGCTCTCCCGCACACGGGGCCACGGCTTAACGTCCCATCCGACAGACGGCGGCCTTTCCAAGCCCATCGGTGTCCCCTACTGACCGTGGGCAGGGCGGGGAATTTTGCGGAGATAAATCTCAACGCTGACCCAGCTGGGACTTGAACCTGGGAACTACAGATTACGAGCCTGGCGTGCTACCGACTGAGCCACCCCCGCCCATGGGGAATAGGTATAGTGGAGATAAATCTGAATACTGGCCCCAAGTGGGACTTTATTTTGGGAACTACAGATTATGAGCCTGGAGTGTTACCGACTGAGTCAATCCTTGCCCCAGATCTGTGAAGAAAGTGAGACATTAAACAAAAAGAAAGACAACACAAAAACCTCCATGCCTTATTCAGGGCTTGAACCCAGATCCTTCTGATCTCCAGTCAAGTACCTTAACCACTTCGTCATTCATTGGTATAGGTTTTTTTTTTTTTTTTACCTCTGAGCAGCTCTGTTTTGCACACAATAAGTTAAATGGACAGATCACAAGGACATCAAGGGTTCAAAGAAGTTGGGGAAAGAGGACTCACTAGACAACTGTTAGGAGACAGAAGGAAGCTTCCTATTAAAGACATCTAGTGTGTTCTTTAATGCAAAATTTAATACGAACATAGCCATGACTTAACATTCCATACAACAGATAGCAGCCTTTTCAAGCCCATTGGTGTCTACTTTATCACCAAGAGAAGAATATGGGTTAGAGGAAAAAATTCTCATCACAGTCAAGTTGAGACTCGAACCTAGCAACATCAGATCATGAGCCTTATATGCTACCAACTGAGAAAACCTCTCCCCCCTCCCATGGGATGATGTAATTTTTATAACAATAATTTTATTTCTAATACAGCGAATTTTTATAACCCATGAAACAAAATGCTAAATTAATCATAAGTCAGCTAATAAATATAAATTTCTTGGCCTATACCATTGAGTACTATTAGTATTCATAACTGTACTATTTGAGGTAATTGGCTATCACAACATGCTTAGATAGACATTGTTCTACATCCATATAGCTATCATTACCATATTTTTTTGTTACAGTGAACAATTTACAGCTTACAGCTTATTTTTAACTTACAGCTTTTTTTTTTCCTACCAGACTGTTGTGCGAGGAAATATTTGTTATGTTTAGGATATTTTATCGTGCAAATACACAATGAAGAGGCAAAGACTTACTTTCCATCTCCATTAATGTCCAATTCTTTAAATGCTAATTTACCCTCTTCTTCTTCTTGCTGTTGCTGTTCTAACAGCTGCTGCTTTTCTGCAGTTCTCTTCTTTTCCAGAGCTGAAATTATTTTTTACTTTATGAATGATATCTAATCAAAGTACTAAGTGATCCAAGATCATCAACACTAGATGAATTACAGTAATTTAGTAAACACTAAAGGATTAAAAAAGCCCAAGCTTCTACATATTATACTTCATTCCATCTAAGCTGAGACCAGTGTGAATTCAGTCATTGTATTACACTGATATTAAATGATTTTTACAAGTAAATTATAGCTTTATCATAGCTACTTTTATCTTTCCATGTGCTTAACATGCATTTAAAAATAAGTCCCCAAAATGCAACTGAAGGTCACTCTTTTTGGGTTGAATGTTAACATTGGAGCATGCTTGTGACCTGTGGATTGTTTATTCTAGGTATCATTTATTAAGTAGAACAGAGTATAGATAATTTACTACACTTATATAAAATGATATTTTAAGTCATACTGCATAATAGTAGTGTTTTCCACTTTTGCAAGCTAATAGGAAATTAAAAAGTCAGATCTCATCATTTAACAGATCATCAGAAATCTATTGATCTCTTTTCAATTAATATTGGCCAGCTTCCCAATAAGAAAATACTTCTCCAGTGGGTAAAACACATCAGTAACATGGGGCAGGGGTGGCTCAGTCAGTAGCGTGCCAGGCTCATAATCTGTAGTTCCCAGGTTCGAGTCCCAGCTGGGTCAGCGTTGAGATTTATCTCCGCAAAATTCCCCGCCCTGCCCACGGTCAGTAGGGGACACTGATGGGCTTGGAAAAACTGCCGTCTATCAGATGGGACGTTAAACCATGGCCCGTGTGTGGGAGAGCTATACCCTGTGCACGTTAAAGAACACGCTGGATGGCCTTGACTCCCGTCAAGGTATAGTGGAGATCCGGCTACCATCTGTCTCCCAACAGCTATTCCAGTGGGTCCCCTCCCCCAACCTTCTCTGAGCCTTCGGGGTCCATGTGACCTGGCCATTTAGCCCATGGTGTGCAAAAAAGTGCCGCTCAGAGGTAAAACAACCCAACCCAACCATCAGTAACATTCATTAAAAATTATGAAAATGAAATAACAGGATAAAAATGTTTTACAAAATAGAAATACATTAGTTAAAACAAGTGTTGGATGGAATTAAAAAGCACTAGTACCATTATAAAGTTATTAGAAACAAGATTACAGCATCAAATATTTTGACAGTCTTATCAAAGTGCTACTTTATCAGTTTAGCTACTTTCATCTCTATTTTAAACAATTTTTACCCCATAATCCTATTTTAATAACTTTTAATATTATTCCAAGTGCAACATGATTGTCTCCAGCACTGTAAAAAAATGCCCCTCAAGCAGCTGTTTTCCACAGAAATCTAATAGCAGGCTGTCGGCATAATACACCATAGAGGCCTTGAGGAAAGCAAGAACTCAGCAGATAGACAAAAAAGCAAACATCCATGTCTTATCCAGGGATCAAACCCAGGTTCTTTTGATTAGTAGCCAAGCACACTAACCACTCTGCCACCATCACTGTGCCTGATTTGATATTTTCTCTGCTAACCCGTACTCACCTCAGTGAGAATGATGGAATGTTTTGTCTCCTAGTAGTTGTTTAGTGAATAACCTTTTGCTGTCCAGTTCTCAACTCTTGGAGCCTTGTGATCTGGCCATTTAACCTATTGTGTTCATAAAAGTACCATTGAGAAGTAAAACAACCCAACTCAATCCTATCAGTTTAAAAATAATAATAAAAAAACACAGTATTACTTTCATTAATGAATACTTCAATCTAATACGTCAAAAGACATTTATTTCTGGTCTCTCATACAATCTAAACCCTCAATATTTCCACATTACTTTGACAACAATAAGATTTTCAAACTCATGAATTTGATACATAAATTAACAGTAGAAGAATTTCATAAAATTTTCTCAGTTGAGTAATATGTATTCATAGCCTCAAAGTACAATTTAAGAAACCTTTCTGAAGGATACGTGTGAAGTATTAGCCTGAATATAGAAATGTAGAAATGCAGATTAGATTAATAGCTTCAGTTAATTCCATTTACATATTTTCAATTGCTGTTGTTGCATTGCATATTACTACATATTATATTCAATGTAGTAAAAACAAATATGCTACTTACAAAGTGAACAAAATAAAAAATAAACATAGGAAATATTTTTTTTTATATTTGAAGTGTATCACATAGTACTAAGAATTAAACACAGTAAAATACAGTCTATAATTTCATAAATATATCAATTCACTAACAAAAATACCTTCTTTCAGTTGCCTCTGTTTTCCAAGATACAAACTTTCACTATCTTCAGCCTTTTCTTTAATATCTGAAATTTCCACATTTAATCATTACATATATATATAATGCTAATAAAACAAGCACAAGACACATCAGACTTATTATGGTTATCTAACAAATTATTTATATGAGATGGAGGAAAAAAACAATAAGTCACATTAAACACAGAGAGAGAGAATAGAAAGTTGCAGTTTTGCACAAAAAAAATACTAAAAACCTCACTATAAGATTACATTGTTCAGAAACTTCAAAACAAAGAATATGCAAGATTACAGATAATTCATTTTTGTTTCTCTAGGTTATGTGCTTGATCAAATGTATATGAAAACACAATTGGCAACTCAAAAAAATGTTACTAAGCTTTCTGAGATGGCATATACATAAATATGAAATCTTTATATTTATTCATATTGTCCCTTGCATATAACTCATCTTGTCTATTTTAGAAAGGAATGAGGAAAAGTAATTTCTAGCCTATATTCACCCTAGTATAAATGTGCTAAACCAGTAGACACCATGACAACAAAAATTAAAAACATTGTGAAGAACAGTGAGAAATCAGAACAAACTCTTCTTTGCTGACTGAGCAAAGAAGAGTTTATTCTTCCTTTAATCAAAATCTCCACACTCTAATGGCCTCAACTCCATTGAGAATTTGTGGGATGAACGGGAAAGATCTGTTCGAGCTCACCAACCCCCACCAGCAACTGTGGATGCTCTATGACAGGCGATCCTCGCTTCATGGGTGGCAATACCACCTTCATATTTTCAACACCTCATTGAGTCCTTACCAAGATGTCTAGCTGCTGTTGTGAGTGCAAAAGGTGAAGCAAAAGGTTATTAGGTAGGAGTATATAATAATTTGTCCAATGAGTGTATATTCTCCTAAAGGGAGTAAAGTGCATGCTTAGAATAAGTTTTGTTATCAATAGGTTACACATAATAGTTGTGTAAAGTGCTTATAGAGTCAACTTTCAGAACCTGAACATGCATATACTTCAAATACCCTTACTATTGAAACTGAAATGACAGCACCATCTAAGTGACATCTTTCCACAGCTCCTTACAAATTATATAGATATTGTGAAACGTAGTGTTAATCAGTTAGATGTAACTAGTTAAAACAACCCAACTATCAGATGTTCAAGGATTGGGAAAAAACAGCTAAATATTACATACTAATTTGTCAATAAGTTAATATTACTTAATACATTAAAAAAGAAAAAAAAAACATAACTAAAAAATGCTATTTTAAAATTTAAGTAGCTACATGACTTTCAGCCGTCCCGTGGCCGAGTGGTTAGTGTGCTTGGCTACTGATCTACGGGACCTGGGTTCGAGCCCCGGGTAAGGCATGGATGTTCGTGTTGTTTTCTGCTGAGGTCCTGCCATCCTCTCAGATCTTCTACTGTGGCATATAAACTGACAGGCTCCTGTCAGACCTCTGTGGCAAGCAGCTGCTTAAGGGGGTATTTATTTTATTTTATTTATTACATGACTTTCAAAGTTGCTAAATTTAACTACAAAGTAACTAAATTAGCAAAATTGTGAAGAGTGAGAAAAAAAAATTATTATATGATTGAGCAGAGTGAGAGTTCATAAATACAGAAACTGTGCTTGTTAAATGAAAACAGAAGTCACAATTCTTTAGTGTATAGAATGTTTTTATGCACAAATTGTTCATGATTTGAATATTAATAAGTTGAGGTTCACTTGTATTTTCATTCCACAGAAAACGAATAACTATTCTTCACAATCAATATAAAATATGCATTAGCAATCACACTAGAAATACAGTAAAAATAAATAAAAATAAATAGCCCCTCAAGCAGCTACTTGCCACAGATATCTGACAGGAGTCTGTCAATATATATGCCATAAGTAAGTCTGTGAGGATGGCGGGATATCAGCAGAAAAACAACACAAACATTCATACTTCATCTGGACCTCAAACCAGGTCCCTTTGATCAGTAGCCATCAAAATATGATTAAAATCACATCTACATTATAAGAAGTGAATAATGGGTAGCATTTCTGAAAAACTAAACATGTACTAAATAATACAAATTATAAATAAGTACTAAGATTATTTCATAGTGGATAATCTTGTTTTTATTTTTCAGCACAATATAAACTGTAAAAAAGCGATATTAATAAAAAATATTTTTGTCTTGCACCATTAAGTTGGATTTTTTGGTTAGTTGGAATCTTAGAAGTTCAGGATTTTCAGAAGAATTGCCATTAACATAATCCATGTAATCCAATAAAGGAAATAATCCATTTACCTTGCTTTTGAATCTTTACTTGAAGAGCAACTTGCTCCTTGTTTTGTAGTTCTTCAAGATGAATCTGAAAAATTTCCATTTTTAAGCACAAATATACAATATTTATACCAGTAGGTGAAAAATGGCAATAATCATACTTTCAATTTGCTAAATCTGCTGATTTTACTTTACTACTGAGTAACATTTTCTTTGTTTATACTTTCCAAAGGCTAAACTAGGTAACTAGAAAAAAAAGGCTAAACTAGGAAAAAAACTATCCAAGTCACAAGGACTCCACTGACCCAAGCAAAGCTGTAGAAGGATACTCCCTAGAAAACTGCTAGAAGCAAATGAGAGCTTCCTGTCATGGCCATCAAATATGTTTTTTTTTTAATGCATGCAGAGTGTGGCTCTCTGCCACAACTTAATGTGCATGATGATAGCCCTTTCAGTACAAATACAACAGCCCTTCCAAGCGCAAATGTAATAAAAGATTAAAAATTTGAATTTTGGTAAAGTAGGAACCTGAATCTGTGAATCACAACTATATAAGCCTCACACTTCATTGGTTTAAAAATGATTAGTTGAATCCAGGCCGAGATCGAGGAAAAAACCTAGGGTTTTTTGCTTTCCAAAGGCTAAACTAGACAGGTCACAAGGACTCCACTCCAGAGCAAAGCTATAGAACACCCAGCTAGGAAAAATGTAAGGGGGGGGGGAGGGCAAGAGATTCGATTTCCAAAGCAGTATAACATTCCCACCATCTGGTTTACAGGCCTTTAAAATTTTTCTTGAAAAATGCAAGAAATATAATTAAGTTTACTGATTTTTGCCTCTATTTCCTTTACTAGCATTTTGAAAGTGTGTGTGTGTGTGTGGGGGGGGGGGGGGGGGGGGGGGCAAGGAGCCATGATCTGGCCCTGGTTGCATCAGATCACATCCTTTCTGCTTGTTCTATGAATGCTGATTGACACATAGGTTATTAAAATTTTGAATTATGAAACTTAAATTTTATTAGCATTATATTTCAATTGCAAAATCATGATACCATATACTTTGCACTTGACAACCAAACAAATAGTATAACATATGAATTTACTGAACAAGGAAACAATAAATGTAGTAGTTGAGTGTGACATGATTTTGAAATCTAAATAAATCCCGAAACTATTTATACACCACGATAGTATAGTTACCATTAATAATTAATTTTACTTGTTATTATTACTTACTATAAAACAAAAATTTCGTTTTTTTTTATAATTTGAAAATGGCCAATTTTAAAAACTCTTGAAACCTATCTCGAGTTTAGTTCATTTTAAGCAAAGATCACTTGTGATGTTATTTAGATGTATGACAGGATAACCTTTTTGATTTAAACAAGTACTTAAGGTAAAGAGAAAATATTTCAGCAAAAAATTTCAAACACAGGGATTTTTACATTGATTTTCAAAAATTATATTGAATTCTTATTGAAATATAAATCAACCATTAAAGTAGCAGTCAGTTAAGGAAGTTAAACTGGCAAAAATTAAAAATTTCAAATTGATTACTTAAAATAGTGTTCATTTAGGAAAATTTACTGTTCATAAACTTTACAAGTTCATTTTTAATTACACTTGAAGTAAGTTTCAGCATAATTTTAATTCTTTCCCTGGCATCAGTAGTGCGATATAATGTTGAAGCAATTGCCCTGGTTCCCTGGAAAAGGCATATTTATATGCTTTGGTGCACTGTACAGTTTTATTCTGACTGTTCCCACTCTAAGCACCATGCTATAATGCAAAGCAGGAGCAGGCAGAAAAGGAGCATACACATTATATCACACCAACATCAGGATTAGGTTGGGTTGTTTTACTGCTAAGTGACACTTTTTTGCAATGGACTAATGGCAAAGTCACAAGGACTCCAACAGTTTGAAGAAGTTTGGGGAAGGGATCCACTGAACAACTGTTAGCAGATAGAGGTATTCCATTAAGGCCATCCAGTATGTTTTTCAACCTGATACCAGATTGGGTCGAGTTGTTTTACCTCTGAGCAGCACTTTTTTCACACAATGAGCTAAATGGCCAGGTCACAAGGACCCCAAAGGCTCAGAGAAAGTTGGGGGAGGGGACCCACTGTAACAGTTGTTGGGAGACAGATTGTAGCCTCCCATCAAGGCTATCCAGTGTGTTCTTTAAAGTGCACAGGGTATGACTCTCCTGAACAATGGGCCATGGCTTAACATCTCATCCGATGGAGGGGGGGCTTTCCAAGCACATTTGTGTCGCCTACTGACTGTGGGAAGGGTGGGGAGTTTTGCAGAGATAAATCTCAACGCTGGCCCAGCTGGGACTCGAACCTGGGAACTACAAATTATGAGCCTGGCACACTACTAACTGAGCCACCCCTGCCCCACCTGATGCCAGGAAAATAGTTTAATTAATGGTTAATTATATTGTGTCATTTAGAAAAATCATTAAAACATGATTCACTAGACCATAAATAAAAATACAGAGAAGAAGCAAGCTTCAATCTTCAGTTGGGATGCAAATATATTGAATGTTATGAATTTATGACAAATTACTCGACTGCAGCACAATACACATATTAAACAATTTTATTATCAACATACCTTGTATTTATCTTTTTTTTCTTTTCCTTGGTTGATGTAGCTTTTTCTCAATTCATTTCCCTTCATGAAATTATCATAGAGAATTTTTGCAATAGATCTAGCATTCTGACCAAGTTCTCTATGGTATAAAATGATACATATAATGTTCCATGGATAATTAATTCTGAAATAACTAATGGTTTAATTACTGAAACCAAATATTTTTTATGAGAACATGCTTTAATTAATAACTAATTACACCTCAGTAGATCAGTAAACTATTTATAGTACAAAGTGGAAAACTAATTTATTTCACAATTCGAAGTTCAAACTGGTTGATTTCAATTTGTATGATACATTTATATTAATGCAATTCAATGCACAATGATTGGAAGCCTAACTGGTGTAACGTTTAATGATTCTGGTAATCATGCAGAAGGCATATCCTTGAACAAATGAGTTTATGTTATATGAATAATCAAGAAAAATGTAGCATCTAAGTTTTGCTCTCCTTTGTTTTGATGAGCTGATTTTTTAAGTTGCACTTAGTTGGGTTGTTTTACTCTCAAGAAGCCCTTTTTCCCTCCACATAGCCAACTGTCAGCAAAGTAACAAGTTTTAGGGTAGAACTAGACAAGGAATCCCACTGGAACATTGTCAAAGAACATTAATGCAGTTATCCTGACTGGCTACTAATCAAAGGTCCTTGGGATCAAGCTCCAGATAAGGTATGTATGTTTCTTTTCTGTGTTCGTCAGAGATCTTTATGTCTGCAAAATTCCCCGCCCTGCCCACGGTCAGTAGGGGACACCGATGGGCTTGGAAAGGCCGCCGTCTGTCGGATGGGACGTTAAGCCATGGTCCCGTGTGCGGGAGAGCCATACCCTGTGCACATTAAAGAACACGCTGGATGGCCTTGACGGGAGGCTACCATCTGTCTCCCAACAGCTTGTTCCAGTGGGTCCCCTCCCCCAACCTTCTCTGAGCCTTCGGGGTCCATGTGACCTGGCCATTTAGCCCATGGTGTGCAAAAAAGTGCTGTTCAGAGGTAAAACAACCCAACCCAACAGATCTTTATGGTGTATTATACTGAAAGGCTACTGTGAGATTTCTGTGGCAAGCAGCTGCTTGTGGAGTAATTTTAACTTCTTTTATGTAAATTATTATATGCTTGATGTACAAAACACTGCATTCTCAATCAATTTAAATACCATGTGGTTGCATCTTAACCATTTGACCTTACAGAAGTGTCAAGTTCGGTGCCTCCTTAACCCCTTCTACTCATGTATATAGATATTTTTATATTTTGATATGTATTAGCAAAGTAAATGTAAGGGACCTCCCCACAATTCCTTGACTAGACACACAAGCGCCAATCTTGGCGATGCCAATAATCGGTTTCTTTCATCGGCAAGGATCATCATCATCATCATCATCCTCCTCAAGCAGCCATGGGCTACGGAGGTCCAACCAGACCGTGCAATTTAGTTCTCCAAGCAAGTCTATCCTGAGCTATATCTACTGCATCTGGCCACTGCACACCAATTCTAACAAGGTCCTGTTTGACATTGTCTGCCCACCGCATCCTAGGTCTCCCCTTCTTTCTGAGGCCTTTAGGCACACTGTTCATAACCCTATTCGCCAATCTATAATTATTCATACGGGCAACATGGCCAAACCAACGGAGTCTCTCTCTGCACAATATGCTGCTTAAAGGAAGTTGCAAACTCCTTTGCCTAATCTCATCATTAGTTACAAAGTTGAACCACCTAATGCCCAAGATACTGCGTAAGCATCTGGAATCAAAAGCATCTAGTTTCCTGTTATCTTGTTTACAAAGTGTCCAAGTTTCACTACCATAACTAACCCTAGAAAGAACCAAACTATTATACAGTCTAATTTTAGTCTTTAGGTGTATACGCCTATTTCTCCACACTCTCCATAGATTCTTAAAAGTCCCAGCAGCAATCCCTATTCGTCTGTTAATCTCATGCCGCACATCACCATTATCTGTTACATAGCTCCCAAGATAATTAAACTGTGACACCTGCTCAAGACTGCAACCATTCAGATTAACTGAATCACAGCCTGCCTGACCAATTTTCATCACTTTAGTTTTCTCTCTGTTTATAACCAAACCTACTCTACTACCAGTCTCATCAACGGCTCGAATGAAAGAGTTCATCTCATCAACATCATTTGCCAGAAGGGCTAAATCATCAGCATAATCTAAATCAGAAATTTTCCTATCTCCAGCCCATTTAAGGCCAAAATCTTTCCCTTGAAGTGAATTTCGCATAACATAATCAATAACCAAGCTAAAGAGAAAAGGAGACAAAATGCTTGAGTACAGTGATGAGGTTTTTGAGTCCAAATATTGAGGGACTTCTTGGAAACTAAAGGGCAATATTCATGCATAATCGTATGGTTTATGCATCCTCTATGGCTAGTAATCAGTAAATAATCACCTAGATTGCCAAACAGCCCAGAATTCATATTGTATTGTTGTTATTCAATAAAGTGTTGTTTTATTCTGCCTCTGCTCGATTATTGATAGCCACAAGATAGCACAACCACCCAGCCATAAATAACTTTACAACTGGCACAACCTGATAGGAAAGGATACAACCATCTGTCCCTATAAGACATTACAACTATCTCACTGACAGGATAAGCTGCTAGTGGGGAAATTTTAACTTTTTTATGTAAATTATATGCCTGATGTACAAAACATTGCATTCTCAATTAATTCAAATACTATGTGGTTGCATCTTAACCATGTCTATAGTTCATTACAGCCTCAACTGTCTATAGTTCATTACATCTGTCGCAGTCTGATAAGGATTCATTTCCATGGATACATATCCAAAATAAATTGAGAAATTGTGCCTACTGAAGAAAATTGTTCCTGAACTTTTCATCGGAAGATATTGTGTAAACTTTCCATGTGCAGCTAAACTGTTTCTAAACTATGCGTCGAGAATTGTGCCTGTGGAATTCAGTGTGAATTTGAACTTTTAGGAAGTGACAGCTCAATATCCACTTTCTTCATCTCTTACCTAAGCTAGAGTGAAATCTCTATTTGGAAAAAAAAAAGATATGTTTCATCATGGTTTGTTGTCCTAAAATAGTAATTGGGACAAATCCCTCTTCATAATTCAGTGTATGTTTTATCAAGATATCCCAAGAGACAAAGAATGACTAGCAAATATAAAAATAATTTAAATACTACATAAACAATGATTTTCAACTGGAACATAAAAAGAACCATATTTACTTGCAATTATCTAGACAATCAGCTGTACTATTATATTCATCACTTGTATCACAGCAATCTAAAGAAAAGATAATGCAAAATTTAAAACTCACAAATGGTTATTAATTTAAAATACCTACATTCTAATTTTATTTCTACTACAGATATCTACTAATCACTTAATACTAAACAATGATTTAAAGAATATAACAAATGAAACTGGGAAATATAAGACTGTAGATATAAAATACATATTGGAACAGCAAATAACAAATCCCAGAGTGACTTATAGCTATAATTAGAGTGGAAACAACTAAGATGTGGAATATGCCAAAAATATTGGTTTATGTCAAATCCAAAATGCATATTAAAATATTAGGGCAGTAAAGTAATTTAATTCTCTATGACACTGTTAATTCCCCATAATCCCACACTCTCCCAACCTCCGTTACATGCAGATTGCATTACCGCCACCTGCACTTCCGCCGACCACTCCAATCCTCAGAGCTGAATCACTGACATGTCAATTTATGGCCCCCCCACCCCTCCCCTGTGCTCACCAACCAACTGCCTCTCCTACATTAAGTCCCTCACTTCCCACCTGATGAAGCGCTGATAGGAAAGCTCAAGATGCGCGTTGTGGACCTTAAACATTTTAAGCACCCTATGCTATCAAAAAGTATAAATAATTATGTCATTCGCCAATGCGGGTAGACCATTGGCAGCAGTCATCATTATCTTAATTTCCACTGAGACGTCATTTGCCAGCAAGAATGTCGAATTTTAAATTTCTCACCAAAAGCATTCCAAGAAGCTCCTGTTACTTCCAATCCTTTATGGCATGGTACGTAAATCTCTTATAATAATTATTGATACTTGATAGCATAGTCCATGTGTTGAAGTGCTTAAAAACATTTAACAGTGTCAGAGAATTAAATTACTTTACTTTAATTATCGCACTGTGTACCTCTACTGTAATTTTTATTAGGGCAGTGTTTATTAAACTATGGAAGAAAAGAATGCTTACTTCTATTGCCACAGATTGTTCCCCTAATACCAAATTGCAATGTGTTGAGCTGAAGGAGGACTGTATTAAAAAAATATATAGATCAAAACCTTTGATGAAGAATTATTTTAATATTTAAAAGGATTATTTATTTTAAAAATTTGGGTAGCGGATCATTTCTGATATGTTATACGTTTGTTCTTCTGAAGATTTTAAATTCAAGTTAGACTGTTCAGATGAATTACTACAGACATTTCAAAATGATTGAGAGGCACTGCATCTAAAAGGAACAATCATGAATAAAATATTTTCTAACATAAATGTATCATAAATATCATGTCTACATAAAATTATTTCCATTTTTTAATAAATAAATCAAATGGAATTTTTTTGTAATACTCTTCTAATTCCATTTTGAAATTTCACTTTGAAAGAGGCTGTTGAGCATAAATTGGGACAGTAGTTATGAAGCTAGTGGACAGACATTTGTATATTGTCTGATATATCTAATTGAAAAAGTGAGTAGAGAATCCACAATTGTGTCTGTTGCGTATTGTCCTTGTATGAGAAAGCTTGCATAAGTCAGGAGTAGCTTCATTTTCTCTCTGTGCAAAAAAAATTTGTGATTTGTTGTTCCTGAATGGTAACTGGAACAATTCTGTATTTCAAAGTTTGTGTGTTGCATTTTTAGTTAGATTTTAGTTTACAAGTTTCATTTTGCTTCTCCCACATTTTCATTATTTTGCATATGACCATTTTTTTTTCTTGCAGTGGTTGGGGCTTTTTTTTTATGTTGTTTTTGACTGTGGTCTTTATAGTTTAATATTTCATATTGTTTTTTGATACAATCCACTGCTTAAAAACCTTTTATATGTTCAAGATTTTTTTTTTCAATAGATAAAAATCTGTTCTCTGCAGCTCAGAAAGTCACAAAAGGAACTGTAACTAAAAAGTAAATAGAGCTTATAATAATTATTACTTACCACATATTCCATCATTTACTCTTGATGATGGTATACTCTCTGGTTTATGTCCATGGTTCACACAGTTAAATATTCCATTTTGACATGCTGCAGTTCCTGTAGTAAAACATTACTTTAGAACTGAAAAAAGGTAAAATAATGCTAAAGCTGATATATTAACATATTTAGTAACTAAACCTGAAATTTACTAGCTATGTATATATTTGTACAGAACAGAAACTTTAATAATAATTAAATACCAATTATTCCTTTATAATCCAGCAGAAATTTCATTTCAGAAATGTATTCTTCCTGAAACATTAACTTTTTCCTGTCTCTTTATAAATGTATTTTATTTATGCTAAGGTATTAAACTATTCTAAGGAAACTTTTGTAAAAAGTTGTGGGTAATATAAAATAATGGATGCAGAAGCTACAAGAAATATGAACTACATCATACCTGTGCAAATAGCCTAAGTTATATATATAAAAGATCCCAGTTTTTGCACTCTGTCTAATAAAACTCACATAACAGAGTGCTCCTAGTGAATATTACCATTAACTCATAAATTCTGTAATAATGGGTTGGGTTGTTTTACCTCTGAGCGGCACTTTTTTGCACACCATGGGCTAAATGGCCAGGTCACATGGACCCCGAAGGCTCAGAGAAGGTTGGGGGAGGGGATCCACTGGAACAGCTATTGGGAGACAGATGGTAGCCTCCCGTCAAGGCTATCCAGCGTGTTCTTTAACGTGCACAGGGTATAGCTCTCCCGCACACGGGGCCACGGCTTAACGTCCCATCCGATGGACGGCGGCCTTTCCAAGCCCATCGGTATCCCCTACTGACTGTGGGCAGGGCGGAGAATTTTGCGGAGATAAATCTCAACGCTGACCCAGCTGGGACTCGAACCTGTGAACTACAGATTACGAGCCTGGTGCGCTACCGACTGAGCCACCCCCGCCCCTCTGCAATAATGTGTTGACCAGAAATGACGAGTGGTCCCAAAGCAATATTTTCATGGCTGATGATGAAATAACTACAACTTTACAAGAATAATCTTCTAATTAAAGAGACTATTGGGAGCATATTACAAATGGTAAATATGTTGTAATACATTAACCCTCCACCCACTTCACAGAAAATTTGCTTTGGAACCAACTACTAGGGATTTAATTTTATAATGCATTTGTGATTAATAGTGAAACTAATTCTACAACATGCTCTTTAACCACTATGGTTGTTATACTAAATCCATGTGCCTCTTGCAGTCAGCTATGGCAAAAAAAAAATCCTTTTGTGAAATGTGCTTCAATTAAAGTGCTATTTTTATTGACTACATTACAGACTATGGCAACTGAAATGCTAGTAATTTACAATTTGAATTGATTTTCTAGTAATAGAAGGCCATTTTTTTTTTAAAGAGGTTATTTTGATTCAGTGATAGAATGAAGTTAAGAATATTAAGTTAGTATCTCTAGGTGGAGTTAAGCAGAAATTATTATGACATTTTTGCTAATCTAGAAATAAATATGCATTGGTCTTTTCATTGTCCAAGGTGTATTTTTGATGCCCACAACTTCTTTAGTAACTGCATGTGTTTGCTTGTTTAGCTGATCTTGAAAAGTCCAGTGCCACTATACAGACATAAAAAGATTCTGCATTTGGACAATCATTTTATTCTGATAGTGGACACTATTGTTGTCTTGTGGAAAATTATGACAAATCTCTACAGAAGCACTACTGATGATCTGTCATAATAAGATGTTAAGAGATATATATATATAACTAGTTACTCTTATGATGCAGTTTATGGCAATAGCTAGCCATTTTGTCAAGTGAATAGTATAGTGTGCCAAGGGAATATAGGCACTTGATTTTATTTTAGGTGCTCTGCCAAATTTTTAATCATATTGCAGTTATTGTTTTCTTTTGTGGCTGAGAAAGTGATGTGTTGTTTTATCAAGATATTGCTTTAGTGTTTTCACACAACTGTGAATAGTTTCAGGAGCTATTCACAGTTGTGTGAAAAATATCAGTTCAACAAATTTAAATTCATTTTTTGAAAAAGTTCCATACTCTTACTTATTTGAGGTACTCTTTGTGCTTTTAGTTATTTTTCACAGGATTTTCTTTCGGAATTGAAATTGTCTTTTGAGAAGGAAACCAGTAATAATAGGTAAAAGCATTTACCACCATAACAATATTTACATGATCAACACTCAACAAAATCAATTTCCTTCAATTCCAAATAGAGTAATATTGATGTATAAATCAATTCAAATGAGCTGAGAACTTAAGCTTAATTATGACAATAAGAAACATTCATTACATACCAGGTTCATCAGATCCATCTGCACAATCACAAAAATCATCATTTACGAAATAAAATGGAAACATCCCAGAGCCATCAAGGCAGCTGAATTTTTGACTCGGGTCATAAAACACCTTCTCTAAAAAAAAAATAAAACAACCATTAAATAAAAAAATTGTTACTATTATTACTTGGCAATAAAATTACCTGATCTTTAAATCATATATCTATAACAACCATTATCACTCAACACAATCTAACTATATGAAAATCACCTAACACAGGGGTGGGCAAATAGCAGCTCGCCAAGAGTTTTTTGTGGCCCGCCAAGACAGTCAGAAAAATCCGCCTTGAACCGAGATTTCCTTCCTGTGTGCGACCGAAGATTCGTCTCGTATTTTCCACTAGGACGGCCACGTCAATACGCATGCGGTGTAGATACGAAAACAATTGCCCACTCCTGACCTAACATGATCTAATTACATGAAAATCATCTAATATGATCTAACTATATGAAAATCATCTAACATGATCTAGATTTATGCTCTACTTTTATGACATTGGCACAGTTATCTGATTGGTAGAGCAGCTAGCACAAATGTAATGGTACAGGTTCAAATCAGTTGCATTGGGATTTTTTCTATCTGCTACATAATTAGTTTTATAATTCCCTCCCCCATTTAATAAAATCATCATCATCATCCTCAAGCAGCCATGGGTTACGAAGGTCTGACCGAACCATGCAATTTATCAATTTTTTAAAATATTCACAGCTTTCTCTTACTGCTTCATATTGATGTAATATAGTTTTTTTTTTTTAAACGAATTCAATAACATCACAACAATATTTACTGTTGATAGGATCTCAATCACAATACAAATTATATATTGTTATATTAGTCAGGATCATAGCAACTTACTTCACAGTGTGGAGGAGAAGCACAACATTAAAAGCTCACTGATCATTGATGAAACAATATTCCATATTTAATGAGGATATATCTGAACAATTTTGTAGGGGGAGGGAAGTTTAAAAACTGTATATCATTATCATGGATGAAAAAGTTATATAAATCTTAGGACCTAGCCATGGGATTTTGGGCTAGACATATGACCTCTATTGAGCATCATCATAATCCATTGCTAGAATTTTAAATTGCCCATGTGAGTGGTCCCCGAGTTTTTTTCCACCCCTGTTCATTGTTTCCAGTTGGAAAATAAATTGTTTACAAGTTACATAGGTGAGGGATGAAAGTTTATTTCATTTTATTCAGTGCCTGAAGACTTTGAATTCTCCTCAAGCAGAAAACTTGCTATTGTGGCCTGATAGGATACTATGAATAAGCCTACAGAAGAGTCTTTGGGTTGGGTTGTTTTACCTCTGAGCGGCACTTTTTTGCACACCATGGGCTAAATGGCCAGGTCACATGGACCCTGAAGGCTCAGAGAAGTTTGGGGGAGGGGACCCACTGGAACAGCTGTTGGGAGACAGATGGTAGCCTCCCGTCAAGGCCATCCAGTGTGTTCTTTAATGTGCACAGGGTATGGCTCTCCCACACACGGGGCCATGGCTTAACGTCCCATCCGACGGATGGCGGCCTTTCCAAGCCCATCGGTGTCCCCTACTGACCGTGGGCAGGGGGGGGGGGGAATTTGGCGGAGATAAATCTCAACGCTGACCCAGCTGTGACTCGAACCTGGGAACTACAGATTACGAGCCTGGCGCGCTACCAACTGAGCCACCCCCGCCCCACAGAAGAGTCATAAGACAAGTAAAACTTATCAGAAAAACAAAATAAATATTCATGCTTTCTACTAGAATTTGAACCTACTTCCTCTGTTCCACAATTAAACGTGCTAACTATGCTTTCACTGATCGACTAGACATTGCACATAAATTTGTTAAATGCTCCTCAACCTTTTAGGTTCCCATACCATTCAATAAAAAATTTTGGCATGTCACACTTCTCAATTCAGTAATATTTCAATTATTTTTTAAGTTGTGCACCTCACTGTAATAAATTCCACAATATTAATGTACATTAATACAGAATATTATAAACTCTCTAACACATATACAAAAAAAAGGTCATATATCATTATTAAGCAGAAGAGTACTTCTGTTGCTAGTAAAAGGAGATTGTCCAAAATATCAAATCACATGCCCAATTAAAGAATATATTTTAATCTTGTGTAATATATGTACTTCTGCTTAATTGAAAGATTTAAATGTACAATTTTTTACTTTAAGCATCCAGGAAAACATAGCTTATGTGGGTTTGTGGCACCCAGCCGAAATAACGAAGGCTTAATTTAGCTTGACATATTTTTCTCGTAAATCCGAAATATTCAATTGAACATTGAAAACTGAAATCCTTATAATTTATTAGAAACAAATTCTCTTCTAGTTTATAATTTCTCAATTAAAACTTTTTTCATTTGAAACAGTTAAAAATCGGATATCATGTTTCAACACTTTCTACCTAAAACTACATATACTCACTTGCTAAAGGCACTCCTCTGGGGCGTAATACTGCAAGAACAGAGGCAAAAGATAATAACAATAGGGAAATTTCGAAAAATGTTTGTGGAACACTGGAAACTGCCATAAATATTATTTTCGCGTTAAAAAACGCGATTATTTCGACTAACACTTCAGCATTTTGCAATCGTTCTTCTGCTATTTTCAGATTGATGCCACACATTAGATTCATTTCCTGCTGTATAATATTACCGTCTTAGTGGCCGAGTAGTTAGCATATTTGGCTATTAAAAAAAGACATTCGAGCTCCAGATCAATCATGATCAAAGTCATGGATAATTCCTTATCAAAGTCATGGATAATTCCTTATCAAAGTCATGGATAATTCCTTATCAAAGTCATGGATAATTCCTTTTTTGTGTTTGTCCTTCTGCTGAGATCTCCTTTCTTCACAGATCTTTTAAATGGAATATTCAAACTGATAGGCTTCTGCCAAACCTCTTTAGCAAACATCTGCTTCAGGGGAAATTTATTTTAATATTAACTCTTTAAAACAGGCGTGTCAAAGTACGGCCTGAAAAATCGTATTTGTTTCCGCGATATTTTGAAAGATATACACTGAATGGACATTTTATTATACACCATACCTAATAACCTGCTGCTCCACCCTTTGCCCTCACAACAAGAGAAAGACTTCTTGGTAAGGACTCAATGAGGCGTTATTAAAAACACAGTATGGTATTGCCGCCCATGAAGCGATGATCGCCTGTCGTATAGCATCCACACCAGAGTTGCCGGTGGGGGTTGGCGGGTTAGAACAAATCTTTCCAATTTGTCACACAAATTCTCAATGGGGTTGAGGCAAAGGTCCGGAAATCCAGCGGGCTATTCGAGTATGGTAAACTCACTTCAATGTCTTACGTGGAGCCAATTGGTCGCCATTCGGGAAGTATGCGGTGTGGCATTGTCCTGTTGAACGATGGCGTCATGGTGTGGAAAGAGAATCGTTACGAAGGGGTGTATATGGTCGGCGAGAATGTTGATAGAGGTTTCGACGGGTACGAGGAGTCCCATGTAAACCACTCCAAACTGTTACAACACCTCCACCTGCCTGTATGACACCAATTTGGTAAGCTGGGTAATCGCTTCGTGTGGTTTACGCTACACACGCATTCTCCCATTGGCGTGATAGAGTTGAAACCTGATTCGTCAGACCAGATAATTTGTTTCCAGTTCTCGCACTCCAGTTGCAATAGGACTTTGAAAACTGCAGCCTAATCTTTCGGTGCCTTGCAATAAACAAGGGGATACGATGCGGACATAGACTGTCATAGCCTATTTTTCCATGGTACGACAGATAGTCTTTGTGCATAAGCTTGTGGACATGTCCTCATCCAGTTCACATGTTATTTACTCCACGGTAGCAGTGCCATTCCTTGTAATGATGCGAGACAGTCTGCACTACCACGAGTGTCAATTGCACGTTTACATCGACGTTTCTTCCGCTGGTTGGAAGTTTTGTCCTATTTCACATAGTCTTGAGGATATGTACAATTCGTGCGTCAAAATTCATTTCGTCAAATACATACATGCGGCAGTCTAATGTGGAAATCCCAACAGTTCAGCAGTTGCGGTGTTTGAACAACCGACCTTCCTCGCATCTACTATCTGGCCATGGTTAAACACACTTACGTCGCTGCCTTTACCCACGGTTACTTTTCCGTGACTGGTTTCCAATTCATAATGAGCTGTTCTATTTATAGGCAATGCCAGTTTCAGCGTTCTACGTGACTGCACGTGATACTTCTATTTTGCATATTATTATTGGGGTGTATAAAATGATTTTTCCATTCAGTGTAAAAAGTAAATGGCTCGAGGTCGATTAACCACGAATTCGGAAAAAGGGAAATCGTAATTTAATTTTGGCAAACCTTATTATAGGTTACTACATTTTTCGAATATGTATATGTATAATACAGATAATCACTGTATGACTCAGATGATGGTATAATAATATGTTTTACAATTAAAGTATCGTGATAATAGTAATTTTTATAATTACAGCTCTTTGAGTTTTTAATCTACAAAGGTGAATTGAAGCAAGACTTAAAAAAATTCATTCAGTTATATAATAACATTTTGTTTCACCATATTATACACATTTACTTACTAATGCATAAAATAAAAATATAAATAACAAATAAATTACCCCTCAAGCAGCTGCATGCCGCAGAGGTCGGGCTGGACCTGTAAGATTAATTCGACATTGAGAAGATTAGCGAAGAAGGTTAACCGAAGCAGAAAGCGAAACATTAGCGAAGAAGGTGAAACCGTAGCAGAAAAACAGCACAAACATTCACCATCTGTGCATTACCTGGGAGTTCAAATCCAGGTTCCTTTGAACAGAGAGCGGGAGTGGCTCAGTTGGTAGTGCGCCAGGCTCGTAATCTGTAGTTCCCAGGTTTGAGTCCCAGCTGGGTCAGCATTGAGATTTATCTCCGCAAAATTCCCCGCCCTGCCCACGGTCAGTAGGGGACACCGATGGGCTTGGAAAGGCCGCCGTCCGTCGGATGGGGCGTTAAGCCGTGGCCCGTGTGCGGGAGAGCCATACCCTGTGCACGTTAAAGAACACGCTGGATGGCCTTGATGGGAGGCTACCATCTGTCTCCCAACAGCTGTTCCAATGGGTCCCCTCCCCCAACCTTCTCTGAGCCTTCGGGTTTCATGTGACCTGGCCATTTAGCCCATGGTGTGCAAAAAAGTGCCGCTCAGAGGTAAAACAACCCAACGTTAAAGAACACGCTGGATGGCCTTGACGGGAGGCTACCATCTGTCTCCCAACAGCTGTCCCAGTGGGTCCCCTCCCCCAACCTTCTCTGAGCCTTCGGGGTCCATGTGACCTGGCCATTTAGCCCATGGTGTGCAAAAAAGTGCAGCTCAGAGGTAAAACAACCCAACATTAAAGAACACTCTGGATGGCCTTGACGGGAGGCTACCATCTGTCTCCCAACAGCTGTTCCAGTGGGTCCTCTCCCCCAACCTTCTCTGAGCCTTCGGGTTCCATGTGACCTGGCCATTTAGCCCATGGTGTGCAAAAAAGTGCCGCTCGGAGATAAAACAACCCAACCCTTTGAACAGTAGATAATCGGGACAGCAGTAATGTGTAAGGGCTGTTTAAATGAAAAGTGAAGTCGGAAATGAAGCGTGAATCACTTATTTATCTTTTCGAAATTCGTCATACCTATTTAGACATTGTATCCAAAAAAATGATATCCTCTTTCCAAGAGCAACTTGGCTGTTGCATGAAGTTGTCTGTGGCAATATATCATTGTCCCCTTTCATCCGACCTGAACTGCTTTGGCGTTTTTTAGATGTTCAAGAATGCGAAAAATCTAATAGGGAATATACCAGGAGAAGAGAAAGGATGATCCAGGTATTTCATATATACTTGTTGGGTTGGGTTGTTTTACCTCTGAACGGTACTTTTTTGCCACAGCATGGGCTAAATGGCCAGGTCACAAGAACCTCGAAAGCTCAGAGAAGGTTGGGGGAGGAGACCCACTGAAACAGCTTTTGGGAAACAGATGGTAACCTCCCATCAAGGCGGGGTGGGGTGGGGGTGGCTCAGTCGGTAGCGCGCCAGGCTCGTAATCTGTAGTTCCCAGGTTCGAGTCCCAGCTGGGTCAGTGTTGAGATTTATCTCCGCAAAATTCCCCGCCCTGCCCACGGTCAGTAGGGGACACCGATGGGCTTGGAAAGACCGCCGTCCGTCGGATGGGACGTTAAGCCGTGGTTCCGTGTGCGGGAGAGCCATACCCTGTGCACGTTAAAGAACACGCTGGATGGCCTTGACGGGAGGCTACCATCTGTCTCCCAACAGCTATTCCAGTGGGTCATCTCCACCAACCTTCTCTGAGCCTTCGGGGTCCATGTGACCTGGCCATTTAGCCCATGGTGTGCAAAAAAATGCCGCTCAGAGGTAAAACAACCCAACCCAACCCATCAAGACCACCCAGTGTGTTCTTTAACGAGCACAGGGTATGGCTCTCCCACACACGGAGCCACGGCTTTACGTCCCATCCGATGGATGGCGGCCTTTCCAACCCCATCAGTGTCCCCTACTGACCGTGGGCAAGGCGGGGATCTATACTTGTTCAACGCTGTTACTGATACTTGGACATTATGGGAGCAGATGTTATCATGCAATAAAACAAACTTCTTACTCGAAAGCCCATAGGTTTTCGATTTTATTACCTGCCTTCAAATGCCCATTTTTTCGCAATATCATTGCGAGTTGGTGGTTTCACCACAGTTCAGAAACTCAATCAACAAAAGACCGTAATAGTCAAATTATGAAGTCAGCATATCGTTCAACTCTGGATATTTCCAGGCGGGGTTTGTCTGGAATCCATACAAACTCCTATTACATTAAATCCGATACTTGCCAGTGAGTCTGGTGTTGACGAGTTCCTTCAACACAATCCTTTTCCTCCCTCTGTGAGGTCACAAAGATCACATTGATAAAGAAGTTGTCCGCTTTCTTTTTTAGAATAAACATTATACTGGTTTCAACAAAAATGCTTTCTTGCATTTTTTTAACACTTTTTTAGTTGTAGTGGGCCTCCTTCCACCCAACCTTCTCTGAGCACTTGTGATCCTTGTTTCCTGGCAATTTATCCCATTGTGTGCAAAAAGAGTGCTGCTCAGTGGTAAACCAACCCCAACCAAGCATAGGGCTTATTCTGAGGTCTTGTAAGACATGACCTCAGAATATTTTACCACTTTGTTGTGATATTTGAACATTTGGGTTGTTTTACCTCTGAGCGGCACTTTTTTGCACACCATGGGTTAAATGGCCAGGTCACATGGACCCCGAAGGCTCAGAGAAAGTTGGGGGAGGGGGACCCACTGGAACAGCTGTTGGGAGACAGATGGTAGCCTCCCGTCTAGGCCATCCAGCGTGTTCTTTAACGTTGGGTTGTTTTACCTCTGAGCGGCACTTTTTTTGCACACCATGGGCTAAATGGCCGGGTCACATGGACCCCGAAGGCTCAGAGAAAGTTGGGAGAGGGGGACCCACTGGAACAGCTGTTGGGAGACAGATGATAGCCTCCCGTCAAGGCCATTCAGCGTGTTCTTTAACGTTGGGTTGTTTCACCTCTGAGCGCACTTTTTTGCACACCATGGGCTAAATGGCTAGGTCACATGGACCCCGAAGGCTCAGAGAAGGTTGGAGGAGGGGACCCACTGGAACAGCTGTTGGGAGACAGATGGTAGCCTCCCGTCAAGGCCATCCAGCGTGTTCTTTAACGTTGGGTTGCTTTACCTCTGAGCGGCACTTTTTTGCACACCATGGGCTAAATGGCTAGGTCACATGGACCCGAAGGCTCAGAGAAGGTTGGGGGAGAGGACCCACTGGAACAGCTGTTGGGAGACAGATGGTAGCCTCCCGTAAAGGCCATTCAGCGTGTTCTTTAACGTTGGGTTGCTTTACCTCTGAGCGGCACTTTTTTGCACACCATGGGCTAAATGGCTAGGTCACATGGACCTCGAAGGCTCAGAGAAGGTTGGGGGAGGAGACCCACTGGAACAGCTGTTGGGAGACAGATGGTAGCCTCCCGTCAAGACCATCCAGCGTGTTCTTTAACGTTGGGTTGTTTTACTTCTGAGCGGCACTTTTTTGCACACCATGGGCTAAATGGCTAGGTCACATGGACCCCGAATGCTCAGAGAAGGTTGGGGGAGGGGACCCACTGGAACAGCTGTTGGGAGACAGATGGTAGCCTCCCGTCAAGGCCATCCAGCGTGTTCTTTAATGTTGGGTTGTTTTATCTCTGAGCGGCACTTTTTTGCACACCACGGGCTAAATAGCCAGGTCACAAGGACCCAAATGTTCAGAGAAGGTTGGGGCAGGGGACCCACTGAAACAGCTGTTGGGAGATAGATGGTAGCCTCCCATCAAGGCCATCCAGCGTGTTCTTTAATGTTGGGTTGTTTTATCTCTGAGCGGCACTTTTTTGCACACCATTGGCTAAATAGCCATGGTGTGCAAAACACCTTCTTTTCTTGTGAACAATTTCTGCACGGTGTATAAGTTCCTCGTGCCATGTTTTATTGCAGCAACAGCAGTGGACGACTAAAGGCTTATCGTGAATTGCCTACCGCAGCAATTTCACTAATCTGCGACTAATGCTTTGACACTTCTCCTGATCTCCATCACCTGCTGCCCCATTGGATGTTTCCATAGCAACGGCAACTGTCTGCTCCCCCATTGGTCGAAAGTCTACCGAGCATCATCGACGGGACAGACGACAGAGCCGCAAGAGCATCCCTCATTTATCCCCTCCCAACATGCGACGACCACATCACTCAACCTCGTGCTACGTTGCTTAGGAACTCATCCTCTCTTCCCCCATCCCAGCAACCGTGGAGCACACGGCGTTAGCGCTGACCCACGTGATGCGGCCGGAGACGGCGTCTCCGGAGCAACAGTTCGTTTCCATGGGGATGAATCCCGGTCGGGACCAGACCGTCACCAAGGTCGAGTTTCCGCTAGAACAGCAACCAGCGTACAGTTTCGTAGGACCTTTGTGTTGTTTACCGTCATCCCAAGATCATCACGGGATGCTGGCATTCGTCGGAAGTCAACGGAAGCGACGACCATCCCGATCTCGCGACTCCGAACACGACATTCCGAGGTCGAGGAAGAGAGTCTGCCACAGCTACGAGGAGATGCAGAACCAGAGGGTGCTGGCTAATGTGCGCGAGAGACAGAGGACTCAGAGTTTGAACGAGGCGTTCGCTGCGCTTCGAAAAATCATCCCGACGCTCCCATCGGATAAACTGAGCAAGATTCAGACTCTGAGGCTTGCGTCGAGATACATTGATTTCCTCTATCAAGTGCTGAGGAGTGATGAACACGACAGCAAGCTCGCTAGCTCGTGCAGTTACGTGGCTCACGAAAGGCTCAGTTATGCGTTCTCTGTCTGGAGGATGGAAGGAGCTTGGTCGGGACATTGATCAGGTTCGTCTCTAGAAAGTATTTCTTTGCATCGAATGACTTTGTTTAGATGTATTTAAAGTTGGGTTGTTTTACCTCTGAGTGGCATTTTCACCCACACAAGCCAGTTTAGAGAAGGTTTGGGGAGGGGTTTTGGTTGTTTTACCTCTGAACGGCACTTTTTTGCACACCATGGGCTAAATAGCCAGGTCACAAGGACCCCAAAGGCTCAGAGAGGTTTGGGGGAGGGTACCCACTGGAACAGCTGTTGGGGGACAGATGGTAGACTCTCGTCAAGGCCATCCAGCGTGTTCTTTAACGTGCACAGGGTATGGCTCTCTCCTGCACACGGGAACCGCGGCTTAACGTACCATCCGACGGACGGCGGCCTTTCCAAGCCCATCGGTGTCCCCTACTGACCGTGGACAGGGCGGGGAGTTTTGCGGAGATAAATCTCAACGCTGACCCAGCTGGGACTCGAACCTGGGAACTGCCGATTACGAGACTGGCGCTACCGACTGAGCCACCCCCGCCCCAAATGAAGGGGGTAATGTGTTCTTACGAACAGTAGTTTTTTGATTTCGTAAGTAATTGTTTTCCTTTTTACTTCACATCCATGAAGAAAAGAAATAATGTATTCGACAAGAATGTAGTAATTTTAACGATAATAACAGTTTTGCAATAAATAGTATAAATAGTATAATTAATAATATAATTAAATATATATTAACATATAATTTGTAATATTAAGTACGCAATAGCTTTTAAAAGCCGAATTATTCATTTGAAACTTTAATTTCTTTTCCTCGCATTTTTCTTATGTGAATGAACAATTTTTACAAAATTATCAAAAATATTTTGACATTTCCATGTTCTGCAAATGGAAAACTGTATTCAAAGCTCCCTAATTCTGAATTAAACGTTTTGTACTAAAATGTTTAGAAATTTTCGCAAGAAGACCCTAATCTCGATTTTGTGCATTAGTTTTTTTACTCTACAAAGAATTAACCGTCCCATGGTCGAGTGGTTAGCATGCTTGACTACTACTCGAAGGTACGCGGGTTTAAGATTCTGTCAAACATTTGAAGCAAACTGCTTGAGGGAATAATTTTTTTTATATAAAGAGATCTGGCAACTGAAACATTTGACATCAATGTTGCCACTCGTAAAAATTTACCTTAAAATCATAATAAATCTTTTATTGAAAAAAAAAAATTGTAATTTTAAACGTCTGGGTAATCATTTAAATTTGCATTAGTTTTGAAACAGTGTTTAAAGACGAATGTTGCCACAGCATATACCCTCATATATTTTATATATAACGCTTTATATATTAAACGAATATTTCTAAAATTGCACTTTGGAAACTGCAATCATTGGCATCAATGCAACATACCCCCTCAAGCAGCTGCTTGCCACAGAGGTCTGACAGGAGTCTGTCAGCTTATATGCCATAGTAGAAGATCTGAGAGGATGGCAGAACCTCAGCAGAAAACAACACAAACAACCATGCCTTACCCGGGGCTCGAACCCAGGTCCCGTAGATCAGTAGCCAAGCGCGCTAACCACTCGGCAGCGCTTTACATATTAAACGAATATTTCTAAAATTGCACTTTGGAAACTACAATCTATCTTCCGCAACATTTGCCATTAATGTTGCCACTCATAAGTATTTACCTTAAAATCATAACAAATCGTTTATTGAAAAAAAAATGTAATTTTTAACGTTTGGGTAATCTTTTTAACTTTGCATCACTTTTGAAACAGTGTTTAAAGACGATTGCTGCAATAGCATATACTGTCAAATATTTCACATATAGCATACTAAACGAATATTTTTAAAATTGTACTTTGGAAACTGCAATTTATCTTCCGCAACATTTTTCTGTAAAAAAAGTTTATTCCGAAAGTTATGGAGCTTTGAATGGGATTTTTCTTTTACATAACAATATAGCGTGTAGCCTCACAATCCACAAGTTTTTAGAAGATCGTTTTCGATTGTCACGATTGGGTTGTTTTACCTGAGAACCGCACTTTTTTTTGCTTGCAATGGGCTAAATTGCCAGGTCACAAGGACCCCGAGGCTCAGAGAACGTTTTGAAAACGTGACTGTTTTATTTCTGTTTCATTATTATCTGCTTTATTTTCAAATTATTATTTGTTATTTAAACTTCATATTGATAAAATATTATTGAAAATCGTGAATTAAATATTAGTGTAAATATAAAAAATATTTTAGAAATATTCTACACTGGTTTCCATAAATTAAGGAACAACCCTATGTTAATAAGGAGGTTAACGTCGAATCTCTACAACTTCTAAAATAAGTTTTTCATTTTGAAAAATGTGATTGCAGATAAAAATCTCCATAAATAAATCAATATCTCGATTTTTAACAATATTCGTTCAGTATTTAATGAGTTATGGAAGTTTGAATATTTAGCGATAAACAACGCCAGTTACAAAAATTTTCTTCAAAAGTTAAATAAAACTTAGCAATAATTATTGTATCAAAATATTTATTAAAATAAGTGTGAATTTAAGAAGTTTGTGTGAAGAATTCTTCCAGTAGTCATCAGTTTTGTATAAGTTTCTTAAGACTGGAATTTTTATTGTGAAATATTAATATTCAAACTTCCATAACTCATTAAATACTGAACAAATATTGTTAAAAATCGAGATATGGATTTATTTGATTGAGATCTTTATCTGCAATCACATTTTCAAAGCAAAAAAATTATTTTAGAAGTTATAGAGATTTGACGTTAACTTCCCATTGACATAACATATTGTTATTCCTTAATTTATGGAAAGCAGTGTATTTTAATTCATCATCATCATCATCCTCAAGCAGCCATGGGCTACGGACGTCCAACCAGACCGCGCAGTTTAATTCTCCAAGTATATCTGTTCTGAGCTACATTTGATGCATCTGGCCACTGCACACCAATTCTAACAAGGTCCTGTTTGACATTGTCTGCCTACCGCATCCTAGATCTCCCCCTCCTTCTGAGGCCTCTAGGCACACTGTTCATAACAATATTCGCCAATCTATAATTATCCATACGAGCAACATGGCCAAACCAGCGGAGTCTCTCTCTGCACAATATGCTGCTTAAAGGAGGTTGCAGACACCTTTGCCTAACCTCATCATTAGTTACAAAGTTGAACCACCTAATACCCAAGATACTGCGTAAGCATCTAGAATCAAAAGCATCTAGTTTCCTGTTATCTTGTTTACAAAGTGTCCAAGTTTCACTACCATAACTAACCCTAGAAAGAACTAAACTATTATATAGTCTAATTTTAGTCTTTAGGTGTATACGCCTATTTCTCCACAATCTCCATAGATTCTAAAAGTCCTGGCAGCAATCCCTATCCGTCTGTTAATCTCATGCCGAACATCACCATTATCTGTTACATAGCTCCCAAGATAATTAAACTGTGACACCTGCTCAAGACTGCAACCATTCAGATGAACTGAATCACAACCTGCCTGACCAATTTTCATCACTTTAGTTTTCTCTCTGTTTATAACCAAACCTACTCTACTACCAGTCTCATCAACAGCACGAATGAAAGAGTTCATCTCATCAACATCATTTGTCAAAAGGGCTAAATCATCAGCATAATCTTAATCAGAAATTTTCGTATCTCCAGCCCATTTAAGGCCAAAATCTTTCCCTTGAAGTGAATTTTGCATAACATAATCAACAACCAAACTAAAGAGAAAAGGAGACAAAATGCACCCTTGTCGAACACCAGAAATAATGCTAAACCAATTCTACAAGCCTTACCAACTCTCACACACGACTCAGTGTTATTACAGAGCGCTTTCATTATGTTAACTAACTTGTCTGGTATACCATATGATCTCACAATCAACCACAAATTATGACGATCAACAGAGTCGAAAGCCTTTTTGAAATCAACAAAGCTAGCAACCAAAGGTTTCTGAAACTCTAAACATTTCTCAAGAATCTGCCTAAGTGAAAATATCTGATCCACACATCCCCTACCACTTCTGAATCCACATTGCTCATCACGCAATTGACTGTCAACCAGATTCTAATTCTATTAAGCACAATCATGCAAAGAACTTTACCTGGAACAGAGAGTAGGCTGATACCCCTATAGTTATCACAAGAACTGCGATCAACTTTTTTGAAAATAGGGATAACAATAGCTCTGGTAAAATCCTTAAGAACCATGCCTTTATCATAAAAGATATTCAGAATTTCAGTCATTCAAGTGGTAACCGAAACATTTCCAGCTCTAAGCATTTCGGTAGTAATTTCATCTACCCCTGGGGATTTATGAAGTTTAAGTTTAGAAACAGCCAAAATAACTTCAGATTGTGTTATAAGGCCAACATTAAAGCCACCAATGCATCTATCTTCATTGCAAACAATGGGAATAGAACTAACCGCATTGTTCAGAATATCACTGAAATGCTCAGCCCACCTAGCCATGACAGAATCCTCACCTTCTATAACCTTACCTTGTTTACCCTTCAATCCCTGTATAACTGTCCGTTTTCTACCACACAAAACATTAACTATCTGGTACAGCTCTCTGCTGTTGTGCTGTCTAACTGCTTCCTCGGCTTTGTCAGCCATACCATCAAGCCAAAGATTCTTATCAGCAGCTAACTGATCTTTTACACGTTTATTAAGCTCTCTGTAATGCTTTCTATTGGTACTAATAGGGTATTGATTAAGGACATTCCTGCAGTTCTTTCTTTCTGAAATAAGCTCAAGTGCCTTATCACTCAGATAATTCTGTCTCTTCTGCTCCTTTTTTCCTAAAAGAGTACTGTTAGTGTCCAAAAAAACCTGTTTAAAATGATCCCATTCTTCCTCAACTTCAGTAGTAAGCAAACCATGACTGTCATAATGACTAAGTAACCTATCATGGTAAGCTTTGGCTATAACTGGGTCTTTCAGAGCTTCAGTATTAAAAGCAAATTTTTTAACCCTAGCACAACACTTTTTAAGTTTAAGTTGTAAGACACTTTTAACAAGGTAATGGTCAGATCCAATTTCAGCTCCCCTATATGCCCTGGTATCTCAAATAGAACTAGCCAATTTGCTGTTAATTAATATATAATCAATCATATTCCTATGCAGCCCATCAGGTGAAACCCATGTGTATTTATGTATGTCGCGGTGTTTGTAATATGTGTTAGTTATTCTGAAACCATTGAGTTTACTTACCTGTAGGAGACGTTGCCCATTGCCATTGCAGCTACCAATACCAAGAGGGCCTATTACTCCTCCCCAAAGGTCAGAGTCAGTACCAACTTTGGCATTGAAGTCACCTAGAACAAGGGTAATATCTCCTTTCTTGACGGAATTCAAAATATCCTGAAGTTGTCCGTAAAACCTATCCTTCTCATCCTCATCAGCATCCTCAGTGGGGGCATAACAGCAGATAACATTCAAGTCTTTAATGCTTGTCTGAAATTTTGCTGTAAGAAACCTTTCATTAATGCACTCATATCCTAGAAGAGCATCACTAGCATGTCTGCTGAGCAGCAGACCCCCGCCTTGGTGATGCTTTCCATCCTCCCTCCCTGTAAAGAGAAATTTAAAGTTATTTTTAAGTATCTCACCTTTACCTGTCCATCTGGTCTCTTGCAAGCCTAGAATATCTAGGTTATAGCGCTGGAATTCCTGCATGAGGACATTAAGAGAATAATCTCTATGTAATTCCTCACGTTCCACGTTCCTGCAGAGAGAAAATGATTAGTAGGATTTTTAAAGAAATTAGGTTTATTGAGATTGGTAGGGCCAACAATATCAAACAGCCCCCTGATCGCAGGCATGGGCAAAGACCTGTTCCTCCTCCGCTAAAGGCTGAAGTCACCGATGCTGGTAGGAACTTCGGGCACCGCCTTTTCAAGTGAACTTTTTCAAGAGCCATATGGCCTGCCTGAGACATATTACTCCAGTTTAGGCTTGACGATGCCCAACTAGCTAAGTAAGGTTCAGGTACCTGCGATGGCCTCTGATTAGGATTATCCACCAGCTGATATAAGGTATCCCATGCCTCTGTTCATTTAGGGCTGGCAACCCAGAAAACAAACAGAAAACACAGCGGTAGATTCTCCCTCAACAGAGGCCCACCAGTGCAGCAAGTCCAGGATCCATAATCAAGCTCAAATCCACAAACAAGTCCAGTCTAGTAGGTATGAATGGTCAGCACCAGGACCCTGTAAAGTTGACCACTCCTCAGCAGGTTTGAAAAAAAAGAAAAAAGTGGCCGTAGATGACCAGATCAGCAGGCCATACTGAACTGGCAGCCCTCCCCTTCCGTTCCCTTCCAAAAGAGAGTATCTCTTTTGAAAGGTACTAACGGCCTGCACCACGAGAAGGCGGGGTCGGACATTAGGTGCTAGACCTGGCCGGTTCTGTGCATCATCACTAGGGATTGGTACACAGCTCTCCTTCCAGTTTACGCCTAGCTACCATTTACAGGCCAAATACCTTCCAGTTTACGCCTAGCTACCATTTACAGGCCAAATAAATAATTAGATAAATTTAATTAGATAAGTGAAATTATTTAAAGTAACTCGAAATGTTACAGAAGAGTAACAGAACTGTGATGCAAAAGTGTTGCCAGATTAAGGGTTCTAGCCACAAAGCTGTTTGTTTCATTTTTGTGACAAGTGAAATCTAAAAAGACATTTTTATTTACGGAGTGTTTTGTACAATTTTTGCAGCAAAGTAAAATAAGTGTAACTGTGGTGCCAAAATAAGCGAACAACTGGACTAAGGACGAATTCAGATTTTTAAATAATATCTAATTGCAGCTGCCTTTCGATTAGATCATATCAAAATCTTAACAAAATCAAATAATTGGATGTCACGTGGTGTCAGCAGCAATCACGAAACGAATCAGAACGTGCGACTGAGAATGCTTGAGGCTAAGGAAGTCTCCTAAACATACGTGAAGGAATGGAAGATTGTTATTGAAAATCGAGAATTAGAAACATTGCAGTGAGATCTTCAATTTTATCTTAGTGACATTTTTCCGTAAAACGATTATTCTGCAAATATAAGAGGCTTTGAATGTTGGATTGTTTTACCTCTGAGTGGTACTTTTTTGCACATAATGGGCTAAATGGCCAGGTCACAAGGACCCCGAAGGCTCAGAGAAGGTTGGGGAAGGGGACCCACTGGAACAGCTGTTGGGAGACAGATGGTAGCCTCCCGTCAAGGCCATCCAGCGTGTTCTTTAACGAGTGCTGGGTTGTTTTACCTCTGAGCGGCACTTTTTTCACACTATGGGCTAAATGGCCAGGTCATAAGGATCCCGAAGGCTCAGAGAAGGTTGGGGGAGGGGACCCACTGGAACAGCTGTTGGGAGACAGATGGTAGCCTCCCGTCAAGGCCATCCAGCGTGTTCTTTAACGTTGGGTTGTTTTACCTCTGAGCGGCAATTTTTATACACAATGGGCTAAATGGCTAGGTCACATGGACCCCGAAGACTCAGAGAAGGTTGGGGGAGGGGACCCACTGGAACAGCTATTAGGAGACAGATGGTAGCCTTCCGTCAAGGCCATCCAGCGTGCTTTTTAATGTTGGGTTGTTTTACCTCTGAGCCGCGCTTTTTTGCACACCATGGGCGAAATGGTCAGGTCACATGTACTCCGAAGGCTCAGAGAAGGTTGGGGGAGGGGACCAACTGGAACAGCTGTTGGGAGACAGATGGTAGCCTCCCGTCAAGGCCATCCAGCGTGTTCTTTAACGTGCACAGGGTATGGCCCCTCCGCTCACGGGGCCATGGCTTAACGTCCCATCCGACGGACGGCGGCCTTTCCAAGCCCATCGATGTCCCCTTCTGACCGTGGGCAGGACGGGGAATTTTGCTGAGATAAATCTCAACGTTGACCCAGCTGGGACTCGAACTTGGGAACTACAGATTACGAGCCTGGCGCGCTACCGACTGAGCCACCCCCGCCCCATGATTTAACAGGTGATTTGTAAAGTTAACATATTTAAAAATCAAGAAAAGTGAAATCAGATTTTTTTCATTCTTGTTATTTAAAAAACTGACCTCCTTAACCACCATGGGTACCGGTAATAGTGGGTGGCGGGGCTAGAGAGCAGTGGCGCCACCTAGAAAAACATTAATCGAAAGAATTAATTTATATAAATATTTGCAGGTGTACAAAAAAGGCATTTTTTTTTCTTTAGAGAAATGAAAATCTTAGGGTGTGTTTTTCTCTCTTTTGTTTTATTTAACTTTTGAAGTAAATTTTTGTGGCTGGCATTGTTTATCGCTAAATATTCAAACTTCCATAACTCATTAAATACTGAACGAATATTGTTAAAAATCGAGATATTGATTTATTTGATTGAGATTTTTATTTGCAAAGAAAATGAGGTTATTGTTAAAGAAAATGAGGTAAAGAAACTTGTCGTTTTGAAAGAAAATGAGAAAATAGTTTCGCTTTGTCGCCTGTCTGTTTGTCTGTAGACATCGAACTTTTTGGTTTACAGAGATAAATTTAAAAATTCTTTTTGCATTGGATATATATCGATATACATTTCCGAACTCTCTAAAGCTATAATTACGCCCTCTAGCGATGGAAATTTTTGAAAATTCCAAAATTTCAAACGAATATTGTAAACAATATATTTATGCTAGAATTTCGAAATTTTGATGGTGGAATGTGAAGGTCACGAAGTCTCCATTGCCAAAAAAGATTCCGCCCCTTAGACCCAGGGGAGTGAGAACCCACACAACGTTTTTGTTTTAGCAGATAATTGCTTATATTTAGAAATAAATGAAAAATTCTTTATCGGGTTAGATTGGAATTGAAAAAATATTATGAACCGCACTTTCGGAATCTTTAAAACACTATAATTGCGTCCTCTAACGGTGGAAATTTTTGAAAATTCCAAAATTTCAAACGAATATTGCAAGCAATGTATTCATGCTAGAAATTAAAAATTTTGGTGTTGGAATCTGAAGATCACGAAGTTTCCATTGCCAACAATGATTTGATCCCTTAGACCCAGGGGGTGGGTGGAAAAATACAACTTTTTGTTTTATTAGATAATTGTTTGTACAGTCGCTCAAAAAAGTATCTGAACACTATGGTTGATGCTCAAAAATCGTTGCCAGATATTTTTTCTGAATTCTGTCATCAACCATAGTGTTCGGATACTTTTTTGAGCGACTGTATTTAGAGATAAATGAAAAATTCTTTTTTGGGTTTGATAGGAATTGATAAAATATTATGATTCGCACTTTCGGAATACAGTGGACCTTCGTTATAGCGCTGCTCGCTATACCGCGCACTCGGTTATAGCGCGGGCGATGTTCGCGATAAGTTCAAACATGTTTATACAGGTCCGTGCGGCGTTAGTGAGTATCGCATTTTATTGTGCATTTTATTGTTACTGCGTATTGAGTAATTGTGTATGTATTGAGTTCCTGCATGTATTTTGAATAGTGTTTAATTATTGTATGCATGATGAGTAAAAGAAAAGCTTACAGTGTGAAATTTATTGTGTCGCCACCGCTCGGTATAACGCGGTTCACCTTATAACGCGGGTGCTGTTTCCCGCTCGACATGCGTGTTATATAGGGGGTCCACTGTATTTAGAACACTATAATGCGCCTCTAATGGTGGAAAAAGTTGAAAATTTCAAAATTTTAAATGAATATTGCGAAAGATGTATTTATGCTAGAGATAACAATTTTTAGTGGAGGAATGTGAACGTTATGAAGTATCCAATGGAAATAATGAAGTGATAATTAAAAAACTCTTTTTCAATTGAATTGGTGCTAATGAAATATTATAATTCGGTTTTTTCAAAAAGTTATGGTGTGGGAAATGCAACTTTTTAAATTAATAATTAAAAGACGAATTTTTTTATGTTGTATAATTACTAATAAAATACTGTTTTCATTTTCCCCATCATCCGCTAGCTCAAATTAAAACTTTTAATTAGTGAAAGAGTGGGTATAGGAAAAACTTCTTTCTCTTTGAAAACGAAATTTTCATATGCGCCAAAGGCGATATGCGTTCTCCTAGTTTTTTTTTTTACGTTTTCTTTTGTTGCCGAAAGTATATCACTTTTTTCTGTTCATGAAGGATAAACAAGGTAAGGTTATAGAAGGTGAGGATTCTGTCATGGCTAGGTGGGCTGAGCATTTCAGTGATGTTCTAAACAATGTAGTTAGTTCTACTCCCATTGTTTGCAATGATGATAGATGCATTGGTGGCTTTAATGTTGGCCCTATAACATAATCTGAAGTTATTTTGGCTGTTTCTAAACTTAAACTTCATAAATCCCCAGGGGTAGATGAAATTACTACAGAAATGCTCAGAGCTGGGAATGTTTCGGTTACCACTTGGATGACTGAAATTTTGAATAACTTTTATGATAAAGGCATGGTTCCTAAAGATTTTACCAGAGCTATTATTTTCCCTATTTTTAAAAAAGGTGATCGCAGTTCTTGTGGTAACTATAGGGGTATCAGCTTACTTTCTATTCCAGACTAGTGGCACAGACGGTACCGCAGCGCCACCTCACGGCCAACAAGATGAGGCCTCGTCAGGTACTGAAAATCTAATTCTGAAAGATAGACGAAATTTCTTATATGAAAAGTTCCTATAGCAAAGTGTTTATAAGGAGTCATTGAGAAGATTTAAAGCTATTCAAATAACGATTTTTTTCGAAAATATTATTGCAGTTTTTGTAGGATTTGGAAAGCTGAAATGTTTATTATGTTGATTTCGATAAATTAAGGAATAACGTTATGTTATGTCAATGGGAAGCTAACGCCAAAGCTCTGTAACTTTTGAAATAAGCTTTTTCGTTTTCGAAAATGTGATAGCAGATAAAGATCTCAATCAAATATATCAATATCTCGATTTTCAACAATAGTCGTTCAGTATTTAATGAAAGCTCTCTATAATAACACTGAGTCGTGTGTGAGAGTTGGTAAGGCTTATTGCAATTGGTTTAGCATTACTTCTGGTGTTCGACAAGGGTGCATTTTGTCTCCTTTTCTCTTTAGTTTGATTATTGATTATGTTATGCAAAATTCACTTCAAGGGAAAGATTTTGGCCTTAAATGGGCTGGAGATATGAAAATTTCTGATTTAGATTATGGTGATGATTTAGCCCTTTTGACAAATTATGTTGATGAGATGAACTCTTTCATTCGAGCTGTTGATGACACTAATAGAGTAGGTTTGGTTATAAACAGAGAGAAAACTAAAGTGAGGAAAATTGGTCAGGCAGGCTGTGATTCAATTAATTTGAATGGTTGCAGTCTTGAGCAGGTGTCACAGCTTAATTACCTTGAAAGTCCACCTGTAACCATGTAACAAGTTACCATGTAACAGATAGTGGTGATGTGCGGCATGAGATTAACAGACGAATAGGGATTGCTGCCGGGGACTTTTAAGAACCTATGGAGAGTGTGGATAGTTTGGTTCTTTCTAGGGTTAGTTATGGTAGTGAAACTTGGACGCTATGTAAACAAGATAACAGGAAACTACATGCTTTTGATTCTAAATGCTTACGCAGTATCTTGGGTATTAGGTGGTTCAACTTTGTAACTAATGATGAGGTTAGGCAAAGGAGTCGGCAACCTCCTTTAAGCAGCATATTGTGCAGAGAGAGACTCCGTTGGTTTGTGTTATGAACAATGTGCCTAAAATCCTCAGAAAGTGTGGGAGACCAAGGATGCGGTGGCAGACAATGTCAAACAGGATCTTGTTAGAATTGATGTGCAGTAGCCGGATGCAGCAGATGTAGCTTAGGACAGATATGCTTGGAGAATTGAACTGCACGGTCTGGCTAAACCTCCGTAGCCCATGGCTGCTTGAGGATGATGATGATGATGATGATGTATGCATGTTTCATTTGCAACTGAACTCGTTAATAAAAGGCTCAACATAAATATTTATATATTGAAACATTGATTCACTTTTTGTCCCTCTCTGAAACAAATCCCCCCCCCCCCCCCTTGGAAATTTTTCTGCCGGCGCCACTTCACTTCCGTAGCTCTACAGAGTCTCCACGTCATTTCCTAATGTTCCCCCTTTCCTATTTACTGACACCCAGATCTTTTTCTTTGCAAAAAAGAAACGAACCCGAGAACTATCTCTTTTCTTGATGAGATCCGTCGCAGCGATCCTCGAACCGACCTCACTCGGACCACATTCGCTCAGCCTTATCTTCTGTCCCAGGGGCGTCGCTGTCGTGTGAAGATGAGTGCGATCCAGGAGCGAGGAGGCTGCGTGAGTGACGGGACAGGTGCGTCCGACTGACGGCGACAGTTGGCCTCTGATGCCGCTCCTACGGTGACAATCCTTGGGATTCACCTTCCCTTTGGTTGTGGCCACACACAGAACTCTTTGAGAGTTAGAAACGTTGGCGTCTGAAAACAAATTTGTTTTCAGATGCTGGAAGGTTTGTGAATGGTCACAACGCTTGAATCGCTCTGTGTATGGCCGCTATTTTTGTCTCTAAGGAAGACTGGCGTAGATATACAAGACTTTTCAACAGAAGGTGAATCTGTCTTATTTAATGCTGAAGAGCAGACTTAAGGCCTGCAGTTGCCAAAGACATATTTATAGTTTAGTTTGCATGCGTTTGGATGTCGAGGAACACTTGTACCCATTTGTAAAAATTTAAATTATTGGCACCATATGGACTGCTTTATTTCTGGCGATGATGCAGTAAGACGTTTGACGTGAAAACATTTTTCGCCCGTACCCCGTTATCAAGATTTCTAGTGTGGTTTAAATTAATGTTTGCAATACTTTATGATACAAAATACATCCTTTATAATCATACGCCTTGTTTGTTTTATCTCTGAGCGGCACTTTTTTGCACACCATGGGCTAAATGGCTAGGTCACAAGGACCCCGAAGGCTCAGAGAAGGTTGGTGAAGCGGACCCACTGGAACAGCTGTTGGGAGACAGATGGTAGCTTCCCGTCAAGGCCATCCAGGGTGTTCTTTAACGTGCACCGGGTATGACTCTCTCCCGCACACGGGGCCATGACTTAACGTCCCATCCGAAGGACGGCGGCCTTTCCAAGTCCATCGGTGTCCCCTACTGACAGTGGGCAGGGCGGGGAGTTTTGCGGAGATAAATCTCAACACTGACCCAGCTGGGACTCGAACCTGGGAACTGCAGACGAGCGTGGCGCGCTACCGACTGAGCCACCCCCGCCCCGTATAATAATCATATGCTATTTCTGTTAGTGGTGTAATGGAGTATGATAACGAGAGGAGAATAGAAATTATCAATTGACTCTACCAGGGGTTCTCAACGTGGTGTACGCGGTAAAATTTTGGGGGGTACGCCGTGAGAGCTCAAAAGTTACTTGTTGTAAGTTAAGTACAAAATTTAATGTGCATATATATATGTTTTATTTTATTCCCATTGTTATACTATAACTATAGTGTTTATCTATCTATACAAGGGGTACGCCAGTTACATACACATTTCCAGGGGGTACGTGAAGCATAAAAGGTTGAGAACCACTGATATATATGTTTAATTTTATTCCCATTGTTATACTATAACTATAGTTTTATCTATCTATACAAGGGGTACGCCAGTTACATACATATTTCTAGGGAGTACGTGAAGCATAAAAGGTCGAGAACCACTGGACTATACTTATAGGCACTATACACTGGACTCTACAACGAAATGTATTTTACTAGATTATCAGAAGATTTGTTTTCACTGAATGGCAACTTCAATTCACCATCACAGTTAAACAATTCGTACATTACTTTCTAATCGTTCTAGTTGATAATGTTTTCTGAAACATTAGAAATTTTAATACTTGGTACTGATGATTTTTCAACTTAATTGCATCAAATGATCGAAAGAATGAATTATAACTATATATAAAGTGTACCGTGAAACATTTGCCTGAATCAGTTGACTATAAATCGAAATTTGCAATTGAAAAATGTAGTTTATACTAGATTATCAGATGATTAGTTTTCGTTGAATGGCAACACGATTGAATTATCATAGTAAACAATTCTTACGTGGCTACTGTGTCTAAATGTTTGCAATAAATTTGTTTAATAATTTTGTTTGCAAATAATTTGTTTGCAAATAATTTGTTTGCAATAATTTTGTTAACCTGTGTCTAAATGTGTGTAATTAATTTGTCCCTACTGACCGTGGACGGGGCGGGATCAAAGAACAAGTACATCGTTGGAAAAAGAAATCGTAGGTTTATTTTCAAACAAGAAAAGTAGGTTTATTGTCGTCTCATGGGTCTCCATTCCCCCCCCCCCCCCACCTCCCCCTAACATATATCAAATGAAAGTTCATGGCTTAAGGATGTGTCGTACATTATAAAGCATTTTTTTACTCTCTGAACTGTTTCTAATTGTTTTGTACTAATTGTGACGTTTTTGTTTACTTCCCAGGCACCTGAAATGTTATCACGGGACCATGTAGGATATTTGTAAAGCTGGACTTGAAACAGAAGACCACACACTTGAAAGGAATGGAGTGCTATTTATGTGAACTTCACTGCCGCAGTCCTTTCTTCATGATGAAAATATTTATGACTTGAATAAATATTTATGACTTGAATTTGATGACGAGACATTCAATTCCGCAACAGTTAACTCTGCAAGTCTTTTAATGCCATGCTATGACGTCAGCTACAGAATGTTGGTTATATCGATAATGATATGGCAATATCTAAAGCCAGGGGTCGCTGCTACTATTGTATCCGCCTCTGAGTGAAACGAATCATACATACTTCCCCAGTTTTGTTTCTAAGGAAAATGGAGGCGATATAAATACCAATTTCCGATATTTTAAGGGGCGGGGGTGGCTCAGTCGTAGCGCGCCAGGCTCGTAATCTGTAGTTCCCAGGTTCGAGTCCCAGCTGGGTCAGCGTTGAGATTTATCTCCGCAAAATTCCTCGCCCTGCCCACGGTCAGTAGGGGACACCGATGGGCTTGGAAAGGCCGTCGTCCGTCGGATGGAACGTTAAGCCGTGGCCCCGTGTGCGGGAGAGAGCCATACCCTGTGCACGTTAAAGAACACACTGGATGGCCTTGACGGGAGGCTACCATCTGTCTCCCAACAGCTGTTCCAGTGGGTCTCCTCCCCCAACCTTCTCTGAGCCTTCGGGGTCCATGTGACCTGGCCATTTAGCATATGGTGTGCAAAAAAGTGCCGCTCAGAGGTAAAACAACCCAGCCTCCTACAGTACTGAGCAAATTAGTAGGGACAATAGAAAAATGCAGTAACAAAGACACAACTAAAATAGTTATTTGTTTAATACTGTAGTTAATAGTGAATGTGACCCCCCTTAGCTTTAATTACTTCTTCCACCCTCTCAACCATTGATGCCACATGCTTTCCACACATCTCCTTCACTTCAGGGTCGTGGTACTACACTTTCATGACACTTTCTATCATTTTGGTTTTCGTCGTGCAATCCATCTTAGATATGCGCGCTTTAATAATGGCCCACAAATTTTCAATGGGGTTTAGATCGGGTGAATTTCCTGGCCACTCCAATACCTTCAAATGTTGATGGGAAAGAAGCTCTTAACAAGCTTAGAATTGTGGCATGGAGCCAGATCCTGTTGAAATACCCCATCGCCGTCAGGAAACAGCTTCTGCAGTGTTGGGACCATTTTCGCCTCCAGAACGCCTATGTACTTTTTGCTATCCATCATTCCTTCAATGGGTTGGGTTGTTTCACCTCTGAGCGGCACTTTTTTGCACACAATGGTAGCCCATTGTGAATGGCCAGGTCACATGGACCCCTAAGGCTCAGAGAAGGTTGGGGGAGGGGACCCACTGGAACAGCTGTTGGGAGACAGATGGTAGCCTCCCGTCAAGGCCATCCAGCGTGTTCTTTAACGTGCGCAGGGTATGGCTCCCCCGCACGCGGGGCAACGGCTTAACGTCCCATCCGACGGACGGCGGCCTTTCCAAGTCCATCGGTGTCCCCTACTGACAGTGGGCAGGGCGGGGAATTTTGTGGAGATAAATCTCAACGCTGACCCAGCTGGGACTCGAACCTGGGAACTACAGATTACGAGCCTGGCGCGCTACCGACTGAGCCATCCTCGCCCTTTTCTTCAATGGAGTGAAGCGTCTGTTAGATTAATTTAGACTTGCAGCAGAAGGTTAAGAACAAGTTTAGACTTGCAGCAGTTTGGACTCTTCATTTCTTCGCTTGTCCCAACTAATTCGCACAGTACTGTATTTAACGTTTTTTCTGTTCGATTGTGTTTATTGCCCCCCCCCCCCCAACCTTCCTCGTTTTTTTTCTTTATGGGGACTTACTCAAAATCGAACTCATACCATACCAAAATCAAAAAGATAGAAAATATGACATTTATCGAATCTTCCAGTGATTTGAATTTCCACAGTTAGAGGGCCCTAAATTTCAAAAGTGTCAAAACTTTAAAGTAATAAACGTCTGTTCCATCTCTAAAATTCAAATTTTGGTGGGAAATGTGGCAGTTACTAGGTTTAAACCAATAGCTGCCATTTATTCTTATGTCCTAAAGGAACCCACTGGATAAAGACAGATGGTAACTTCCCTTTAAAGCTTCCAGCGTGTTCTTTCCGGGGGCCCCCTTTTTCGCAGAGGGCAGGCGGGAGTTTGGCGAAGAGATAAGCCAACCACCCAGGGGCTAGAAAACGAAATAATTTTGATTTTGGACATAAATGAAAAATTCTTTTGGATTCCAGAGGCACTAAAAAATATTATTGATATTTTTCCAATCATCAATTATTTAGAATTCCCCCTATTAAAAAAATATTTTCTAAGTCCAAAAACGACAAACTACATTCTCTTTGAAAACACATTTTGCATTCGAATGAGGTTGAGTTGGCTTGTTTTACCTCTGAGCGGCACTTTTTTGCACACCAGGGGCTAAATGGCAAGGTCTCATGGACCCCGAAGGATCAGAGAAGGTTGTGGGAGAGGACCCACTGGAACAGCTGTTGGGAGACAGATGATAGCCTCCCGTCACGGCCATCCAGTGTGTTCTTTAACGTCCACAGGCTATGACTCTCCCGCACACGGAGCCACGGCTTAACGTCCCATCCGACGGACGGCAGCCTTTCCAAGCCCATCGGTGTCCCCTACTGACCGTGGGCAGGGCGGGTAGTTTTGCGCAGATAAATTTCAACGCTGACCCAGCTGGGACTCGAACCTGGGAACTGCAGATTACGAGCCTGGCGCGCTACCGACTGAGCCCCTACAGTAGTTAAAACAACATGTTCCTTTTTTTTAAATCACTTTTCACTACTTAGGACCCATAATTCAAATATTTTCATATCCGTCACAGAGCCAACAACACCACTGAACACTCCAAACGAAACACGTTCGTTGAGCAATAACGCCCGTCAATCCGGATTAGCCGACATCCACATTAGCATATCCGGAAAAGCGAGGGTTTACTGCACTTTTTAAAAACTCATAGTTAAGTTTCATTATCTGGAAAATGGCGATCAGTTTCATATTGGGCATTTTTTTAACCCTATTTTATCTTTCTCTGCATTTGCCATAAGAAAACCAGACGACGTGAGAAATCTCTCAAAATAGCGATGTACAGTCGCTCAACAAAATATCCGAACACTATGATTGATTACAGAATTCAGAAAAACTATCTGGCAACGATTTCTTAAAAATTAGTGATCTGGCAACCTTCGTGTCACGTGACACGAAGATTGCCAGATCACTAATTGTGATTCTCCAATTAAAAAAATTTTGTGTGTTCTCCCAATTAAAGAATTAATTAAAAAAATTTGTGTGTTCTCCCAATTAAAAAAAAATCGTTGCCAGATATTTTTTCTGAATTCTGTAATCGACAATAGTGTTTGGAAATTTTTTTAATATGTATAATGCGTATGAATATATAATGCAATGAATATGGAGCGTGTGCAGTTACCGTTCACAACAAACTGGAGCGGTTGCGATTAATGTTCACAGCACATTGGATCGTGTGAGCTCACAAAAACCTGGATCGTGTGGGCCCACTCACAGAAATATTGAGCGTGTGCAGTTACCGTTCATAGCAAACTGGAGCGGTTGCAGTTAATGTTCACAGCACATTGGATCGTGTGAGCTCACAAAAACCTGGATCGTGTGGGCCCACTCACAGAAATATTGAGCGTGTGCAGTTACCGTTCAGAGCAAACTGGAGCGTGTGCAGTAACTGCACACCGTTCACAGCAAACTGGAGCGTGTGCAGTTACTGCACACGCTCCAGTTTGCTGTAAACGGTAACTGGAGCGTGTACAGTTGCTGTACACGCTCCAGATATTTTTCCTGAATTCTGTAATCACGTGACACGAAGGTTGCCAGATCATTAATTTCTAAAAAAAAAAATCGTTCACAGATATTTTTTCTGAATTCTGTAATCAATCATAGTGTTCGGATATTTTTTTGAGCGACTGTACAATTTTTACATTATGCACCAAATGTTATTATGTGAAAAATAAGTTATTTGCCACGAAATAAAGATTATTTTTCTTGTGATATCCGAGTTCTGTGTTTAATGTTTTTTGATCTGCCATTCTTTCAAATGGGGCGGGGGTGGCTCAGTCGGTAGCGCGCCAGGCTCGTAATCTGTAGTTTACAGGTTCGAGTCCCAGCTGGGTCAGAATTGAGATTTATCTCCGCAAAATTCCCTGCCCTGCCCACGGTCAGTAGGGGACACCGTATGGCCTTAGAAAGGCAGCCGTCCGTAGGATGGGACGTTAAGCCGTGGCCCCGTGTGCGGGAGAGCCGTACCCTGTGCACGTTAAAGAACACGCTGGATGGCCTTGACGGGAGGCTACCATCTGTCTCCTAACAGCTGTTCCAGTGGGTCCCCTCCCCCAACCTTCTCTGAGCCTTCGGGGTCCATGTGACCTGGCCATTTAGCCCATGGTGTGCAAAAAAGTGCCGCTCAGAGGTAAAACAACCCAACGTTAAAGAACACACTGGATGGCCTTGACGGGAGGCTACCATCTGTCTCCCAACAGCTGTTCCAGTGGGTCCCCTCCCCCAACCTTCTCTGAGCCTTCGGGGTCCATGTGACCTGGCCATTTAGCCCATGGTGTGCAAAAAAGTGCCGCTCAGAGGTAAAACAACCCAACGTTAAAGAACACACTGGATGGCCTTGACGGGAGGCTACCATCTGTCTCCCAACAGCTGTTCCAGTGGGTCCCCTCCCCGAACCTTCTCTGAGCCTTCGGGGTCCATGTGACATGGCCATTTAGCCCATTGTGTACAAAAAAGTGCCGCTCAGAGGTAAAACAACCCAACGTTAAAGAACACACTGGATGGCCTTGACGGGAGGCTACCATCTGTCTCCCAACAGCTGTTCCAGTGGGTCCCCTCCCCCAACCTTCTCTGAGCCTTCGGGGTCCATGTGACCTGGCCATTTAGCCCATGGTGTGCAAAAAAGTGCCGCTCAGAGGTAAAACAACCCAACCCAACCATTCTTTGAAAGTTCAGCATTCTACATTAAATTGCAGGACTACATTAATTTAACATCCTCCAAAAGGAAGACATGTCCTCCCAGAATTTTGCAGAAACTTGAAATGTCCTCCAAAAACTCTTCTTTGGAACTTTTTAAAAATTTCTTGAATCCATGACTGTAATAACGTTTACTGTTAACGGTGAAATAATTTTTTCTAAATGCAAGTCGTGAAATCTAAATTATCTCCGTTAAGGCTGTGTACAATTTACATCTGAGATTGAAAAAGTATGAACTGGGTTGGGTTGTTTTACCTCTAAGCGTCACTTTTTGCATACAATGGGCTAAATGGCCAGGTCATACGGACCCTGAAGGCTCAGGGAAGGTTGGGGGAGGGACAGCTGTTGAGGGACAGATGGTAGCATCCCGTCAAGGTCATTCAGCGTGTTCTTTAACGTTGCGTTGTTTTACCTCTGAGCGGCCTTTTTTGCACACCATGGCCTAAATGGCAAGGTCACAAGGACCCCGAGTGCTCAGAGAAGGTCGGGGGAGGGGACCCACTGTTGAGAGACAGATCGTAGCCTCCCGTCAAGGCCATTTAGCGTGTACTTTAAGGTTGGGTTATTTTACCTCAGAGCGGCACTTTTTTGCACACCATGGGCTAAATGGCCTGGTCAAAAGGACCCCGAAGGCTCAGAGTAGGTTGGGGGAGGGAACCCACTGGAACAGCTTTTGGGATACAGATGGTAGCCTCCCGTCAAGGCCATCCAGCCTGTTCTTTAATGTTGGATTGTTTTACCTCTGAGCGGCACTTTTTTGCACACCATGGGCTAAATAGCCAGGTCACATGGACCCCGAAGGCTAAGAGAAGGTTAGGGGAGGGGACCCACTGGAACAGCTGTTGGGAGACAGATGGTAGCCTCCCGTCAAGGCCATCCAGCGTGTTCTTTAACGTTCGGTTGTTTTACCTCTGAGTACCCCTTTTTTGCACACCCTGGGCTAAATGACAAGGTCACATGGACCCCGAAGGCTCAGAGAAGGTTGGGGGAAGGGACCCACTGGAACAGCTGTTGGGAGACAGATGGTAGCCTCCCGTCTAAAGATTCTTTCGTTTCAATGGCGCTGCTAGCAAGCTGTAAACCGCAACCGTCACCGGTGAAAATCTCGTAGCAGAAGATAACGGTGGTCGATCTTCTGTTGGTTCTGTGGGGGCAGACTCTCCCTGCTATTGGCCGTTGTGGCAGGCAGCTAAAGTATCGGTGGTCAGCGAAAGAGTCGTTAGAACGTTTCTTCTGTTCGGGTTGACGCCCAGGTTCTCCCAATTAATCCACGAGAGACGAGCTGTCAGATCTGAAGGACACAGATAAGAATTTTTTTAGTAAAAATGTCGGAGGTATCGTCACAAAATTTCAAGTGCAATTAAAGGGTTCAGTGGTTCACACTGGTTTCCATAATTAATTCTGGTAGGGCGATATACGCTGGCTTCCGTAATTAATTCTGGTAGGGCGATATACGCTGGCTTCCACAATTAATTCTGGTAGGGCGATATACGCTGGCTTCCACAATTAATTCTAGTAGGGCGATATACCCTATCTTCCACAATTAATTCTGGTAGGGCGATATACGCTGGCTTCCGTAATTAATTCTGGTAGGGCGATATACGCTGGCTTCCACAATTAATTCTGGTAGGGCGATATACCCTGGCTTCCACAATTAATTCTGGAAGGGCGATATACGCTGGCTTCCACAATTAATTCTGGTAGGGCGATATACGCTGGCTTCCACAATTAATTCTGGTAGGGCGATATACGCTGGCTTCCACAATTAATTCTGGTAGGGCGATATACGCTGGCTTCCACAATTAATTCTGGTAGGGCGATATACCCTGGCTTCCACAATTAATTCTGGAAGGGCGATATACGCTGGCTTCCACAATTAATTCTGGTAGGGCGATATACGCTGGCTTCCACAATTAATTCTGGTAGGGCGATATACGCTGGCTTCCACAATTAATTCTGGTAGGGCGATATACCCTATCTTCCACAATTAATTCTGGTAGGGCGATATACGCTGGCTTCCGTAATTAATTCTGGTAGGGCGATATACGCTGGCTTCCACAATTAATTCTGGTAGGGCGATATACCCTGGCTTCCACAATTAATTCTGGAAGGGCGATATACGCTGGCTTCCACAATTAATTCTGGTAGGGCGATATACGCTGGCTTCCACAATTAATTCTGGTAGGGCGATATACGCTGGCTTCCACAATTAATTCTGGTAGGGCGATATACGCTGGCTTCCACAATTAATTCTGGTAGGGCGATATACCCTGGCTTCCACAATTAATTCTGGAAGGGCGATATACGCTGGCTTCCACAATTAATTCTGGTAGGGCGATATACGCTGGCTTCCACAATTAATTCTGGTAGGGCGATATACGCTGGCTTCCACAATTAATTCTGGTAGGGCGATATACGCTGGCTTCCGTAATTAATTCTGGTAGGGCGATATACGCTGGCTTCCGTAATTAATTCTGGTAGGGCGATATACGCTGGCTTCCGTAATTAATTCTGGTAGGGCGATATACGCTGGCTTCCGTAATTAATTCTGGTAGGGCGATATACGCTGGCTTCCACAATTAATTCTGGTAGGGCGATATACGCTGGCTTCCACAATTAATTCTGGTAGGGCGATATACCCTGGCTTCCACAATTAATTCTGGAAGGGCGATATACCCTGGCTTCCACAATTAATTCTGGAAGGGCGATATACGCTGGCTTCCACAATTAATTCTGGTAGGGCGATATACGCTGGCTTCCACAATTAATTCTGGAAGGGCGATATACGCTGGTTTCCACAATTAATTCTGGAAGGGCGATATACGCTGGCTTCCACAATTAATTCTGGTAGGGCGATATACGCTGGCTTCCCTAATTAATTCTGGTAGGGCGATATACGCTGGCTTCCGTAATTAATTCTGGTAGGGCGATATACGCTGGCTTCCGTAATTAATTCTGGTAGGGCGATATACGCTGGCTTCCGTAATTAATTCTGGTAGGGCGATATACGCTGGCTTCCGTAATTAATTCTGGTAGGGCGACGATATACGCTGGCTTCCACAATTAATTCTGGTAGGGCGATATACCCTGGCTTCCACAATTAATTCTGGTAGGGCGATATACGCTGGCTTCCACATTTAATTCTGGTAGGGCGATATACGCTGGCTTCCACAATTAATTCTGGTAGGGCGATATACGCTGGCTTCCACAATTAATTCTGGAAGGGCGATATACGCTGGCTTCCACAATTAATTCTGGAAGGGCGATATACGCTGGCTTCCACAATTAATTCTGGTAGGGCGATATACGCTGGTATCCACAATTAATTCTGGAAGGGCGATATACGCTGGTATCCACAATTAATTCTGGAAGGGCGATATACGCTGGCTTCCACAATTAATTCTGGAAGGGCGATATACGCTGGCTTCCACAATTAATTCTGGTAGGGCGATATACGCTGGCTTCCACAATTAATTCTGGAAGGGCGATATACGCTGGTATCCACAATTAATTCTGGAAGGGCGATATACGCTGGTATCCACAATTAATTCTGGAAGGGCGATATACGCTGGTATCCACAATTAATTCTGGAAGGGCGATATACGCTGGTATCCACAATTAATTCTGGAAGGGCGATATACGCTGGCTTCCACAATTAATTCTGGTAGGGCGATATACGCTGGCTTCCACAATTAATTCTGGTAGGGCGATATACGCTGGCTTCCACAATTAATTCTGGAAGGGCGATATACGCTGGCTTCCACAATTAATTCTGGAAGGGCGATATACGCTGGCTTCCACAATTAATTCTGGTAGGGCGATATACGCTGGCTTCCACAATTAATTCTGGTAGGGCGATATACGCTGGTTTCCACAATTAATTCTGGTAGGGCGATATACGCTGGCTTCCACAATTAATTCTGGAAGGGCGATATACGCTGGCTTCCACAATTAATTCTGGAAGGGCGATATACGCTGGCTTCCACAATTAATTCTGGAAGGGCGATATACGCCGGTTTCCACAATTAATTCTGGTAGGGCGATATACGCTGGCTTCCACAATTAATTCTGGTAGGGCGATATACGCTGGCTTCCACAATTAATTCTGGAAGGGCGATATACGCTGGCTTCCACAATTAATTCTGGTAGGGCGATATACGCTGGCTTCCGTAATTAATTCTGGTAGGGCGATATACGCTGGCTTCCGTAATTAATTCTGGTAGGGCGATATACGCTGGCTTCCACAATTAATTCTGGTAGGGCGATATACCCTGGCTTCCACAATTAATTCTGGAAGGGCGATATACGCTGGCTTCCACAATTAATTCTGGTAGGGCGATATACGCTGGCTTCCACAATTAATTCTGGTAGGGCGATATACGCTGGCTTCCACAATTAATTCTGGAAGGGCGATATACGCTGGTTTCCACAATTAATTCTGGAAGGGCGATATACGCTGGCTTCCACAATTAATTCTGGTAGGGCGATATACGCTGGCTTCCCTAATTAATTCTGGTAGGGCGATATACGCTGGCTTCCGTAATTAATTCTGGTAGGGCGATATACGCTGGCTTCCGTAATTAATTCTGGTAGGGCGATATACGCTGGCTTCCGTAATTAATTCTGGTAGGGCGATATACGCTGGCTTCCGTAATTAATTCTGGTAGGGCGATATACGCTGGCTTCCACAATTAATTCTGGTAGGGCGATATACCCTGGCTTCCACAATTAATTCTGGTAGGGCGATATACCCTGGCTTCCACAATTAATTCTGGTAGGGCGATATACGCTGGCTTCCACAATTAATTCTAGTAGGGCGATATACGCTGGTTTCCATAATTAATTCTGGTAGGGCGATATACCCTGACTTCCACAATTAATTCTGGTAGGGCGATATACCCTGACTTCCACAATTAATTCTGGTAGGGCGATATACGCTGGCTTCCACAATTAATTCTGGTAGGGCGATATACGCTGGCTTCCACAATTAATTCTGGTAGGGCGATATACGCTGGCTTCCACAATTAATTCTGGTAGGGCGATATACGCTGGCTTCCACAATTAATTCTGGTAGGGCGATATACGCTGGCTTCCACAATTAATTCTGGTAGGGCGATATACGCTGGCTTCCACAATTAATTCTGGTAGGGCGATATACGCTGGTTTCCACAATTAATTCTGGTAGGGCGATATACGCTGGCTTCCACAATTAATTCTGGTAGGGCGATATACGCTGGCTTCTACAATTAATTCTGGAAGGGCGATATACGCTGGCTTCCACAATTAATTCTGGAAGGGCGATATACGCTGGTTTCCACAATTAATTCTGGAAGGGCGATATACGCTGGCTTCCACAATTAATTCTGGTAGGGCGATATACGCTGGTTTCCATAATTAATTCTGGTAGGGCGATATACGCTGGCTTCCACAATTAATTCTGGAAGGGCGATATACGCTGGCTTCCACAATTAATTCTGGAAGGGCGATATACGCTGGCTTCCACAATTAATTCTGGAAGGGCGATATACGCTGGCTTCCACAATTAATTCTGGTAGGGCGATATACGCTGGCTTCCACAATTAATTCTGGTAGGGCGATATACGCTGGTTTCCATAATTAATTCTGGTAGGGCGATATACGCTGGCTTCCACAATTAATTCTGGAAGGGCGATATACGCTGGCTTCCACAATTAATTCTGGAAGGGCGATATACGCTGGCTTCCACAATTAATTCTGGAAGGGCGATATACGCTGGTTTCCACAATTAATTCTGGTAGGGCGATATACGCTGGCTTCCACAATTAATTCTGGTAGGGCGATATACGCTGGCTTCCACAATTAATTCTGGAAGGGCGATATACGCTGGCTTCCACAATTAATTCTGGAAGGGCGATATACGCTGGTTTCCACAATTAATTCTGGAAGGGCGATATACGCTGGCTTCCACAATTAATTCTGGTAGGGCGATATACGCTGGCTTCCGTAATTAATTCTGGTAGGGCGATATACGCTGGCTTCCGTAATTAATTCTGGTAGGGCGATATACGCTGGCTTCCGTAATTAATTCTGGTAGGGCGATATACCCTGGCTTCCACAATTAATTCTGGAAGGGCGATATACCCTATCTTCCACAATTAATTCTGGTAGGGCGATATACGCTGGCTTCCGTAATTAATTCTGGTAGGGCGATATACCCTGGCTTCCACAATTAATTCTGGAAGGGCGATATACGCTGGCTTCCACAATTAATTCTGGTAGGGCGATATACGCTGGCTTCCACAATTAATTCTGGTAGGGCGATATACGCTGGCTTCCACAATTAATTCTGGAAGGGCGATATACGCTGGTTTCCACAATTAATTCTGGAAGGGCGATATACGCTGGCTTCCACAATTAATTCTGGTAGGGCGATATACGCTGGCTTCCCTAATTAATTCTGGTAGGGCGATATACGCTGGCTTCCGTAATTAATTCTGGTAGGGCGATATACGCTGGCTTCCGTAATTAATTCTGGTAGGGCGATATACGCTGGCTTCCGTAATTAATTCTGGTAGGGCGATATACGCTGGCTTCCGTAATTAATTCTGGTAGGGCGATATACGCTGGCTTCCACAATTAATTCTGGTAGGGCGATATACCCTGGCTTCCACAATTAATTCTGGTAGGGCGATATACCCTGGCTTCCACAATTAATTCTGGAAGGGCGATATACGCTGGTTTCCATAATTAATTCTAGTAGGGCGATATACGCTGGTTTCCATAATTAATTCTGGTAGGGCGATATACCCTGACTTCCACAATTAATTCTGGTAGGGCGATATACGCTGGCTTCCACAATTAATTCTGGTAGGGCGATATACGCTGGCTTCCACAATTAATTCTGGTAGGGCGATATACGCTGGCTTCCACAATTAATTCTGGTAGGGCGATATACGCTGGCTTCCACAATTAATTCTGGTAGGGCGATATACGCTGGCTTCCACAATTAATTCTGGTAGGGCGATATACGCTGGCTTCCACAATTAATTCTGGTAGGGCGATATACGCTGGTTTCCACAATTAATTCTGGTAGGGCGATATACGCTGGCTTCCACAATTAATTCTGGTAGGGCGATATACGCTGGCTTCTACAATTAATTCTGGAAGGGCGATATACGCTGGCTTCCACAATTAATTCTGGAAGGGCGATATACGCTGGTTTCCACAATTAATTCTGGAAGGGCGATATACGCTGGCTTCCACAATTAATTCTGGTAGGGCGATATACGCTGGTTTCCATAATTAATTCTGGTAGGGCGATATACGCTGGCTTCCACAATTAATTCTGGAAGGGCGATATACGCTGGCTTCCACAATTAATTCTGGAAGGGCGATATACGCTGGCTTCCACAATTAATTCTGGAAGGGCGATATACGCTGGCTTCCACAATTAATTCTGGTAGGGCGATATACGCTGGCTTCCACAATTAATTCTGGTAGGGTGATATACGCTGGTTTCCATAATTAATTCTGGTAGGGCGATATACGCTGGCTTCCACAATTAATTCTGGAAGGGCGATATACGCTGGCTTCCACAATTAATTCTGGAAGGGCGATATACGCTGGCTTCCACAATTAATTCTGGAAGGGCGATATACGCTGGTTTCCACAATTAATTCTGGTAGGGCGATATACGCTGGCTTCCACAATTAATTCTGGTAGGGCGATATACGCTGGCTTCCACAATTAATTCTGGAAGGGCGATATACGCTGGCTTCCACAATTAATTCTGGAAGGGCGATATACGCTGGTTTCCACAATTAATTCTGGAAGGGCGATATACGCTGGCTTCCACAATTAATTCTGGTAGGGCGATATACGCTGGCTTCCGTAATTAATTCTGGTAGGGCGATATACGCTGGCTTCCGTAATTAATTCTGGTAGGGCGATATACGCTGGCTTCCGTAATTAATTCTGGTAGGGCGATATACCCTGGCTTCCACAATTAATTCTGGAAGGGCGATATACGCTGGTTTCCATAATTAATTCTAGTAGGGCGATATACGCTGGTTTCCATAATTAATTCTGGTAGGGCGATATACCCTGGCTTCCACAATTAATTCTGGAAGGGCGATATACGCTGGTTTCCATAATTAATTCTAGTAGGGCGATATACGCTGGTTTCCATAATTAATTCTGGTAGGGCGATATACCCTGACTTCCACAATTAATTCTGGTAGGGCGATATACGCTGGCTTCCACAATTAATTCTGGTAGGGCGATATACGCTGGCTTCCACAATTAATTCTGGTAGGGCGATATACCCTGGCTTCCACAATTAATTCTGGAAGGGCGATATACGCTGGTTTCCATAATTAATTCTAGTAGGGCGATATACGCTGGTTTCCATAATTAATTCTGGTAGGGCGATATACCCTGACTTCCACAATTAATTCTGGTAGGGCGATATACGCTGGCTTCCACAATTAATTCTGGTAGGGCGATATACGCTGGCTTCCACAATTAATTCTGGTAGGGCGATATACCCTGGCTTCCACAATTAATTCTGGTAGGGCGATATACCCTGACTTCCACAATTAATTCTGGTAGGGCGATATACGCTGGCTTCCACAATTAATTCTGGTAGGGCGATATACGCTGGTTTCCATAATTAATTCTGGTAGGGCGATATACGCTGGCTTCCACAATTAATTCTGGTAGGGCGATATACGCTGGCTTCCATAATTAATTCTGGTAGGGCGATGAACTCTGGTTTCCATAAATTAAGGAACAACCCTATGTTATGTCAGTGGGAAGCTAACGTCGAAGTTCTATAACTTCTAAATGATTTTTTTTCCTTGTTTTGAAAAATGTGATTGCAGATAAAGATCTCAATCCAATAAATCAATATCTCGCTTTTCAACAATATTCGTTCAGTATTTAATGAGTTATGAAAGTTTGAATATTTAACAACAGCAATGCCAGTCTCCTACTTATGCAAAACTGAAGAATAGTGAAAGAATCCTTTACACAAAGTTCTAAAATACAAACTTATTTTATTAAAACACTTTGATACAATACTTATTATTAAGTTTTAATTCACTTCTGAAGTCAATTTTTGTGGCTGGCATTGTTATCGCTAAATATTCAAATAACTCATTAAATACTGAACGAATATTGTTGAAAATCGAGATATTGATTTATTTTATTGAGAACTTTATCTGCAATCACATTTTTAAAAACGAAAAATCTTATTTTAGAAGTTATAGAACTTTGACGTTAGCTTCCCTTAACAATTATCTCGAGTCCCAGCTGGATCAGCGTTGAGATTTATCTCCGCAAAATTCCCCGCCCTGCCCACGGTCAGTAGGGGACACCGATGGGCTTGGAAAGGCCGCCGTCCGTCGGATGGGACGTTAAGCCGTGGCCCCATGTGTGCGGAGGGGTCATACCCTTTGCACGTTAAAGAACATGCTGGATGGCCTTGACGGGAGGCTACCATCTGTATCTCAACAGCTGTTCCCATGTGTCCCCTCCCCCAACCTTTTCTGAGCCTTCGGAGTCCTTGTGACCTGGCCATTTAGCCCATGGTGTGCAAAAAAGTGCCGCTCAGGGGTAAAACAACCCAACATTAAAGAGCAAGCTGGATGCCTTGACGGAAGGCTACCATCTGTATCTCAACAGCTGTTCCAGTGGGTCCCCTCCTCCAACCTTTTCTGTACCTTCGGGGTCCATGTGACCTGGCCATTTAGCCCATGGTGTGCAAAAAAAGTGCCGCTCAAAGGTAAAACAACCCAACGTTAAAGAACACGCTGGATGGCCTTGATGGGAGGCTACCATCTGTCTCCCAACAGCTGTTCCAGTGGGTCCCCTCCCCCAACCTTCTCTGAGCCTTCGGGGTCCATGTGACCTGGCCATTTAGCCCATGGTGTGCAAAAAAGCGTCGCTCAGGGGTAAAACAACCCAACATTAAAGAGCACGCTGGATGGCCTTGACGGGAGGCTACCATCTGTCTCCCAACAGCTGTTCCAGTGGGTCCCCTCCCCCAACCTTCTCTGAGCCTTCGGGGTCCATGTGACCTGGCCATTTAGCCCATGGGGTGCAAAAAAGTGCCGCTCAGGGGTAAAACAACCCAACATTAAAGAGCAAGCTGGATGGCCTTGACGGAAGGCTACCATCTGTATCTCAACAGCTGTTCCAGTGGGTCCCCTCCTCCAACCTTTTCTGAACCTTCGGAGTCCTTGTTACCTGACAATTTAGCCCATGGTGTACAAAAAAGTGCCGTTCAGAGGTAAAACAACCCAACGTTAAAGAACACGCTGGATGGCCTTGACGGGAGGCTGCCATCTGTCTCCCAACAGCTGTTCCAGTGGGTCCCGTCCCCCAACCTTCTCTGAGCCTTCGGGGTCCATGTGACCTGGCCATTTAGCCCATGGTGTGCAAAAATGTGCCGCTCAGAGGTAAAACAACCCAACGTTAAAGAACACGCTGGATGGCCTTGACGGGAGGCTACCATCTGTCTCCCAACAGCTGTTCCAGTGGGTCCCCTCCCCCAACCTTCTCTGAGCCTTCGGGGTCCATGTGACCTGGCCATTTAGCCCATGATGTACAAAAAAGTGACGCTCAGAGGTAAAACAATTGAACCCGAAGCCCTCTTTTTCACACAATATGCTAAATGGCCAGGTCACAAGGGTCTAAGAGCTCAGAGAAAGTTTGGGGGAGGAGACCCACTGGACTGCTGTTGAGAGACAAATGGTAACCTCCACATCAAGGTCATCCAGTGTGTTCTTTAATATGAACAAGGTACGGCTCTTCTCCAGAAGGGACCACGGCTTAATGTCCTATCCAAAGAACGGTGTCATTTGCAAGCCCATAGGTGAGAAAGGTGACACTGGTGAACGTAATAAGACCTCTGTCCGTCTGTTGGGTCGTTAAAATACGTTTCATCACGTGCAGGTCAGACAACAAACTTCAGGGTGATTGTAACCTGGCTATGAAGCCCGTTGTCTGCCAAAAAAAAAGTGTGTCTAAGAGGTAAAACAAACCTCCCAAAATCCTCAAAAAAACAAAATATGTACATATATTTTTTTGCGTCACTTAGAGTGGCAGAAGAGATGGGGGAAAGAAGCGATGGACACGTGTCTCCCTGCATCCCCCCCAGCCTCCTCTCCTTTCATGTTCGCCGTCAGCTTCCTCTTCCTTCTACCTCATCTTCACAAGAGCATCCTCTGTTCGGGAGATGCTGTCGCTATGCCAACAAACACGGCAGTGGTCATCAAGGCGGAGAGGAAACTCTAACCTTTGACCCCAAGATGCTCATCGCCAGTCGCCAGGGGATGGAGATGGCTCCGGGAGAGGAAAAGTGGCGTGGGAGCTCAGGATGCCTTGGATACGGATCAGTAGCAACCCCCGGATACGGAGCATCACGATGGAGGATCGTGCTCCGGGCATTGTTGAGGAGGAAAGACGAGACATGGCGAGACTTTTGACTCTGTACAGTCGCTCAAATAAATATCCGAACACTATGGTTGATTAGAGAATTCAGAAAAAAATATCCGGCAAAGATTTTTTTTTTAGAAATTAGTGATCTGGCAACCTTCGTGTACAGTCGCTCAAACAAGTATCCGAAAACTATGGTTAATTGCAAAATTCAAAAAAAAATATGTGGCAACGATTTTTTTTTTAATTAGTGGTCTGGCAACCTTCGTGTACAGTCGCTCAAAAAAAAGTATCCGAACACTATGGTTGATTACAAAATTCAGAAAAAATATCTGACAACGATTTTTTATTAGAAATTAGTGATCTGGCAACTTTCGTGTACAGTCGTTCAAATAAATATCCGAACACTATGGTTGATTACAGAATTCAGAAAAAAATATCTGGCAACGATTTTTTTTTTTAGAAATTAGTGATCTAGCAACCTTCGTGTACAGTCGCTCAAAAAAGTATCCGAACACTATGGTTGATTACAGAATTCAGAAAAAAATATCTGACAACGATTTTTTTTTTAGAAATTAGTGATCTGGCAACATTCGTGTACAGTCGTTCAAATAAATATCCGAACAGTATGGTTGATTAAAGAATTCACAAAAAATATCTGGCAGCGATTTTTTTTAGAAATTAGTGATCTGGCACCCATCGTGTACAGTCGCTCAAAAAAGTATCCGAACACTGTGGTTGATTGACAACGATTTTTTATTAGAAATTAGTGATCTGGCAATCTTCATGTACAGTCGCTCAAATAAATATCCGAACACTATGGTTGATTAAAGAATAAACAAATAATATCTGGCAAGGATTTTTTTTTTATAAATTAGTGATCTGGCAACCTTCGTGTACAGTCGCTCAAATAAATATCCGAATACTATGGCTGATTACAGAATTCAGGGGGAAAAATATCTGGCAACGATTTTTTTTTAATTAGTGATCTGGCAACCTTCGTGTACAGTCGCTCAGAAAAGTATCCGAACATTATGGTTGATTACAGAATTCATAAAAAATATCTGGCGACGATTTTTTTAGAAATTAGTGATCTGGCAACCTTCTTGTTACGTAACACGAAGGTTGCCAAATCACTAATTTCTAAAAAAATCGCTGCCACACATTTTTTCTGAATTGTGTAATCAACCATAGTGTTCGGATACTTTTTTTGAGCGACTGTACAAATATTTTTGTGAGCTATGATATTTTCCAATTGCAAATAACATGTGTTGTGTTGTTTTACCTCTGAGCGGCACTTTTTTGCACACCATGGCTAAATGGCCAGGTCACAAGGACCCCGAAGACTCAGAGAAGGTTGGGGGAGGAGACCCACTGGAACAGCTGTTGGGAGACAGATGGTAGCCTCCCGTCAAGGCCATCCAGCGTGTTCTTTAACGTGCACAGGGTACGGCTCTCCCGCACACGGGGCCACGGCTTAACGTCCCATCCGACGGACTGCGGCCTTTCCAAGCCCATCGGTGTCCCCTACTGACCGTGGGCAGGGCGGAGAATTTTGCGGAGATAAATCTCAACGCTGACCCAGCTGGGACTCGAACCTGGGAACTACAGATTACGAGCCTGGCGCGCTACCGACTGAGCCACCCCCGCCCCGCAAATAACATGAAGAATGGGCATTCCTCACAGATACTCTGATTAAGTTAGTATTCTAGTTTTGTCTAACATGTTTCATTACTTGATATACATATAATTTTCGAAGCTGTAAAATTTATATCCTCTCGTATTCTTGAATGACATTGGGGTGGCTTAGTCGGTAGCGCGCCAGGCTCGTAATCTGTAGTTCCCAGGTTCGAGTCCCAGCTGGGTCAGAGTTCAGATTTATCTCCGCAAAATTCCCCGCCCTGCTAACGGTCAGTAGGGGACACCGATGGGCTTGGAAAAGCCGCCGTCCGTCGGATGGGACGTTAAGCCGTGGCCCCGTGTGCGGGAGAGTTATAACTTGTGCACGTTAAAGAACACGCTGGATGGCCTTGACGGGAGGCTACCATCTGTCTCCCAACAGCTGTTCCAGTGGGTCCCCTCCCCGAACCTTCTCTGAGCCTTCGGGGTCCATGTGACATGGCCATTTAGCCCATTGTGTACAAAAAAGTGCCGCTCAGAGGTAAAACAACCCAACGTTAAAGAACACGCTGGATGGCCTTGACGGGAGGTTAGCATCTGTCTCCCAACAGCTGTTCCAGTGGGTCCCCTCCCCGAACCTTCTCTGAGCCTTCGGGGTCCATGTGACATGGCCATTTAGCCCATTGTGTGCAAAAAAGTGCCGCTCAGAGGTAAAACAACCCAACGTTAAAGAACACGCTGGATGGCCTTGACGGGAGGTTAGCATCTGTCTCCCAACAGCTGTTCCAGTGGGTCCCCTCCCCCAACCTTCTCTGAGCCTTCGGGGTCCATGTGACATGGCCATTTAGCCCATTGTGTACAAAAAAGTGCCGCTCAGAGGTAAAACAACCCAACGTTAAAGAACACGCTGGATGGCCTTGACGGGAGGTTAGCATCTGTCTCCCAACAGCTGTTCCAGTGGGTCCCCTCCCCGAACCTTCTCTGAGCCTTCGGGGTCCATGTGACATGGCCATTTAGCCCATTGTGTGCAAAAAAGTGCCGCTCAGAGGTAAAACAACCCAACGTTAAAGAACACGCTGGATGGCCTTGACGGGAGGTTAGCATCTGTCTCCCAACAGCTGTTCCAGTGAGTCCCCTCCCCCAACCTTCTCTGAGCCTTCGGGGTCCATGTGACCTGGCCATTTAGCCCATTGTGTGCAAAAAAGTGTCGCTCAGAGGTAAAACAACCCAACTTGAATGACATGATTATATTTTTTTTAAATTTCAGCATGAATCTAATAGCATGATTTTGAGGATATTCTAATGATTTTATAGATAGTGGCATGAAGTCTTCTCAAGATATTAGTCCTCAAAAGCATGATTTTACCCAGGCATTATAAATTAATCTTAAAGTAGATAAATCTACGAAATTCATTATGAAATAGAAATTTCGATGTTATATTATTAATTTTGTTTACTGAGTTATTATAGTGAATTTTTCCAAGTTATTTTCTTCTCAATGTGAACCCCAAAGTAATTATAATTTTCCAAGCCTTCTGTTATTTCACACGAACATTATTCTGTATCCAGAAATTTGTTCTTGTAATAAATACTGAAAAGACATGTTCACGTGCAACAATCGAAGCGTGATTATTGTATTACGAGATACGAGGGATACGGCACGGACTCTGCAAATACGTCACGTTGGAAGCAGAAAAGTTTGAATAGAGGAATTCAAAAGAAAATGTTAGTACAGGTAACCCCCGTTCATCGCGACCCCGGCGAGTGCGGATTCGTTATATCGCGATCTTTTTTTTTTATCTCGGCACTTGCGTGGCTCTTATCTCGATCTTTTTTTTTATCTCGGCACTTGCTCGGCACTTACGTGCACGCACGTGCAACCAATGTTGCACGTGCGTGCTAACTTTCTTTCTCGCTCAATCACATCATACACATGTACAGTCGCTCAAAAAAGTATCGGAACACCATGGTTGATTAAAAAAATTCAGAAAAAATATCTAGCAACGTTTTTTAGAAATTAGTGATCTGCCAACCTTCGTGTCACGTGACACGAAGGTTGGCAGATCACTAATTTAGGAAAAAATCGTTGCCAGATATTTTTTCTGAATTCTGTAATCAACCATAGCGTTCGGATATTTTTTAATAGAATTAATAATATTTGTTTTATTAACAAAGTGTTTTTTTCGAATTTTAAAATTTTTTTTTTAAATCCCCCATTGATCGCGAAATTTCGCTCATCGCGACCATGTCCAGAACGTATCCTTAGCGATGAACGGGGGGGGGGGGGGGTTACCTGTAGTTGAAATGGTTTGACTTCTGTACAGTCGCTCAAAAAAGTATCCGAACACTATGGTTGATTACAGAATTCATAAAAAATATCTGGCAACGTTTTTTTTTTTTAGAAATTAGTGATCTGGCAACGACTTTTTTTAGAAATTAGTGATCTGTCAACTTTCGTGTACAGTCGCTCAAATAAATATCTGAACACTATGGTTGATTACAGAATTCAGGAAAAATATCTGGCAGCGATTTTTTTTTAGAAATTAGTATTCTGACAACCTTCGTGTTACGTAACACGAAGGTTGCCAGATCACTAAAATCTACAAAAAATCGTAAAAAAATTGACCGGAGGCTACCCTGTGTCTCCCAACAGCTGTTCCAGTGGGTCTCCTCCCCCAACCTTCTCTGAGCCCTAGGGGTCTTTGTGACCTGGCCATTTAACGCATCGTGTGCAAAAAAAGCGCCGCTCAGAGTTAAACCAACCCAGCACACGTTAAAAAACACGCGGGATGGCCTTGACTGGAGGCTACCATCTGTATCTCAACAGCTGTTCTAGTGGGTCCCCTCCCCCAACCTTCTCTGAACCTCCGGGGTCCTTGTGACCTGGCCATTTAGCCCATGGTGTGCAAAAAAGTGTCGCTCAGAGGTTAAAGAACACGCAGGATGACCTTGACTGGAGGCTACCATGTGTATCTCAACAGCTGTTACAATGGGTCCCCTCCCCGAACCTTCTCTTGTCCCTTGGGGTCCTTGTGACCTGGCCATTTAGCCCATTGTGGCAATAAAAAAGTATAGCTCGGAGTTCCATTTCTGCAATCCAATTTCGTTGTCCGTAAATAGCAGAACGATCTTTTCACAATTGGCAAACCAAATGAAAGAAAAACATCAGACCCAGGGGAGGGGGGGGGGAGACTTCCAAGCATCATCAATAACACCCAAGTAACTGATGTTGCTCTTCTATCAGTTGATGCTGTCTCCCAAGCACCCCTTCTCCACAACACTACGAAGACAGTCGTCGGATGCGAAGGGACGACCGGTGCACGTTTATTTTGGTTGTTGAACCGCCCACCTCCGGGAAACGCCAAACTTAGACACCCCCCCCCCCCACGCACCGACATCCCCCCCCCCCCCGCTTTTGAAGAAGAGTGCGTCGTCACCTCCGCAAGTCATCCGATCCCGACACTTATTTGACACTAATGGCGGATATTTGGTTGCCATGGAAACCGGAGTCGGCTTTTATGAACCGTCGTGAGAGATGGAGAGGAAGTGAAAGTAGGGGGGGGGGGGGAAGGGGGGAATATGTAATTAGGCCAATTTCTTTCTCCGCCGAAGAGAAATTTTTGAATTGGATATTTTCACAGTGGGCGAAATGGCCAGGATACAACGATACTCATTTTTGAAAGAGGCAAGTGTTGGTGTTTTCATTTTAGGTAATGTTGAATTGTACTTTTTTCAACAATGAGCTAAAATTGCCAAGTCTCATGGACCCCGAAAGCTCAGATATGGTTGGGGGACGAAACCCAATGTAACAGTCGTTGGGAGACAGATGGTAGCCTCCCATCAAGGCCATCCAGCGCGTTCTTTAACGTTAGGTTGTTTTACCTCTGAATAGCACTTTTTTGTATACCATGGGCTAAATGGCCAGGTCACATGGACCACGAAAGCTCAGAGATGGTTGGGGGAGGAGACCCAATGGAACAGTTGTTGGGAGACAGATGGTAGCCTCCCATCAAGGCCATCCAGCGCGTTCTTTAACGTTGGGTTGTTTTACCTCTGAACAGCACTTTTTTGTATACCATGGGCTAAATGGCCAGGTCACATGGACCACGAAAGCTCAGAGATGGTTGGGGGAGGAGACCCAATGGAACAGTTGTTGGGAGACAGATGGTAGCCTCCCATCAAGGCCATCCAGCGCGTTCTTTAACGTTGGGTTGTTTTACCTCTGAACAGCACTTTTTTGTATACCATGGGCTAAATGGCCAGGTCACATGGACCACGAAAGCTCAGAGATGGTTGGGGGAGGAGACCCAATGGAACAGTTGTTGGGAGACAGATGGTAACCTCCCATCAAGGCCATCCAGCGCGTTCTTTAACGTTGGGTTGTTTTACCTCTGAACAGCACTTTTTTGTATACCATGGGCTAAATGGCCAGGTCACATGGACCAGGAAAGCTCAGAGATGGTTGGGGGAGGAGACCCAATGGAACAGTTGTTGGGAGACAGATGGTAGCCTCCCATCAAGGCCATCCAGCGCGTTCTTTAACGTTGGGTTGTTTTACCTCTGAACAGCACATTTTTGTATACCATGGGCTAAATGGCCAGGTCACATGGATCCCGAAAGCTCAGAGATGGTTGGGGGAGGAGACCCAATGTAACAGTTGTTGGGAGACAGATGGTAGCCTCCCATCAAGGCCATCCAGCGCGTTCTTTAACGTTGGGTTGTTTTACTTCTGAACAGCACTTTTTTGTATACCATGGGCTAAATGGCCAGGTCACATGGACCCCGAAAGCTCAGAGATGGTTGGGGGAGGAGACCCAATGGAACAGTTGTTGGGAGACAGATGGTAGCCTCCCATCAAGGCCATCCAGCGCGTTCTTTAACGTTGGGTTGTTTTACCTCTGAACAGCACTTTTTTGTATACCATGGGCTAAATGGCCAGGTCACATGGACCCCGAAAGCTCAGAGATGGTTGGGGGAGGAGACCCAATGGAACAGTTGTTGGGAGACAGATGGTAGACTCCCATCAAGCCCATCCAGCGCGTTCTTTAACGTTGGGTTGTTTTACCTCTGAACAGCACTTTTTTGTATACCATCGGCTAAATGGCCAGGTCACATGGACCCCGAAAGCTCAGAGATGGTTGGGGGAGGAGACCTAATGGAACTGTTGTTGGGAGACAGATGGTAGCCTCCCATCAAGGCCATCCAGCGCGTTCTTTAACGTTGGGTTGTTTTACCTCTGAACAGCACTTTTTTGTATACCATGGGCTAAATGGCCAGGTCACATGGACCCCGAAAGCTCAGAGATGGTTGGGGGAGGAAACCCAATGGAACAGTTGTTGGGAGACAGATGGTAGCCCCCCATCAAGGCCATCCAGCGCGTTCTTTAACGTTGGGTTGTTTTACCTCTGAACAGCACTTTTTTGTATACCATGGGCTAAATGGCCAGGTCACATGGACCCCGAAAGCTCAGAGATGGTTGGGGGAGGAGACCCAAATGAACAGTTGTTGGGAGACAGATGGTAGCCTCCGATCAAGGCCATCCAGCGCGTTCTTTAACGTTGGGTTGTTTTACCTCTGAACAGCACTTTTTTGTATACCATATGCTAAATGGGGAGGTCACATGCACCCCGAAAGCTCAGAGATGGTTGGGGGAGGAGACCCAATGGAACAGTTGTTGGGAGACAGATGGTAGACTCCCATCAAGGCCATCCAGCGCGTTCTTTAACGTTGGGTTGTTTTACCTCTGAACAGCACTTTTTTGTATACCATCTGCTAAATGGCCAGGTCACATGGACCACGAAAGCTCAGAGATGGTTGGGGGAGGAAACCCAATGGAACAGTTGTTGGGAGACAGATGGTAGACTCCCATCAAGACCATCCAGCGCGTTCTTTAACGTTGGGTTGTTTTACCTCTGAACAGCACTTTTTTGTATACCATGGGCTAAATGGCCAGGTCACATGGACCACGAAAGCTCAGAGATGGTTGGGGGAGGAAACCCAATGGAACAGTTGTTGGGAGACAGATGGTAGACTCCCATCAAGGCCATCCAGCGCGTTCTTCAACGTTGGGTTGTTTTACCTCTGAACAGCACTTTTTTGTATACCATGGGCTAAATGGCCAGGTCACATGGACGACGAAAACTCAGAGATGGTTGGGGGAGGAAACCCAATGGAACAGTTGTTGGGAGACAGATGGTAGACTCCCATCAAGGCCATGCAGCGCGTTCTTTAACGTTGGGTTGTTTTACCTCTGAACAGCACTTTTTTGTATACCATGGGCTAAATGGCCAGGTCACATGGACCACGAAAGCTCAGAGATGGTTGGGGGAGGAAACCCAATGGAACAGTTGTTGGGAGACAGATGGTAGACTCCCATCAAGGCCATCCAGCGCGTTCTTTGACGTTGGGTTGTTTTACCTCTGAACAGCACTTTTTTGTATACCATGGGCTAAATGGCCAGGTCACATGGACCACGAAAGCTCAGAGATGGTTGGGGGAGGAAACCCAATGGAACAGTTGTTGGGAGACAGATGGTAGACTCCCATCAAGGCCATCCAGCGCGTTCTTTAACGTTGGGTTGTTTTACCTCTGAACAGCACTTTTTTGTATACCATGGGCTAAATGGCCAGGTCACATGGACCACGAAAGCTCAGAGATGGTTGGGGGAGGAAACCCAATGGAACAGTTGTTGGGAGACAGATGGTAGACTCCCATCAAGGCCATCCAGCGCGTTCTTTAACGTTGGGTTGTTTTACCTCTGAACAGCACTTTTTTGTATACCATGGGCTAAATGGCCAGGTCACATGGACCACGAAAGCTCAGAGATGGTTGGGGGAGGAAACCCAATGGAACAGTTGTTGGGAGACAGATGGTAGACTCCCATCAAGGCCATCCAGCGCGTTCTTTGACGTTGGGTTGTTTTACCTCTGAACAGCACTTTATTGTATACCATGGGCTAAATGGCCAGGTCACATGGACCACGAAAGCTCAGAGATGGTTGGGGGAGGAAACCCAATGGAACAGTTGTTGGGAGACAGATGGTAGACTCCCATCAAGGCCATCCAGCGCGTTCTTTAACGTTGGGTTGTTTTACCTCTGAACAGCACTTTTTTGTATACCATGGGCTAAATGTCCAGGTCACATGGACCTCGAAAGCTCAGAGATGGTTGGGGGAGGAAACCCAATGGAACAGTTGTTGGGAGACAGATGGTAGACTCCCATCAAGGCCATCCAGCGCGTTCTTTAACGTTGGGTTGTTTTACCTCTGAACAGCACTTTTTTGTATACCATGGGCTAAATGGCCAGGTCACATGGACCACGAAAGCTCAGAGATGGTTGGGGGAGGAAACCCAATGGAACAGTTGTTGGGAGACAGATGGTAGACTCCCATCAAGGCCATCCAGCGCGTTCTTTAACGTTGGGTTGTTTTACCTCTGAACAGCACTTTTTTGTATACCATGGGCTAAATGGCCAGGTCACATGGACCACGAAAGCTCAGAGATGGTTGGGGGAGGAAACCCAATGGAACAGTTGTTGGGAGACAGATGGTAGACTCCCATCAAGGCCATCCAGCGCGTTCTTTAACGTTGGGTTGTTTTACTTCTGAACAGCACTTTTTTGTATACCATGGGCTAAATGGCCAGGTCACATGGACCCCGAAAGCTCAGAGATGGTTGGGGGAGGAGACCCAATGGAACAGTTGTTGGGAGACAGATGGTAGCCTCCCATCAAGGCCATCCAGCGCGTTCTTTAACGTTGGGTTGTTTTACCTCTGAACAGCACTTTTTTGTATACCATGGGCTAAATGGCCAGGTCACATGGACCCCGAAAGCTCAGAGATGGTTGGGGGAGGAGACCCAATGGAACAGTTGTTGGGAGACAGATGGTAGCCTCCCAACAAGGCCATCCAGCGCGTTCTTTAACGTTGGGTTGTTTTACCTCTGAACAGCAATTTTTTGTATACCATGGGCTAAATGGCCAGGTCACATGGACCCCGAAAGCTCAGAGATGGTTGGGGGAGGAGACCCAATGGAACAGTTGTTGGGAGACAGATGGTAGACTCCCATCAAGCCCATCCAGCGCGTTCTTTAACGTTGGGTTGTTTTACCTCTGAACAGCACTTTTTTGTATACCATGGGCTAAATGGCCAGGTCACATGGACCCCGAAAGCTCAGAGATGGTTGGGGGAGGAGACCTAATGGAACTGTTGTTGGGAGACAGATGGTAGCCTCCCATCAAGGCCATCCAGCGCGTTCTTTAACGTTGGGTTGTTTTACCTCTGAACAGCACTTTTTTGTATACCATGGGCTAAATGGCCAGGTCACATGGACCCCGAAAGCTCAGAGATGGTTGGGGGAGGAAACCCAATGGAACAGTTGTTGGGAGACAGATGGTAGCCCCCCATCAAGGCCATCCAGCGCGTTCTTTAACGTTGGGTTGTTTTACCTCTGAACAGCACTTTTTTGTATACCATGGGCTAAATGGCCAGGTCACATGGACCCCGAAAGCTCAGAGATGGTTGGGGGAGGAGACCCAAATGAACAGTTGTTGGGAGACAGATGGTAGCCTCCGATCAAGGCCATCCAGCGCGTTCTTTAACGTTGGGTTGTTTTACCTCTGAACAGCACTTTTTTGTATACCATATGCTAAATGGGGAGGTCACATGCACCCCGAAAGCTCAGAGATGGTTGGGGGAGGAGACCCAATGGAACAGTTGTTGGGAGACAGATGGTAGACTCCCATCAAGGCCATCCAGCGCGTTCTTTAACGTTGGGTTGTTTTACCTCTGAACAGCACTTTTTTGTATACCATCTACTAAATGGCCAGGTCACATGGACCACGAAAGCTCAGAGATGGTTGGGGGAGGAAACCCAATGGAACAGTTGTTGGGAGACAGATGGTAGACTCCCATCAAGACCATCCAGCGCGTTCTTTAACGTTGGGTTGTTTTACCTCTGAACAGCACTTTTTTGTATACCATGGGCTAAATGGCCAGGTCACATGGACCACGAAAGCTCAGAGATGGTTGGGGGAGGAAACCCAATGGAACAGTTGTTGGGAGACAGATGGTAGACTCCCATCAAGGCCATCCAGCGCGTTCTTCAACGTTGGGTTGTTTTACCTCTTTACAGCACTTTTTTGTATACCATGGGCTAAATGGCCAGGTCACATGGACGACGAAAACTCAGAGATGGTTGGGGGAGGAAACCCAATGGAACAGTTGTTGGGAGACAGATGGTAGACTCCCATCAAGGCCATGCAGCGCGTTCTTTAACGTTGGGTTGTTTTACCTCTGAACAGCACTTTTTTGTATACCATGGGCTAAATGGCCAGGTCACATGGACCACGAAAGCTCAGAGATGGTTGGGGGAGGAAACCCAATGGAACAGTTGTTGGGAGACAGATGGTAGACTCCCATCAAGGCCATCCAGCGCGTTCTTTGACGTTGGGTTGTTTTACCTCTGAACAGCACTTTTTTGTATACCATGGGCTAAATGGCCAGGTCACATGGACCACGAAAGCTCAGAGATGGTTGGGGGAGGAAACCCAATGGAACAGTTGTTGGGAGACAGATGGTAGCCTCCCATCAAGGCCATCCAGCGCGTTCTTTAACGTTGGGTTGTTTTACCTCTGAACAGCACTTTTTTGTATACCATGGGCTAAATGGCCAGGTCACATGGACCCCGAAAGCTCAGAGATGGTTGGGGGAGGAGACCCAAATGAACAGTTGTTGGGAGACAGATGGTAGCCTCCGATCAAGGCCATCCAGCGCGTTCTTTAACGTTGGGTTGTTTTACCTCTGAACAGCACTTTTTTGTATACCATATGCTAAATGGGGAGGTCACATGGACCACGAAAGCTCAGAGATGGTTGGGGGAGGAAACCCAATGGAACAGTTGTTGGGAGACAGATGGTAGACTCCCATCAAGGCCATCCAGCGCGTTCTTCAACGTTGGGTTGTTTTACCTCTGAACAGCACTTTTTTGTATACCATGGGCTAAATGGCCAGGTCACATGGACGACGAAAACTCAGAGATGGTTGGGGGAGGAAACCCAATGGAACAGTTGTTGGGAGACAGATGGTAGACTCCCATCAAGGCCATGCAGCGCGTTCTTTAACGTTGGGTTGTTTTACCTGTGAACAGCACTTTTTTGTATACCATGGGCTAAATGGCCAGGTCACATGGACCACGAAAGCTCAGAGATGGTTGGGGGAGGAAACCCAATGGAACAGTTGTTGGGAGACAGATGGTAGACTCCCATCAAGGCCATCCAGCGCGTTCTTTGACGTTGGGTTGTTTTACCTCTGAACAGCACTTTTTTGTATACCATGGGCTAAATGGCCAGGTCACATGGACCACGAAAGCTCAGAGATGGTTGGGGGAGGAAACCCAATGGAACAGTTGTTGGGAGACAGATGGTAGACTCCCATCAAGGCCATCCAGCGCGTTCTTTAACGTTGGGTTGTTTTACCTCTGAACAGCACTTTTTTGTATACCATGGGCTAAATGGCCAGGTCACATGGACCACGAAAGCTCAGAGATGGTTGGGGGAGTTAACCCAATGGAACAGTTGTTGGGAGACAGATGGTAGACTCCCATCAAGGCCATCCAGCGCGTTCTTTAACGTTGGGTTGTTTTACCTCTGAACAGCACTTTTTTGTATACCATGGGCTAAATGGCCAGGTCACATGGACCACGAAAGCTCAGAGATGGTTGGGGGAGGAAACCCAATGGAACAGTTGTTGGGAGACAGATGGTAGACTCCCATCAAGGCCATCCAGCGCGTTCTTTGACGTTGGGTTGTTTTACCTCTGAACAGCACTTTATTGTATACCATGGGCTAAATGGCCAGGTCACATGGACCACGAAAGCTCAGAGATGGTTGGGGGAGGAAACCCAATGGAACAGTTGTTGGGAGACAGATGGTAGACTCCCATCAAGGCCATCCAGCGCGTTCTTTAACGTTGGGTTGTTTTACCTCTGAACAGCACTTTTTTGTATACCATGGGCTAAATGGCCAGGTCACATGGACCTCGAAAGCTCAGAGATGGTTGGGGGAGGAAACCCAATGGAACAGTTGTTGGGAGACAGATGGTAGACTCCCATCAAGGCCATCCAGCGCGTTCTTTAACGTTGGGTTGTTTTACCTCTGAACAGCACTTTTTTGTATACCATGGGCTAAATGGCCAGGTCACATGGACCACGAAAGCTCAGAGATGGTTGGGGGAGGAAACCCAATGGAACAGTTGTTGGGAGACAGATGGTAGACTCCCATCAAGGCCATCCAGCGCGTTCTTTAACGTTGGGTTGTTTTACCTCTGAACAGCACTTTTTTGTATACAATGGGCTAAATGGCCAGGTCACATGGACCACGAAAGCTCAGAGATGGTTGGGGGAGGAAACCCAATGGAACAGTTGTTGGGAGACAGATGGTAGACTCCCATCAAGGCCATCCAGCGCGTTCTTTAACGTTGGGTTGTTTTACCTCTGAACAGCACTTTTTTGTATACCATGGGCTAAATGGCCAGGTCACATGGACCACGAAAGCTCAGAGATGGTTGGGGGAGGAAACCCAATGGAACAGTTGTTGGGAGACAGATGGTAGACTCCCATCAAGGCCATCCAGCGCGTTCTTTAACGTTGGGATGTTTTACCTCTGAACAGCACTTTTTTGTATACCATGGGCTAAATGGCCAGGTCACATGGACCACGAAAGCTCAGAGATGGTTGGGGGAGGAAACCCAATGGAACAGTTGTTGGGAGACAGATGGTAGACTCCCATCAAGGCCATCCAGCGCGTTCTTTAACGTTGGGTTGTTTTACCTCTGAACAGCACTTTTTTGTATACCATGGGCTAAATGGCCAGGTCACATGGACCACGAAAGCTCAGAGATGGTTGGGAGAGGAAACTCAATGGAACAGTTGTTGGGAGACAGATGGTAGACTCCCATCAAGGCCATCCAGCGCGTTCTTTAACGTTGGGTTGTTTTACCTCTGAACAGCAGTTTTTTGTATACCATGGGCTAAATGGCCAGGACACATGGACCACGAAAGCTCAGAGATGGTTGGGGGAGGAAACCCAATGGAACAGTTGTTGGGAGACAGTTGATAGACTCCCATCAAGGCCATCCAGCGCGTTCTTTAACGTTGGGATTTTTTACCTCTGAACAGCACTTTTTTGTATACCATGGGCTAAATGGCCAGGTCACATGGACCACGAAAGCTCAGAGATGGTTGGGGGAGGAAACCCAATGGAACAGTTGTTGGGAGACAGATGGTAGCCCCCCATCAAGGCCATCCAGCGCGTTCTTTAACGTTGGGTTGTTTTACCTCTGAACAGCAGTTTTTTGTATACCATGGGCTAAATGGCCAGGTCACATGGACCCCCAAAGCTCAGAGATGGTTGGGGGAGGAGACCCAAATGAACAGTTGTTGGGAGACAGATGGAAGCCTCCGATCAAGGCCATCCAGCGCGTTCTTTAACGTTGGGTTGTTTTACCTCTGAACAGAACTTTTTTGTATACCATATGCTAAATGGCCAGGTCACATGGACCCCGAAAGCTCAGAGATGGTTGGGGGAGGAGACCCAATGGAACAGTTGTTGGGAGAGAGATGGTAGACTCCCATCAAGGCCATCCAGCGCGTTCTTTAACGTTGGGTTGTTTTACCTCTGAACAGCACTTTTTTGTATACCATCTGCTAAATGGCCAGGTCACATGGACCACGAAAGCTCAGAGATGGTTGGGGGAGGAAACCCAATGGAACAGTTATTGGGAGACAGATGGTAGACTCCCATCAAGGCCATCCAGCGCGTTCTTTAACGTTGGGTTCTTTTACCTCTGAACAGCACTTTTTTGTATACCATGGGCTAAATGGCCAGGTCACATGGACCACGAAAGCTCAGAGATGGTTGGGGGAGGAAACCCAATGGAACAGTTGTTGGGAGACAGATGGTAGACTCCCATCAAGGCCATCCAGCGCGTTCTTTAACGTTCGGTTGTTTTACCTCTGAACAGCACTTTTTTGTATACCATGGGCTAAATGGCCAGGTCACATGGACCACGAAAGCTCAGAGATGGTTGGGGGAGGAAACCCAATGGAACAGTTGTTGGGAGACAGATGGTAGACTCCCATCAAGGCCATCCAGCGCGTTCTTTAACGTTGGGTTGTTTTACCTCTGAACAGCAGTTTTTTGTATACCATGGGCTAAATGGCCAGGTCACGTGGACCACGAAAGCTCAGAGATGGTTGGGGGAGGAAACCCAATGGAACAGTTGTTGGGAGACAGATGGTAGCCCCCCATCAAGGCCATCCAGCGCGTTCTTTAACGTTGGGTTGTTTTACCTCTGAACAGCAGTTTTTTGTATACCATGGGCTAAATGGCCAGGTCACATGGACCACGAAAGCTCAGAGATGGTTGGGGGAGGAAACCCAATGGAACAGTTGTTGGGAGACAGATGGTAGACTCCCATCAAGGCCATCCAGCGCGTTCTTTAACGTTGGGTTGTTTTACCTCTGAACAGCACTTTTTTGTATACCATGGGCTAAATGGCCAGGTCACATGGACCACGAAAGCTCAGAGATGGTTGGGGGAGGAAACCCAATGGAACAGTTGTTGGGAGACAGATGGTAGACTCCCATCAAGGCCATCCAGCGCGTTCTTTAACGTTGGGTTGTTTTACCTCTGAACAGCACTTTTTTGTATACCATGGGCTAAATGGCCAGGTCACATGGACCACGAAAGCTCTGAGATGGTTGGGGGAGGAAACCCAATGGAACAGTTGTTGGGAGACAGATGATAGACTCCCATCAAGGCCATCCAGCGCGTTCTTTAACGTTGGGATGTTTTACCTCTGAACAGCAGTTTTTTGTATACCATGGGCTAAATGGCCAGGTCACATGGACCACGAAAGCTCAGAGATGGTTGGGGGAGGAAACCCAATGGAACAGTTGTTGGGAGACAGATGGTAGACTCCCATCAAGGCCATGCAGCGCGTTCTTTAACGTTGGGTTGTTTTACCTCTGAACAGCACTTTTTTGTATACCATGGGCTAAATGGCCAGGTCACATGGACCACGAAAGCTCAGAGATGGTTGGGGGAGGAAACCCAATGGAACAGTTGTTGGGAGTCAGATGGTAGACTCCAATCAAGGCCATCCAGCGCGTTCTTTAACGTTGGGTTGTTTTACCTCTGAACAGCACTTTTTGTATACCATGGGCTAAATGGCCAGGTCACATGGACCACGAAAGCTCAGAGATGGTTGGGGGAGGAAACCCAATGGAACAGTTGTTGGGAGACAGATGGTAGACTCCCATCAAGGCCATCCAGCGCGTTCTTTAACGTTGGGTTGTTTTACCTCTGAACAGCACTTTTTTGTATACCATGGGCTAAATGGCCAGGTCACATGGACCACGAAAGCTCAGAGATGGTTGGGGGAGGAAACCCAATGGAACAGTTGTTGGGAGACAGATGGTAGCCTCCCATCAAGGCCATCCAGCACGTTCTTTAACGTTGGGTTGTTTTACCTCTGAACAGCACTTTTTAGTATACCATGGGCTAAATGGCCAGGTCACATGGACCACGAAAGCTCAGAGATGGTTGGGGGAGGAAACCCAATGGAACAGTTGTTGGGAGACAGATGGTAGACTCACATCAAGGCCATCCAGCGCGTTCTTTAACGTTGGGTTGTTTTACCTCTGTACAGCACTTTTTCGTATACCATGGGCTAAATGGCCAGGTCACATGGACCACGAAAGCTCAGAGATGGTTGGGGGAGGAAACCCAATGGAACAGTTGTTGGGAGACAGATGGTAGACTCCCATCAAGGCCATCCAGCACGTTCTTTAACTTTGGGTTGTTTTACCTCTGAAGAGCACTTTTTTGTATACCATGGGCTAAATGGCCAGGTCACATGGACCACGAAAGCTCAGAGATGGTTGGGGGAGGAAACCCAATGGAACAGTTGTTGGGAGACAGATGGTAGACTGCCATCAAGGGCATCCAGCGCGTTCTTTGACGTTGGGTTGTTTTACCTCTGAACAGCAGTTTTTGTATATCATGGGCTAAATGGCCAGGTCACATGGACCACGAAAGCTCAGAGATGGTTGGGGGAGGAGACCCAATGGAACAGTTGTTGGGAGACAGATGGTAGCTTCCCGTCAATGCCATCCAGCGTGTTCTTTAACGTTGGATTGTTTTATCTCTGAACAGCACTTTTTCGCACACCATGGCTAAATGGCCAGGTCACAAGGAACCCGAAAGCTCAGAGAAGTTTGGGGGAGGGAACCCACTGAAACAACTGTTGGGAGACAGATGGTTGCCTCCCGTCAAAGCCATCCAGCGTGTTCTTTAACGTGCACAGGGTATGGCTCTCCCGCACACTTACCCACGACATCCCATCCGACGGATGCAGATGGTACGTTAAGCCTTTGCTCTGTGTGCGTGAGAGCCATACCCCGTACACGTTAAAGAACATGCTGGATGGCCTTGACGGGAGACTACCATCTGTCTCCCAACAGCTGTTCCAGTGGGTCCCCTGCATTCTCTGAGCCTTCGGAGTCCTTGTGACCTGGCCATTTTGCCCATAGTGTGCAAACAGATGCCGCTCAGAGATAAAACAACCCAACGTTAAAGAACACGCTGGATAACCTTGACGGGAGGCTACCATCTGTCTCCCAATAGCTGTTCCAGTGGGTCTCCTCCACCAACCTTCTTTGAACCTTCGGGGTCCTTGCGACCTGGCCATTTAGCCCATTGTGTGCAAAAAAGTGCCGTTCAGAGGTAAACCAACCAACAACCTTGTAACCTCCCCATTTAATTTAGCCCATTGTGTGCAAAGAAAGAAAGCGCCAGTCAGAGTTAAAACACAACCCATACCTCTGTAAATCAAACTACAAGCTGCATGACCATCACTGGCAGGCTCTGTCTCCCAACAGCTGCCAATGGGTGCCCTTAATCTTAACTTTCTCTGAACCTTTGGGGCCCTTGTAACCTGGTATTTTAACAAATCCCTCAGAATCCTTGTAACCTGGCCATTTAGTCCATTGTGTGCAAAAAAAAAATGTGCCGCTCAGAAGTGAAACAACAATTAATTCTATTTAGTTCATGTCTCTTTTTTCTTAATTTGAGGATTTTATTTAAAACAAATTTATTATTGTAGCAAAATTAAGAATAATTTTTAAACTAAAAAAAATTGTTTGGACAGAAGTTCGGAGAGGGCGCATCGCGAATCTGCAACCCAACCAGCAGATATGATTGTAACGCTCCTGGCAACAAATCTCCCACAGAAAAAAAAAATCTGTAAAATTCCCGTTCCTTAAACGTAAATCAACCTTTGACCTACATCTCCGATGCTCACCGTTGGGGGAACTACCCCCTCCCCCCCACCGCCTCGACTCTCCTGCAAAGAACTTCTGTAAGTGGATCTGCTTCCGCTGAAGCTAATTATGAACCAAAGGAATGGCTCCGGACTACTCTAATGGGATTCGGTGTTAAGTGCACGAGGTCATCTTGCTCTCTGACCTCTCGTGCCCTTGGTCACCATTAAAGTGATTTATAAGTTGCCCCCTCTCGGCTGTCGGCGTCTTGGATTCAGAAAATGAATGCCTCATTAGTAAACAGTGGAATGAGGCAGCAACTAGGTACATGCTTTCTCTTGGCCATTTCTGAGGTAGACCTTTGGCTACTGTGTTTTTTTTTGTTTGAATCCACCACCTAGACTTCCAAAGGCAGGGGTCCTCAACGTGAGGTACGCGATAAAAATTTTTGGGGTGGGTTGTTTTACCTCTGAGCGGCACTTTTTTTGCACACCATGGTCTAAATAGCCAGGTCACAAAGACGCCGAAGGCTCAGAGAAGGTTGGGAGAGGGGACCCACTGGAACAGCTGTTGGGAGACAGATGGTAGCCTCCCGTCAAGGACATCCAGCGTGTTCTTTAACGTTGAGTTGTTTTACCTCTGAGCGGCCCTTTTTTGCACACCATGGGCTAAATGGCTAGGTCACATGGACTCCGAAGGCTCAGAGAAGGTTGGGGGAGGGGATCAACTGTTAGGAGACAGATGGTAGCCTCCCGTCAAGGTCATCCAGCGTGTTCTTTAACCTGTGTTGGGTTGGTTTACCTCTGAACGGCACTTTTTTTGCCACCATGGTCTAAATGGCCAGGTCACAAGGACCCCTAAGGCTCAGAGAAGGTTGGGGGAGGGGACCCACTGGAACAGCTGTTGAAAGACAGATGGTAGCCTCCCGCTGGATTGCCAGAATGTGCACAAGCCGCATATTCTTGCACACAATTTATAATCCTAATTCCAGTTTGACACCAATATGGCGGCTGATTAGTTAGTAGTAGCGTTCATACTTAGAACAGAATTTGCAAATTTTATTTTGATATCGTTAATAAAGTGCCATTTTGCGTCAAACGAGGTATATTTAATAATTTATATTTTTTTAATAATTTGACCTTACGGTAAAAATTTCTCATAAATAAAAATATAAAAATGTTCGTTTCTATAATCCTTCTTAAGAGCAGGGTCAGATTTGAGAAGGGGAGTAAGGGAAAGAAAGGAAAAAATATATTAACTTTATTTATGGGAAAGAAACCAAAATATATTTTCACATGTAAATAACCGTTACATTTCCTCTGCAAAAAAAAAAAATCAATTTTTTCTTGTTGATAGTTGATTTACATTTTAGTTTTACATTAATGAGATAAAACGTTACTTTAGAGTTATGTGAAAATCCATCAATCGATCAAAATTCAAATAAAAAGCAATATGAAATCTTTAAGAATAAGAAACACATATCATACCAGAATTATCCTTTATGAGATATATTTCATATAAATTTCGTTTAGATAATATTTAAATTCGTTTAATGAATAGGGATTGCTTACCAGAATGAATTTCCTAGCACCAAAATGGCCGTAGCTGGAAAGGTAAGTTGGCGGTCACGGTTTGTTACCATGGCACTATCTAGTAGTTCACCATTGTTATATCAAGGTAATCAACGAGCTACTTTCAATATTTCAAATAGCTCTAAAGCAAATCATACATTTGCCGCCATTACATAACGCTGATAATTATTATTCTTTTTTATTGGAATTATGTCAGTCCGGTATGGCAACACTGGTTATCTGCGCTGATCACACGTTGTGATTAGCTGTTGTTGATTTAAGACTTTCTGCAGCATCGAATTTCTCCACTCAAATGTTTAGATTCAAATTTTAAAATAGCCAATAAATGAAAAGCAGATAAAGAACTCGAGGTATAAGCCATTCTTGGGACTTTTAGTGACTCCGCTTTGGAAGGATCTATATTTTAGTTTTAAAAAAATATATATCAGACAATGCTAAGAAGAGGATCTGCAATAAATTTAGACTTCACAGGGTCTCGCTAAATTCTCGAGAATTGGAAATCCAAGTTTCGTTAAAAACTCCACTAATCATTTTCTGTCTGCAAGTACGTGGAATGTGAGGACGTTACACACGTTACGTGGAATGTGAGGACTTGCGTGAGGACATCAAGAGATTATATATATATATTATCATATTCTCTTGACGTCCTCGCGCAAGAATACCAGCGTTATAACCTAGTTATTCTAGGCTTGCAAGAGTTAGATTATTTTACCTCTGAGCGGCACTCTTTTGCACACCATGGACTAAATAACCAGGTCACATGGATCCCGAAGACTCAGAGAAGGTTGGGAGAGGGGACCTACTGGAACAGTTGTTGGGAGACAGATGGTAACCTCCCGTCAAAGCCATCCAGCGTGTTCTTTAACGTTGGGTTGCTTTACCTCTGAGAGGCACTTTTTTGCACACCATGGGCTAAATGGCCAGGTCACATGGACGCCGAAGACTCAGAGAAGGTTGGGGGAGGGGACCCACTGGAACAGTTGTTGGGAGACAGATGGTAGCCTCCCGTCAAGGCCATCCAGCGTGTTCTTTAACGTTGGGTTGTTTTACCTCTGAGCGGCACTTTTTTGTACACCATGGGCTAAATGGCCATTTAACATGGACCCCGAAGGCTCAGAGAAAGTTGGGGGAGGGGACCCACTGGAACAGCTGTCGGGACACAGTTGGTACCTCCCGTCAAGGCCATCCAGCGTGTTCTTTAACGTGCACAGAGTATGGCTCTCCCGCACACAGAGCCACGGCTTAACGTCCCATCCGACGGACAGCGGCATTTCCAAGCCCATCGGTGTCCCCTACTGACCGTGGGCAGGGCGAGGAATTTTGCAGAGATAAATCTCAACGCTGACCCAGCTGGGACTCGAACCTGGGAACTGCAGATTACGAGTCTGGCGCGCTACCAACATTGGATTTGGAGACGTCCCTTTCACAGAACTGTTACGTCCTAAAGACATTTAAAAGTGTTGACACAAGATGATTTAAAATAATTTTCGATTTCAGTAAAATAACAATTTTGCAACCAAATTTGTCGAGAAAAAAATAATTACACGAGGAAACAACATTTTGGAAATTACATATTTTTTTAGAAGAAGAGCAAACAAAAAGTTTCTTCTTCAGAGAGAAGTTCGTGACACCGAAAAGACTAGGAGCGTCTGCTCTGGACTCTTGCACAAAAGTCAAATTGTTTCAGTTTCCGGTCTTTCTGGGGCGGGGGTGGCTCAGTCGGTAGCGCGCCAGGCTCGTAATCTGTAGTTCCCAGGTTCGAGTCCCAGCTGGGTCAGCGTTGAGATTTATCTCCGCAAAATTTCCCCGCCCTGCCCACAGTCAGTAGGAGACACCGATGGACAAGTCCATCGGTGTCCCCTACTGAGGGTCGCCGTCCGTCGGATGGGATGTTAAGCCATGACCCTGTGTGCTGGAGGGCCATACTCTGTGCACGTTAAAGAACATGCTGGATGGCCTCGACGGGAGGCTACCATCTGTCTCCCAACAGTCGTTCCAGTGGGTCCCCTCCCCCAACCTTCTCTGAGCTTTCGGGGTCCTTGCGACCTGGCCATTTAGCCCATGGTGTGCAAAAAAAGTCCCACTCAGAGGAAAAACAACCCAACAACTCAAAATAATCTGTATATTAAAATTGGTTATTGGGTCGTTTTATCACTGAACTTCACTTTCTCCTTCTTTTGCAGACAATTGGATCAACGGCAGGTCTCAAGGACCCCCAGGGGCGGGGATGGCTCAGTCGGTAGCGCGCCAGGCTCGTAATCTGTAGTTCCCAGGTTCGAGTCCCAGCTGGGTCAGCGTTGAGATTTATCTCCGCAAAATTTCCCCGCCCTGCCCACAGTCAGTAGGGGACACCGATGGGCTTGGAAAGGCCACCGTCCGTCGGATCGGACGTTAAGCCGTGGAACAGTGTGTAGGAGAGCCATACCCTGTGCATGTTAAAGAACACGCTGCATGGCCTTGACGGGAGGCTACCATCTGTCTCCCAACAATTGTTCCATTGGGTCCCCTCCCCTAACCTTCTCTGAGCCTTCGGGGTCTTTGTGACCTGGCCATTTAGCCCATGGTGTGCAAAAAAGCACTGCTCCGAGGTGAAACAACCCAACGTTAAAGAGCACACTGGATGGCCTTGACGGGAGGCTACCATCTGTCTCCCAAGAGCTGTTCCAGTGGGTCCCCTCCCCCAACCTTCTCTGAGCCTTCGGGGTCCTTGTGACCTGGCTATTTAGCCCATGGTGTGCAAAAATCACTGCTCCGAGGTAAAACAACCCAACGTTAAAGAACATACTGGATTACCTTGACGGGAGGTTACCATCTGTCTCCCAACAGCTGTTCCAGTGGGTCCCCTCCCCCAACCTTCTCTGAGCCTTCGAGGTCTTTATGACCTGGCCATTTAGTCCATGGTGTACAAAATTGTGCCGCTCAGAGGTAAAACAACCCAACCCAAAATCAAGTCTTTTTAAAAATCTTACGGAACCTCAACGAGCTTGAGCATAACCCTTCGGCTTCGCGGAAAACAATTTGAAGACAGCTGCTCTTAACAAATCTCACCACTTGATGCTCGGGATGACCTCAAAAAATGCGGATCGTCTTCCACGATCATCACCATCACCTTTCAATTTCCCTGCTCAAGGATTATCAAGTTGCACGATTTTGCGGAGATTGTTCCTAAAGTGGGCAACTTGATGATCCCCCGTTCACCCCATACCCACCTCCCCCCAAGCCCCGTTGCCATGACATCCGAGACCTGCGGCTGTCCTTCCGTTTCAGGGGAAGGAACTGCTTCCAACACTCCTCATCCTCCTCTTTCCTCACCGTCAAGGATCTCCGGCTCCACTGAAATGCTCGCCTTATCCTGGCTTCCTGCTTCTTCGGCTGGGGAAGGGGGAGGCTCAGGACGGCGGGGGGGGGGGGGGGGAGATAGATAAAAAGTTTTTCTCTCCAACTGTTAATGTGCTTTCCTTAGATTCAGTTTTTTTATATATCAGTAGCGACTTTCTCTACATAACGACGAAATGGCTAATCAACAAAGGTCTGATTGTTCTACCTACGATTAGCTCTAGTTTTGCAAACAATGGGCTAAATGGCCAGGTCACAAGGACCCCAAGCGATCAGAGAAAATTGGAGGTAGGGGACCGACTGGAACAGTTGTTAGGAGACAGATGGTAGCCTCCCGTCAAGGCCATCCAGTGTGATCTTTAACGTGTGTTGGATTGTTTTACCTCTGAGCGGCACTTTTTTGCATACAATGGTCTAAATAGCCAGGTCACAAAGACCCCAAGGGCACAGAGAAAGTTGGGGGAGGGGACCCACTGGAACAGCTATTGGGAGACAGATGGTAGCCTCCCGTCAAGGCCATCCAGCGTGTTCTTTAATGTTGGGTTGTTTTACCTCTGAGCGGCACTTTTTTGCACACAACGGGCTAAATGGCCAGGTCACATGGGCCCCGAAGGCTCTGAGAAGGTTGGGGGAGGAGACCCACTGGAACAGCTGTTAGGAGACAGATGGTAGCCCCCCGTCAAGGCCATCCAGCGTGTTCTTTAACGTGTGTTGGATTGTTCTACCTCTGAACGGCACTTTTTTGCACACAATGGTCTAAATATCCCGGTCACAAAGACCCCAAGGGCTCAGAGAATGTCGGGGGAGGAGACCCACTGGAACAGCTGTTGGGAGACAGATGGTAGCCTCCCGTCAAGGACATCCAGCGTTGATTAGCGTAAACAGGATAGGGCTCTCCCGCACACTGGGCCACGACTTAACGTCTCATACGACGGACGGCGATCTTTCCAAGCCCATTGTCTATGAGCACATATCTTCAATGAATGACTGAATAAACTGGAACCTATAGAATCCAAAGACATTTCTTTCAAGTCACCGGATTATTAATCGATGGACTTTTTCGCATTCCTAGTCTTGAAATATTTTCTGGATAAACTTCGAAAGCAGACTGTTGATGAATTATGGAAAGCTTGTGAAAACGATTGGGTTTATTTGAAGCCACTATCATTGCTGTTGTTCCAGTATTCTGCTAATACCGGGGATAAGGAAAAATTGTCTGCTGCGTATGGGGGGGGGGGGGGATATCTGTATTCACGAGCTCCTGATAACGTATTAAGTGCTCTGGCCATTGAGCTACTAGCCACTAATCAAGTTTTCCCTTTGGTTTTGTGGCGGGGGTGGCTCAGTCGGTAGCGCGCCAGGCTCGTAATCTGCAGTTCCCAGGTTCGAGTCCCAGCTGGATTAGCGTTGACATTTATCTCCCCAAAACTCGGGGTCGGGCGACTCAGTCGGTAGCGCGCCAGGCTCGTAATATGTAGTTCCCAGGTTCGAGTCCCAGCTGGGTCAGCGTTAAGATTTATCTCCGCAAAATTCCCCGCCCTGCCCACGGTCAGTAGGGGACACCGATGGGCTTGGAAAGGCCGCCGTCCGTCGGATGGGACGTTAAGCCGTGGCCCCGTGTGCGGGAGAGCCATACCCTGTGCACGTTAAAGAACACGCTGGATGGCCTTGACGAGAGGCTACCATCTGTCTCCCAACAGCTGTTCCAGTGGGTCCCCTCCCCCAACCTTCTCTGAGCCTTCGGGGTTCATGTGACCTGGCCATTTAGCCCATGGTGTGGAAAAAAGTGCGGCTCAGAGGTAAAACAACCCAACCCAAACCCTCAAAACTCTCTGCCCACGGTCCTTAGAGGACACCGATGGACTTGGAAAGGTAACCGACCGTGGAAGGACATGGAGCGCCGTCTGTCGGATGGGGCGTTAAGCCTTGGTACTGTGTACATGAGATCCATACCCTGTGCACGCTAAAGAACACGCTGGATGGCCTTGACGGGAGGCTATCATCTGTCTCTGTCCAGTGAGCTCCCTCCCAACATTCTCTGAGCCTTCGGGGTCCTTGTAACCTGACCTTTTAGCCCATTGAAAAAAGTGAGGCACAGATGTAAAACAACCTAACAACCCATGTTACCATTTTGAAAGGGCGGGGGGGGGGAATAGCCACTCTGCCCCTCACTCCAGATCCAGTCCTGTAAATATACAGGAGACAAAGGGTAGCCTCCCGTCAAGGCTATCCAGCGTGTTGTTTAACGTGCACAAGGTATGGCTCCTACGCACATGAAGCCATGACTTAATGTCCCATCTGACGGATTTGAATTTCTTCGATCAAAATTGGTGACCTAGTAAGAAACTATTTCGCCCCAAACAAAAAATGATGGTCCCTCTACAGATCTGATCTTCGACCCAAAATTGACGACCTAGTAAGAAACTATTTCGTCCCATAAAAAAATGGTGGTCTCTCTAGAGATCTCAACTTTGACCCAAAATTGGCGACCTAGTAAGAAACTATTTCGCCCCCATCAAAAAATGGTGATCCCTCTACAGATCTGAGCTTCTCCAACCAAAATTGGCGACCTAATAAGAAACTATTTCGCCCCAACAAAAAAAAATTACGAACGTCGGTAGGGCAGATGGGGGCCCTCTCCATAGCCATCGGTCTCCCCTACTGAACGTTAGCATGGTGAAGTTTTGCGGAGATAAATCTCGCAGCTGGCGCAGCTGGGACTCGAACCTATGAACTGTAGATTATGAGCCTGGCGTGCAACCGACAGGGCCATCCCATCCTACCGTCCTAAAAGTATGCATGGCAGGGGCAGAACTCATAAAACTCACCTTTAGTACTGTGGAAAAATATATACAGATTAAAAGTGAGACCTTGGCAACGCCGAGTCTATAAAATAAAATATTCATAAAAACGAGAATCGTCTGAGACTGAAAATTAAACCGATCATAAGGTTGGGTTGTTTTACCTCTGAGCGGCACTTTTTTGCACACCATGGGCTCAGAGAAGTTGGGGGAGGAGACCCACTGGAACAGCTGTTGGGACACAGATGGTAGCCTCCCATCAAGACCATCCAGCGTGTTCTTTAACGTTGGGTTGTTTTACCTCTGAGCGGCACATTTTTTCACACCATGGGCTAAATGGCCAGGTCACAAGGACCCCGAAGGCTCAGAGAAGGTTGGGGGAGGGGACCCACTGGAACAGCTGTTGGGACACAGATGGTAGCCTCCCGTCAAGGCCACCCAGCGTGTTCTTTAACGTTGGGTTGTTTTACCTCTAAGCGGCACTTTTTTTCACACCATGGGCTAAATGGCCAGGTCACATGGATCCCGAAGGCTCAGAGAAGGTTGGGGGAGGGGACCCACTGGAATAGCTGTTGGGAGACAGATGGTAGCCTCCCGTCAAGGCCATCAAGCGTGTTCTTTAACGTTGGGTTGTTTTACCTCTGAGCTGCAATTCTTTGCACACCATGGGCTAAATGGCCAGGTCACAAGGACCTCGAAGGCTCAGAGAAGGTGGGGGGAGGGGACCCTCTGGAACAGCTGTTGAGAGACAGATGGTAGCCTCGCGTCAAGGCCATCCAGCGTGTTCTTTAACGTTGGGTTGTTTTACCTCTGAGCGGCACTTTTTTGCACATCCAGGTCACAAAGACCCCAAGGGCTCAGAGAATGTCGTGGGAGGAGACCCACTGGAACAGCTATTGGGAGACAGATGGTAGCCTCCCGTCAAGGCCATCCAGCGTTGATTTGAGCAAACAGGATAGGGCTCTCCCGCACACTGAGCCACGACTTAACGTCTTATACGACGGACGGCGGCCTTTTCAAGCCCATCGGTGTCCCCTACTGACCGTGGGCAGGGCGGGGAAATTTTGCGGAGATAAATCTCAACGCTGACCCAGCTGGGACTCGCACCTGGGAACTACAGATTACGAGCCTGGCGCGCTACCGACAGAGCCACCCCCGCCCCTCGTCTGAACCGCCCCCCGATCATAAGTATCCCGTATTAATTAATAACTTTTGATCCTGTTGAGTGAGATAAAATTAATTTATTTGGGGGGGTATGACCTCAAATAACTTTTGGCGCGCGCCAACAAACACATGAAAACATCCAGAAGGCTTTCTAATTCTTTCGAGGATTGATTTGCAAAAACGTCTGCAGAAAGGATCCAGCAGACGACACCGACCACGGCGCCTCGAGCACACATCCGGGTAGGCGCTCGCATCTCTGACGTCATCGCCGTCGGTCCGTGACACATCCGTGACAGCGAGGGAGGTGAATGACGGAGGCAGCCATTTGGAGCGCTCATCATTGCGGCTAGTGACGTTTTTTTGTTGTCATGGGAACGTAGAACAACAGGCTGTTCGCCATCCATCATGGCGATCATTCCAACATCTGTTCCCGCGCTTCAAAACTGCTGCTTGGGAGATTGCGCTCGGGGATGCTGCCTGCGAAATTGCGACGTAGGAAAAAATTATTCCGATCCTCACCAAAAATTGGTGGTCCCTCTACAGAACTGAGATCTCCGACCCAAAATGGCGACCTAGAAAGAAACTATTTCGCCCCCACTAAAAAATGGTGGTCCCTCTACTGATCTGAGCTTCTCCGTACAAAATCGGCGATAAAAAACTATTTTGCCCCCCCCCCCCCCCAATCAAAAATTGGTGGTCCCTCTACAGATCTGAGCTTCTCCGACCCAAAATTGGCGACCTAGTAAGAAACTATTTCGCGTCTATTAAAAAAAAAAGCGGTCCCTCTACAGATCTGAGCTTCTCCGACCCAAAATTGGCGAGTAAAAATGGCTGTAAACAGTAGACAGATAGTAGCAGAAAAAACCATAAATAGTAGCCAGATAGTAGCACAGAAACCTTTGAATAGCAGCCAGATAGTAGTACAGAAACTTTTAAATAATAGTCAGATAGTAGCACAGAAACCCGTAAGTAGTAGCCAGATAGTAGCAAGAAACCCGTAAGTAGTAGCCACATAGTAGCATAGAAACCTGTAAGTAGTAGCCAGAGAGTAGCACAGAAACCTGTAAGTAGTAGCCAGATAGTAGCACAGAAACCCGTAAATAGTAGTCAGATAGTAGCACAGCAACCTTTAAATAGTAGCTAGATAGTAGCACAGAAACACGTAAAGAGTAGCCAGATAGTAGCACAGAAACCTTTAAATAGTATCCAGATAGTAGCACACAAACCCATAAATAGTAGCCAGATAGTAGCACAGAAACCTTTAAATAGTAGCCAGATAGTAGTACAGAAACTTTTAAATAATAGCCAGATAGTAGCACAGAAACCTGTATGTAGTAGCCAGATAGTAACACAGAAACCGGTAAATAGGAGCCAGATAGTAGCACAGAAACTTTTAAATAGTAGCCAGATAGTAGCACAGAAACCTTTAAATAGTAGCCAGATAGTAGCACAGAAACCTTTAAACAGTAGCCAGATAGTAGCACAGAAACCTTTAAATAGTATCCAGATAGTAGCACAGAAACCCGTAAATAGTAGCCAGATAGTAGCACAGAAACCTTTAAATAGTAGCCAGATAGTAACACAGAAACCCGTAAATAGTAGCCAGATAGTAGCACAGAAACCTTTAAATAGTAACCAGATAGTAGCACAGAAACCTTTAGATAGTAGCCAGATAGTAGTACAGAAACTTTTAAATAATAGCCAGATAGTAGCACAGAAACCCGTAAGTAGTAGCCAGATAGTAACAGAGAAACCTTTAAATAGTAGTCACATAGTAGCACAGAAACCTGTAAGTAGTAGCCAGATAGTAGCACAGAAACCTGTAAGTAGTAGCAAGATAGTAGCACAGAAACCTGTAAGTAGTTGCCAGATAATAGCAGAGAAACCTGTAAGTAGTAGCCAGATAGTAGCACAGCAACCTTTAAATAGTAGCCAGATAGTAGCACAGAAACCTCTAAGTAGTAGCCAGATAGTAGCACAGAAACCTGAAAGTAGTAGCCAGATAGTAGCAGAGAAACCCGTAAATAGTAGTCAGATAGTAGCAGAGAAACCCGTAAATAGTAGTCAGATAGTAGCACAGAAACTTTTAAATAATAGCCAGATAGTAGCACAGAAACCTGTAAGTAGTAGCCAGATAATAGCACAGAAACCTGTAAGTTGTAGCCAGATAGTAGCACAGAAACCTGTAAATAGTAGTCAGATAGCACAGAAACCTTTAAATAGTAACCAGATAGTAGTACAGAAACTTTTAAATAATAGCCAGATAGTAGCACAGAAACTTTTAAATAGTAGCCAGATAGTAGCACAGAAACCTTTAAATAGTAGCCAGATAGTAGCACAGAAACCTTTAAACAGTAGCCAGATAGTAGCACAGAAACCTTTAAACAGTAGCCAGATAGTAGCACAGAAACCTTTAAAGAGTAACCAGATAGTAGCACAGAAACCTTTAATAAAGAGTAACCAGATAGTAGCACAGAAACCTTTAAAAAATAGCCAGATAGTAGTGCAGAAACCTGTAAGTAGTAGCCAGATAATAGCACAGAAACCTGTAGGTAGTAGCCAGATAGTAGCACAGAAAACCCGTAAATAGTAGTCAGATAGTAGCACAGAAACCTTTAAACAGTAGCCAGATAGTAGCACAGAAACCTTTAAACAGTAGCCAGATAGTAGCACAGAATCCTGTAAGTAGTAGCCATATAGTAGCAGAGAAACCCGTAAATAGTAGTCAGATAGTAGCACAGAAACCTTTAAATAGTAACCATATAGTAGCACAGAAACCTGTAAGTAGTAGCCAGATAGTAGCACAGAAACCTGTAAGTAGTAACCAGATAGTAGCACAGAAACCTGTAAATAGTAGCTAGATAGTAGCACAGAAACATGTAAAGAGTAGCCAGATAGTAGCACAGAAACCTTTAAATAGTATCCAGATAGTAGCACAGAAACCCGTAAACAGTAGCCAGATAGTAGCACAGAAACCTTTAAATAGTAGCCAGATAGTAGTACAGAAACTTTTAAATAATAGCCAGATAGTAGCAGAAACCTGTAAGTAGTAGCCAGATAGTAACACAGAAACCCGTAAATAGTAGCCAGATAGTAGCACAGAAACTTTTAAATAGTAGCCAGATAGTAGCACAGAAACCTTTAAATAGTAGCAAGATAGTAGCACAGAAACCTTTAAATAGTAACCAGATAGTAGCACAGAAACCTTTAAATAATAGCCAGATAGTTGTGCAGAAATCTGTAAGTAGTAGCCAGATAGTAACACAGAAAACCGTAAATAGTAGTCAGATAGTAGCACAGAAACCCGTAAATAGTAGTCAGATAGCACAGAAACCTTTAAATAGTAACCAGATAGTAGTACAGAAACCTTTGAATAGTAACCAGATAGTAGCACAGAAACCTTTAAATAATAGCCAGATATAGCGCAGAAACCTCTAAGTAGTATCCAGATAATAGCATAGAAACCTGTAAGTAGTAGCCAGATAGTAGCACAGAAACCCGTAAATAGTAGTCAGGTAGTAGCACAGAAACCCGTAAATAGTAGTCAGGTAGTAGCACAGAAACCCGTAAATAGTAGTCAGATAGCACAGAAACCTTTAAATAGTAGCCAGATAGTCGCACAGAAACTTTTAAATAATAGCCAGATAGTAGCACAGAAACCTTTAAATAGTAACCAGATAGTAGCAAAGAAACCTGTAAGTAGTAGCCAGATAGTAGCACAGAAACCTGTAAGTAGTAACCAGATAGTAGCACAGAAACCTGTAAGTAGTAGCCAGATAGTAACACAGAAACCCATAAATAGTAGCCAGATAGTAGCACAGAAACCTGTAAGTAGTAGCTAGATAGTAGCACAGAAACATGTAAAGAGTAGCCAGATAATAGCACAGAAACCTTTAAATAGTATCCAGATAGTAGCACAGAAACCCGTAAATAGTAGCCAGATAGTAGCGCAGAAACCCGTGAATAGTAGCCAGATAGTAGCAGACAAACTTTTAAATAATAGCCAGATAGTAACACAGAAACCCGTAAATAGTAGCCAGATAGTAGCACAAAAACTTTTAAATAATAGCCAGATAGTAGCACAGAAACCTTTAAATAGTAACCAGATAGTAGCACAGAAACCTGTAAGTAGTAGCCAGATAGTAGCACAGAAACCTGTAAGTAGTAACCAGATAGTAGCACAGAAACCTGTAAATAGTAGCTAGATAGTAGCACAGAAACATGTAAAGAGTAGCCAGATAGTAGCACAGAAACCTTTAAATAGTATCCAGATAGTAGCACAGAAACCCGTAAATAGTAGCCATATAGTAGCACAGAAACCTTTAAATAGTAGCCAGATAGTATCACAGAAACCTTTAAATATTAGCCAGGTAGTAGCACAGAAATTTTAAAATGCTGCTGGTTCTCAAATAGTCGTTGCGTACTAGCACAGAAACCGTGAATAGTGAGTAGGTACTAGCACAGAAATTGTAAATAGTTATTGGGTTCCAAATAGTAGTTAAGTATTAGCATGGAAGATGTGAATCGATACCGCGTTGCAAATAGTAGTCAAAGTGTGTCTGCACATTACGATTGCTATGTTAATGTTTTTCGCAATTATTCTTGTAGAATGTTTTATTTAAATTAATTTTCATTTGTATTGTTAAATTTCGGGTATTATGTGACAAATAATTGAGTGTTGTATTGCATTTGTTTAAACTCTGGTTTCATTCCGAAATTTGCCAAATACCGTAAATGTTATATTTATACATTTTAAAATTACATAATATTCTTGTCTTATTTCTAAAAAAACATTTTGATGTAAAATACTTAGTTTACGGAAGAAAATTGGCACATTCGTTTTTTTTGTTCCTGTTAAGAAACGACGTAAAAAAAATAAAAAAAATGATTTATTTTGCTTGATGGGCTCTTGTCAGTTGGATGATTTTTCGCTTCGGTAGATGGCAGCACTCGATCTTGACCTCGCCCACGTCAATCACCGCCTCTCAATGACCTCCCATAGACCTGCTCTTGACGACTTGTTCCTATTTTAATCTCAAATTGTATCAATAAGCAAAAAATAGTTTTAAATAATTCTGATAGATGGCAGCACTATAACTGAGTTCATTGAAACTCTTCTATTTCGTCAGGTTCGTGTTAACACGTGGCCACGCTGTTAACAGCAATGTCATATGTATTGTACACTTTGGCAAAGCAACAGACACATCCAACTTTATTGATTTTCTAGATAAATTAAAATTCTCTTTAATGTCCTTCTCAGTTAAAGAAGAAGTATTAACAGTGGAAATGTCAAAAGTATTGTTGAAACGATTTATTCGTGTTAGAAATTTGGATGGTAAAACGTGATGGTGATTGAATTTGCTCTGAGAGCAGCATATTGCCAACCTTACCCCCAGGGGGTGAGATGAGCGAGTATATTTCTGTTTAAGAGGTAAATGAAGAGTTTTTTTTGGGGGGGGGAGTGCTTAGTCATTAGTTCACCAGGCTCGTAATCTGCATTCATCAGGTTCAAGTTCCGCATGGACTAGCGTTGAGATTTATCTCCGCAAAACTCCCGGAAAGGCGACTGTCTGTCAGATGGGACGTTTAGCCGTGGCACCGTGTGACGGACAGCCATACCCTGTGCATGTTGATGAATGGCACTCTGGATGGACTAGATGGGCAGCTTCCATCTGTCTCCTAGCAACGCTTTGTCCACTGGTTGGATAAGTCTCAGTGAGGCTCACAAGGACCCCGAAGGCACAGAGAAAGTTGGAATCCCCTCATGAACCTCCTCTGAGCCTTCAGAGTCCTTGTATTATTTGGCCATTTAGCCCATTGTGTATAAAAAAAGTGCTGCTCAGAGGTAAAACAATCTGATTCAATCTTTCTTTTAAAGTTATTTTATACGTACTATCGCTCGAAAAAAGTATCCAAACACTATGGTTGATTGCAGAATTCAGAAAAAATATCTGGCAACGATTGTTTTAGAAATTAGTGATCTGGCAACCAAATCACTAATTTCGGAAAAAAAAAATCGTTGCCAGATATTTTTTTTGAATTCTGTAATCGACCATTGTGTTCGGATATTTTTTTGACCGATTGTACACGAAAGTTGCCTAATCACTAATTTTTAAAAAAATGGTTGCCAGATATTTTTTCTGAATTCTGTAATCAACCTTTACTTACTTTTTCGAGCGATTGTACTAATGAAATATTACTATTTCAGTTTTCCAAATTACCCATTAGTTCGAATTTCCACCGTTAGAGGTTGCTAGAGTCGGAAGGTGGCAAACGGAATTTTTGCATATTTAGCAAGGCAATCTGTGTAGTTTGATACCTTCCAGTATGTGTATAAAAAATGTGAACTTTGCTTATGAGGGTTAAAATATTACTAAAATGTTTTTTCGAATAATTTTAAATAAAGTGTATTTGTATTTTAATGCAAAAATTATTTGATATTTCTCATAAATAATATATTATTTGATGTAATAAAATATTGACATTAAAAATTTACCACTCCATAGAAAGTTACAGTTTGGAAATGATCTATATCTAAATTGCAAGATGTCAGAAATAATAACGATTTAACGGTTGATTTACGATTAAATTTTAATCAAAATCGCTTAATTGTTAAATGAAATCACATGCAGACGTAACCTGGGGACATTAACAATGAACGATTAAAGGTTGAAGCACGTATTGTAATAGTGCTGCCATCTATCGGAGAAAAATATAAATGTAATCGAAAACCAGAATTATTTATTATAAATTAATACAATGCCATATCCAGAAGAAGACAGAAATTTTGCAAATAGTGACGAACTTTTAAAGGAATTATTATATTAAGGAAGATATCACTCTAAAAATAACGTCGATCAATTTTAGAAAAAAAATGTCTTGAGCCTGGTGGGATTCGAACCGTGACCTCCTTCCTGAAAACATTCAGATTCAGAGTTATATCTTCTTTAATAGTAGAGCAAATACGTCAAATAATCTCTTCAATTTATTGAATAATTATATTACTAACGAAAATTACGAAATTAATTACAGCTAAAATAAAATTATTATTATCAACTGAATTCATTAACTAAGAAATTAATTAATTCACATTTATTATTTTTTTTAATATCGGTCTTTAAAACTAAAACTTGCGAAAAATTTTAAATGGCAAAACTGCAGTACACGGTACTCAGCCTTGTTTTATTATGCCGCGGTGAAATTAAAAAGGCTGAATGGTAAAAGTAGTCCGTTTCGTATCTACCTTGAGATTCGTATTCAGGATATATATATAATTTAAAGAATATATATAAAAGAAATATGCAACGCCACATAGAAGAAAATCACGTTTGGGCACTTAAAAACAATTACTGAGAATAATCTCATCAAAACAAGATTTCTGTGAGTGGGCCCACACGATCCAGGTTTTTGTGAACTCACACGATCCAATGTGCTGTGAACATTAACCGCAACCGCTACAGTTTGCTGTGAACGGTAACTGCTCACGCTCAATATTTCTGTGAGTGGGCCCACACGATCCAGGTTTTTGTGAGCTCACACGATCCAATGTGCTGTGAACATTAACTGCAACCGCTCCAGTTTGCTGTGAACGGTAACTGCACACGCTCAATATTTCTGTGAGTGGGCCCACACGATCCAGGTTTTTGTGAGCTCACACGATCCAATGTGCTGTGAACATTAACCGCAACCGCTCCAGTTTGCTGTGAACGGTAACTGCACACGCTCAATATTTCTGTGAGTGGGCCCACACGATCCAGGTTTTTGTGAGCTCACACGATCCAATGTGCTGTGAAATTAACCGCAACCGCTACAGTTTGCTGTGAACGGTAACTGCACACGCTCAATATTTCTGTGAGTGGGCCCACACGATCCAGGTTTTTGTGAGCTCACACGATCCAATGTGCTGTGAACATTAACCGCAACCGCTCTAGTTTGCTGTGAACGGGAACTGCACACGCTCAATATTTCTGTGAGTGGGCCCACACGATCCAGGTTTTTGTGAACTCACACGATCCAATGTGCTGTGAACATTAACCGCAACCGCTACAGTTTGCTGTGAACGGTAACTGCACACGCTCAATATTTCTGTGAGTGGGACCACACGATCCAATGTGCTGTGAACATTAACAGCAACCGCTCCAGTTTGCTGTGAACGGTAACTGCACACGCTCAATATTTCTGTGAGTGGGACCACACGATCCAATGTGCTGTGAACATTAACAATAACCGCTCCAGTTTGCAGTGAACGGTAACTGCACACGCTCCATATTCATTGCATTATATCTTTAGATTTAGATTGTAGCTTATCGCTACAAAATGAATCCTCTTTTCGCACTTAAAAAAAAAAACGCGAAAATTAAACAATTTCATTAAAATTAGATTTTATTAACAACCCATCGCTAAAAAATAAACCTTCGTTCTGCACTTAAAAAAAGCCCAAAAAATTAATATTCTCATCAAACTAGATTTCATTAACAGCTCTTATCGCTAAAGTATAACTTCTTTTTCCTTACTGAAAAAAAGCCCCAAATATAAATAATCTCATCAACAGATTTCGTTAACAACCCTTATCGCTAAACAATGAAACCTCGTTTCGTACTTAAAAGAAAAAAGCCCTAAAATAAAGATCAAAAGTAAATATCCTTAATAACACTCATCGCTAAAGAATCAACATAAGAAAAGCCCCGAAAACAAATAATCTCATTACAGAGAACTATTCTAAACAGCATATATCAGTCCTACACATTGGAACATGCGGATGGATATCATATTGCAACTCAACGTCACATTTGGGTTGGGTTGTTTTACCTCGGAGCGGCACTTTTTTGCACACAATGGTTAAATGGCCAGTTCACAAGGACCCCGAGTGCTCAGAGAAGGTCGGGGGAGGGAACCCACTGGATCAGCTGTTGGAAGACAGATGGTAGCCTCCTGTCAAGGCCATCCAGCGTGTTCTTTAACCTTGGGTTGTTTTACCTCGGAGCGGCACTTTTTTGCACACAATGGGTTAAATGGCCAGGTCACAAGGACCCCGAGTGCTCAGAGAAGGTCGGGGGAGGGGACCCACTGGAACAGCTGTTGAGAGACAGATGGTAGCCTTCCGTCAAGGCCATCCAGCGTGTTCTTTAACATTGGGTTGTTTTACCTCTGAGCGGCACTTTTTTGCACACCATGGGCTAAATGAAAAGGTCACAAGGATCCCGAGTGCTCAGAGAAGGTCGGGGGAAGGGACCCACTGGAACAGCTGTTGAGAGACAGACGGTAGCCTCCCGTCAAGGCCATGCAGCGTGTTCTTTAACGTTGGGTTGTTTTACCTCGGAGCGGCAATTTTTTACACACCATGGGCTAAACGGCCAGGTCACAAGGACCCCGAGTGCTCAGAGAAGGTCGGGGGAAGGGACCCACTGGATCAGCTGTTGGAAGACAGATGGTAGCCTCCCGTCAAGGCCATACAGCGTGTTCTTTAACCTTGGGTTGTTTTACCTCGGAGCTGCACTTTTTTGCACACAATGGGTTAAATGGCCAGTTCACAAGGACCCCGAGTGCTCACAGAAGGTCGAGGGAGGGGACCCACTGGATCAGCTGTTGGAAGACAGATGGTAGCCTCCCGTCAAAGCCATCCAGCGTGTTCATTAACCTTGGGTTGTTTTACCTCGGAGCTGCACTTTTTTGCACACAATGGGTTAAATGGCCAGTTCACAAGGACCTCGAGTGCTCACAGAAGTTGGGGGAGGGGACCCACTGTATCAGCTGTTGGAAGACAGATGGTAGCCTCCCGTCAAAGCCATCCAGCGTGTTCTTTAACCTTGGGTTGTTTTACCTCGGAGCGGCACTTTTTTGCACACAATGGGTTAAATGGACAGTTCACAAGGACCCCGAGTGCTCACAGAAGGTCGGGGGAGGGGATCCACTGGATCAGCTGTTGGAAGACAGATGGTAGCCTCCCGTCAAGGCCATTTAGCGTGTTTTTAACCTTGGGTTGTTTAACCTCGGAGCGGCACTTTTTTGCACACAATGGGTTAAATGGCCAGGTCACAAGGACCCCGAGTGCTCAGAGAAGGTCGGGGGAGGGGACCCACTGGATCAGCTGTTGGAAGACAGATGGTAGCCTCCCGTCAAGGCCATTTAGCGTGTTCTTTAACCTTGGGTTGTTTTACCTCGGAGCCGCAATTTTTTGCACACAATGGGTTAAATGGCCAGTTCACAAGGACCCCGAGTGCTCACAGAAGATCGGGGGAGGGGACCCACTGTATCAGCTGTTGGAAGACAGATGGTAGCCTCCCGTCAAAGCCATCCAGCGTGTTCTTTAACCTTGGGTTGTTTTACCTCGGAGCGGCACTTTTTTGCACACAATGGGTTAAATGGCCAGTTCACAAGGACCCCGAGTGCTCACAGAAGGTCGGGGGAGGGGATCCACTGGATCAGCTGTTGGAAGACAGATGGTAGCCTCCCGTCAAGGCCATTTAGCGTGTTTTTAACCTTGGGTTGTTTAACCTCGGAGCGGCACTTTTTTGCACACAATGGGTTAAATGGCCAGGTCACAAGGACCCCGAGTGCTCAGAGAAGGTCGGGGGAGGGGACCCACTGGATCAGCTGTTGGAAGACAGATGGTAGCCTCCCGTCAAGGCCATTTAGCGTGTTCTTTAACCTTGGGTTGTTTTACCTCGGAGCCGCAATTTTTTGCACACAATGGGTTAAATGGCCAGTTCACAAGGACCCCGAGTGCTCACAGAAGATCGGGGGAGGGGACCCACTGTATCAGCTGTTGGAAGACAGATGGTAGCCTCCCGTCAAAGCCATCCAGCGTGTTCTTTAACCTTGGGTTGTTTTACCTCGGAGCTGCATTTTTTTGCACACAATGGGTTAAATGGCCAGGTCACAAGGACCCCGAGTGCTCACAGAAGATCGGGGGAGGGGACCCACTGTATCAGCTGTTGGAAGACAGATGGTAGCCTCCCGTCAAAGCCATCCAGCGTGTTCTTTAACCTTGGGTTGTTTTACCTCGGAGCCGCAATTTTTTGCACACAATGGGTTAAATGGACAGTTCACAAGGACCCCGAGTGCTCACAGAAGATCGGGGGAGGGGACCCACCGTATCAGCTGTTGGAAGACAGATGGTAGCCTCCCGTCAAAGCCATCCAGCGTGTTCTTTAACCTTGGGTTGTTTTACCTCGGAGCGGCACTTTTTTGCACACAATGGGTTAAATGGCCAGTTCACAAGGACCCCGAGTGCTCACAGAAGGTCGGGGGAGGGGATCCACTGGATCAGCTGTTGGAAGACAGATGGTAGCCTCCCGTCAAGGCCATTTAGCGTGTTTTTAACCTTGGGTTGTTTAACCTCGGAGCGGCACTTTTTTGCACACAATGGGTTAAATGGCCAGGTCACAAGGACCCCGAGTGCTCAGAGAAGGTCGGGGGAGGGGACCCACTGGATCAGCTGTTGGAAGACAGATGGTAGCCTCCCGTCAAGGCCATTTAGCGTGTTCTTTAACCTTGGGTTGTTTTACCTCGGAGCCGCAATTTTTTGCACACAATGGGTTAAATGGCCAGTTCACAAGGACCCCGAGTGCTCACAGAAGATCGGGGGAGGGGACCCACTGTATCAGCTGTTGGAAGACAGATGGTAGCCTCCCGTCAAAGCCATCCAGCGTGTTCTTTAACCTTGGGTTGTTTTACCTCGGAGCGGCATTTTTTTGCACACAATGGGTTAAATGGCCAGGTCACAAGGACCCCGAGTGCTCAGAGAAGGTCGGGGGAGGGGACCCACTGGATCAGCTGTTGGAAGACAAATGGTAGCCTCCCGTCAAGGCCATTCAGCGTGTTCTTTAACTTTGGGTTGTTTTACCTCGGAGCGGCACTTTTTTGCACACAATGGGTTAAATGGACAGTTCACAAGGACCCCGAGTGCTCACAGAAGGTCGGGGGAGGGAACCCACTGGATCAGCTGTTGGAAGACAGATGGTAGCCTCCCGTCAAAGCCATCCAGCGTGTTCTTTAACCTTGGGTTGTTTTACCTCGGAGCGGCACTTTTTTGCACACAATGGGTTAAATGGCCAGTTCACAAGGACCCCGAGTGCTCACAGAAGATCGGGAGAGGGGACCCACTGTATCAGCTGTTGGAAGACAGATGGTAGCCTCCCGTCAAAGCCATCCAACGTGTTCTTTAACCTTGGATTGTTTTACCTCGGAGCGGCACTTTTTTGCACACCATGGGTTAAATGGCCAGTTCACAAGGACCCCGAGTGCTCACAGAAGATCGGGGGAGGGGACCCACTGTATCAGCTGTTGGAAGACAGATGGTATCCTCCCGTCAAAGCCATCCAGCGTGTTCTTTAACCTTGGGTTGTTTTACCTCGGAGCGGCACTTTTTTGCACACCATGGGTTAAATGGCCTGGTCACAAGGATCCCGAGTGCTCAGAGAAGGTCGGGGGAGGGGACCCACTGGAACAGCTGTTGGAAGACAGATGGTAGCCTCCCGTCAAGACCATCCAACGTGTTCTTTAATGTTGGGTTATTTTACCACTGAGCGGCACTTTTTGCACACCATGGGCTAAATGGCCAGGTCACATGGAGACAGATGGTAGCAAAATGTCAAGGCCATTCAGCGTGTTCTTTAACGTGCACAGGGTATGGCTCTCCCGTGCACGGGGCCATGGTTTAACGTCGAATGCGACGGACGGCGGCCTTTCCAAGCCCATCGGTGTCTCCTACTGACCTTGGGCAGGGCGGGGAATTTTGCGGAGATAAATCTCAACGCTGACCCAGCTGGGACTTGAACCTGGGAATTACAGATTACGAGCCTAGCGCGCTACCAACTGAGCCACCCCGCCCCTTGTTAGGCAGGTCTAAAGAGCTAGGGGCTTATAGGAGGAGCATGACCATGCATTAAAGACACTAGAATAGCGAGCTGAATGGAATGGAAATTCTCACTGCATTGCTCTCTTTGATACTGCAAACATATTAGAAAAGATATATGTTACCGCTAAAGCTGGGCGGGGGTGGCTCAGTCGGTAGCGCGCCAGGCTCGTAATCTGTAGTTCCCAGGTTCGAGTCCCTGCTGGGTCAGCGTTGAGATTTATCTCCGCAAAATTCCCCGCCCTGCCCACGGTCAGTAGGGGACACCGATGGGCTTGGAAAGGCCGCCGTCCGTCGGATGGAACGTTAAGCCGTGACCCCGTGTGCGGGAGAGCCATACCCTGTGCACGTTAAAGAACACACTGGATGGCCTTGACGGGAGACTACCATCTGTCTGCCAACAGCTGTTCCAGTGGGTCCCGTCCCCCAACCTTCTCTGAGCCTTCGGGGTCCATGTGACCTGGCCATTTAGCCCATGGTGTGCAAAAAGTGCCGCTCAGAGGTAAAATAACCCAACATTAAAGAACACGTTGGATGGCCTTGACGGGAGGCTACCATCTGTCTCCCAACAGCTGTTCCAGTGGGTCCCCTCCCCCAACCTTCTCTGAGCCTTCGGGGTCCTTGTGACCTGGCCATTTAGCCCATGGTGTGCAAAAAAGTGCCGCTCAGAGGTAAAACAACCCAACCCAACATAACTACATGCTCTTTTCACATGACTCAGAAGTAAAACAACCCAACCCACTTACAGCAGAAGGTAATATTTTAAGACTACACCTATCCCTCAATTTACACGGTACTCAGTTCACACAATTTTGGCTTTGCACTGTCAAAAAATGCAACCAGTTTCGATTTACACGGTACTGACTGAGATTTCCTTTCAATGTACGTCTCAGTCAGTACCGTGTAAATCGAAACTGGTTGCATTTTTTGACCGTGCAAAGCCAAAATTGTGTGAACTGAGTACCGTGTAAATCGAGGGATAGGTGTATATCATCTTTCGTTGTAAGGGAATATTTAACTTCTGAATTACACAATCCTTTTAGCAGACCAAATTGTATTCTTTTAATTTTATTTAATTCTGTCTTATAGGCTGTTCCATAAATTGTTATCCCATACCTAATTATAGATTCAAAAAGTGCTTTATATACTAAAATAGTTATCTGTGTATCAACAAACATGTTAAGTTTCCTAATTTTAAATGCTACAAATCGTAGTCTTGAACACATCCAATCAATATGGAGCGTGTGCAGTAACTGCACACGCTCCAGTTTGCTGTGAACGGTAACTGGAGCCGTGTACAGTTGCTGTGAACGGTAACTGGAGCCGTGTACAGTTGCTGTACACGCTCCAGATACTTTTTCTGAATTCTGTAATCTACCATAGTGTTCGAATACTTTTTTGAGCGACTGTACCAAAAAAATAACCTAAACCCTTTGATAATTTTCCAGCTAATCATCACTATATACTTCAGAGCCCCCTCCCCCCCTCCCCCCCTTTCAGCCACTTTAAATTCCCTCCTCCCCACCTCCTGACCCTGACTAATGGCAGGCCTGCATTTGACAGGTTTAGCCTCTGACGTCACAACACGCTGAGCCGATGGATTGGCCGCGTCTGCAGATGACAGACCGCAAATTGCTGCCTCCCTCTGCTGCTGGAGTATCGACCGGAAGCCCCGCCCACTGACCGGGGCTGCACAGACGGTACCGCAGCGCCACCTCACGGTCAACAAGCTCAGGCCTCGTCGACGCAACGGGTTCTGAAAAGCTAATTCTGAAAGATACACGAAATTTCTTATATTTGGGTTGCGTAGTTTTACCGCTGAGCGGCACTCTTTTTATACACCATGGGCTAAATGGCCAGGTCACAAGAACCCCGAGTGCTCAAAGAAGGTCGGGGGAGGGGACCCACTGGAACAGCAGTTGAGAGACAGATGGTAGCCTATCGTGAAGGCCATCCAGCGTGTTCTTTAACGTTTGCGTTGTTCTCTGAGCGGCACTTTTTTGCACACCATGGGCTAAATGGCCAGGTCACATGAACCCCGAAGGCTCAGAGAAGGTTGGGGTAGGAACTGGAACAGCTGTTGGGAGACAGATGGTAGCCTCCCGTCAAGGCCATCCAGTGTGTTCTTTAACGTGCACAGGGTATGGCTCTCCCACATACGGGACCACGGCTTAACCATACGGAGCCACGGCTTAACCATACGGAGCCACGGCTTATCCGACGGACGGCGGCCTTTCCAAGCCCATCGGTGTCCCCTACTTACCGTGGGTAGGGCGGGGAATTTTGCGGAGATAAATCTCAACGCTGATCCAGCTGGGACTTGAACCTGGGAACTACAGGTTACGAGCCTGGCGCGCTACCGACTGAGCTACCCCCGCCCCCGAAATTTCTTATATAAAAAGTTCTATAGCAAAGTGTTTATAAGGAGTCATAGAGAAGATTTAAAGCTATTCAAATATCGATTTTTTTTCGAAAATATTATTGCAGTTTTTGTAGGGTTTGGAAAGTTGAAATGTTTATTATTTTGATATCCATAAATTAAGGAATAACCTTATGTTATGTCAATGGGAAGCTAACGCCAAAGCTCTATAACTTTTGAAATAAGCTTTTTCGTTTTCGAAAATGTGATAGCAGATAAAGATCTCAATCAAATATATCAATATCTCGATTTTCAACAATAGTCGTTCAGTATTTAATGAAAGCTCTCTATAATAACACTGAGTCGTGTGTGAGAGTTGGTAAGGCTTGTAGAATTGGTTTAGCATTACTTCTGGTGTTCAACAAGGATGCATTTTGTCTCCTTTTCTCTTTAGCTTGGTTATTGATTATGTTATGCGAAATTCACTTCAAGGGAAAGATTTTGGCCTTAAATGGGCTGGAGATAGGAAAATTTCTGATTTAGATTATGCTGATGATTTAGCCCTTTTGGCAAATGATGTTGATGAGATGAACTCTTTCATTCGAGCTGTTGATGAGACTGGTAGTAGAGTAGGTTTGGTTATAAACAGAGAGAAAACTAAAGTGATGAAAATTGGTCGGGTAGGCTGTGATTCAGTTAATCTGAATGGTTGCAGTCTTGAGCAGGTGTCACAGTTTAATTACCTTGGGAGCTGCGTAACTGATAATGGTGATGTGCGGCATGAGATTAACAGACGAATAGGGATTGCTGCCGGGACTTTTAGAATCTATGGAGATTGTGGAGAAATAGGCGTATACACCTAAAGACTAAAATTAGACTATATAATAGTTTGGTTCTTTCTAGGGTTAGTTATGGTAGTGAAACTTGGACGCTGTGTAAACAAGATAACAGGAAACTAGATGCTTTTGATTCTAGATGCTTACGCAGTATCTTGGGTATTAGGTGGTTCAACTTTGTAACTAATGATGAGGTTAGGCAAAGGAGTTTGCAACCTCCTTTAAGCAGCATATTGTGCAGAGAGAGACTCCGTTGGTTTGGCCATGTTGCCCGTATGAATAATTATAGATTGGTGAATAGGGTTATGAACAGTGTGCCTAAAGGCCTCAGAAAGAAGGGGAGACCTAGGATGCGGTGGGCAGACAATGTCAAACAGGACCTTGTTAGAATTGGTGTGCAGTGGCCAGATGCAGTAGATGTAGCTCAGGAGAGATATGCTTGGTGAACTAAATTGCATGGTCTGGTTGGATCTCCGTAGCTCATGGCTGCTTGATGATGATGAGACACTGATTTCCATAAATTAAGGAAAATCTTTATGTTAAGTCAATGGGAAGCTAACGGCAAAACATTGTCAGTGTTAAGAAACATACAAAACTGAAGAATAGTGAAAGAATTCTTTACATAAAGTTCTAAAATGCAAACATATTTTATTAAAACACTCTGATGCAGTACTTATTACTAAGTTTTAATTAACTTCTGAAGTCAATTTTTGTGGCTGGCTTTGTTATCTTAGCGATATATCCATAAAATGATAACTCATTAAATACTATATATGATAACTCATTAAATACTGAACGAATATTGTTGAAAATCGAGATATTGATTTATTTGATTGAGATCTTTATCTGCAATCACATTCTTCAAAACAAAAAAAAAAACTTATTTTACAAGTTATAGAGCTTTCTTTCCCATTCATTTAACACAGGGCTTGTCATGTCCCTCGAATTTTATATTTATTTATTTATTGTATATTTTTGTTGTATGATATTGTTGTATATATATTTTTGTGCCAATCAATGTTGTTTTCGGGTCTGAAGCTGCTCCGTGTAAGTTAAGTGGTGACGAATGCCAGCAGTTGTTTATGCCGTATATGACTAACTAGCCTGCGGCGTGAAGTCCGCGCACGAGGCTAGGGGTTGGGTTGGGTTGTTTTACCTCTGAGCGGCACTTTTTTGCACACATGGGCTAAATGGCCAGGTCACATGGACCCCGAAGTCTCAGAGAAGGTTGGGGCAGGGGACCCACTGGAACAGCTGTTGGGAGACAGATGGTAGCCTCCCGTCAAGGCCATCCAGCGTGTTCTTTAACGTTGGGTTGTTTTACCTCTGAGGTGCACTTTTTTGCACACAATGGGCTAAATGGCCAGGTCACAAGAACCCCGAAGGATCAGAGAAGATTGGGGGAGGGGACCCACTGGAACAGCTGTTGGGAGATCAGATGGTATCCTCCCGTCAAGGCCATCCAGCGTGTTCTTTAACGTGCACAGGGTATGTCTCTCCCGCACACGGGGCCACGGCTTAACGTCCCATCCGACGGACGGCGGCCTTTCCAAGCCCACTGGTGTCCCCTACTGACCGTGGGCAGGGCGGGGAATTTTGCGGAGATCCGTCCCATGGCCGAGTGGTTAGCGCGCTTGGCTACTGATCTAAGGGACCTGGGTTCGAGCCCCGGGTAAGGCATGGCTGTTTGTGTCGTTTTTCTGCTGAGGTCCTGCCATCCTCTCAGACCTTCTACTATGGCATATAAACTGACAGGCTCCTGTCAGACCTCTGTGGCAAGCAGCTGCTTGAGGGGGTATTTATTTTTTTTTATTAGATCACAACTCTGACCCAGCTGGGACTCGAACCCGGCGCGCTACCGACTGAGCCACCCCCGCCCCATCATTGTAAGGAAATCTATCTAAAGACATCTTGATAAAACAAAGACTGTTTTGAATAGACAGAGAGATCTGGCTTTTATAGACTGAAATTTTCAGACTAGTATAAAATAGTGGCGACATTATGGCAACCTGTATAGCATTAATTAAGCTTCTGCAATTCCGATATTCCCTCCGAAATTCAACTATTTAATAAATTATTGTAATTCTGACTTACTAGCCGTCCCATGGCCGAGTGGTTAGCGCGCTTGGCTACTGATCTAAGGGACCTGGGTTCGAGCCCCGGGTAAGGCATGGATGTGTGTGTGTCGTTTTTTTAGAGAAGAACTAATTAACGTAAGCAAAATAATCAGATTTTTCCCAGTTCCAGAAGAATTAACCTGAATTCTGACTCTGTAAATTCCAATACCGCTCAGAAGCTTCGCATCAGCAGAAAACAAAATTCGTTGTTATGGCAACCAAAGAATGTTAAAATCGAGTGAATGATCCAAGAAATGGATGAAGATGGGGTCGCGATGTCCGAAGATCAATCGACCGTTCAACGATGTCCCTCACTGTAGGACTATTCGATATGAATATTCCACGGGATTTGAATATTGAAATCAAAGAATATTCCAATATCCACGAAATGAGTGTTCAAATCAAGACATCGTCTAGATATGAACATTGCACAATGGAATATTCCAAAGATATATCAGATCTTGCTATCTAATTGACTAACCCGCATCCTGCAACCTCCCTCCTTCAGTTCTCCAATCCAGAAATACTATAACCTCGTCTCCTAACTCTCCATAAAAATCATATCACCTTTCCATATACTAGAATCATATGCGAAACCAGAGCAATATTGGCGACATTATGGCAACCTGTATTACATTAATTAAGCTTCTGCAATTCCGATATTCCCTCCGAAATTCAACTATTATTTAATAAATTATTGTAATTTTGAATTTCTAGCCGTCCCATGGCCGAGTGGTTAGCGCGCTTGGCTACTGATCTAAGGGACCTGGGTTCGAGCCCCGGGTAAGGCATGGACGTTTGTGTTGTTTTTCTGCTGAGGTCCTGCCATCCTCTCAGACCTTCTACTATGGCATATAAACTGACAGGCTCCTGTCAGACCTCTGTGGCAAGCAGATGCTTGAAGGGGTACCATCTGCTTGAAGGGGTACCAGCTGCTTGAAGGGGTACCTTGAAGAGTAACCATCTTCACTGTAATTAGTAACTAGGGTAGTATTAAGTTACCTATGAAATATTAAGTCACAGAAAATGAGCGAATTATTTTTCCTGTTAGATGATCCAGTTATGTTCACCAAATATTGTGCTTTGGATCCGCAATATCCAATGAATGTAACCAAGTTTGCGGGTTTTTTAGTTCAGACTTCGCACTGCCCAAAATGCGACTGTTAAAACAGCCTGTGTGCGACTCACTTTTTATAGAAATCACAACAATGCATTTTCCTCGACTGTTGCCACATTTCGATTAGTAATGTTTAAACGGTTGCCAAACCATTGTGACGTCATTCAAATATGACGCTGTCGCCAAGAACAGGACGATTGTTTCTACTGTTGCCAGACTCCCGACTAGGATAGTTTAGTTCTTCCGCTGTTACCATCGTGAAGATTGGCTGCAGTAGATTTTCATCACGACTTTGTTTTGAAATTGTGGGCGAGTGGTTAGCACGCTTGGCTACTGATCTAAGGGACCTGGGTTCGAGCCCCGGGTAAGGCATGAATGCATGTGTCGTTTTTCTGTTGAGGTCTCGCCATCCTCTCAGATTTACTACTATGGTATATAAACTGACAGGCTCCTGTCAGACCTCTGTGGCAAGCAGCTGCTTGAGGGGGTATTAATTATAACGCGTATGAATATAAAATGCAATGAATATGGAGCGTGTGCAGTTACCCTTCACAGCAAACTGGAGCGGTTGCGGTTAATGTTCACAGCACATTGGATCGTGTGAGCTCACAAAAACCTGGATCGTGTGAGCCCACTCACAGAAATATTGAGCGTGTGCAGTTACCATTCACAGCAAACTAGAGCGGTTGCTGTTAATGTTCACAGCACATTGGATCGTGTGAGCTCACAAAACCCTGGATCGTGTGAGCCCACTCACAGAAATATTGAGCGCGTGCAGTTACCGTTCACAGCAAACTGGAGCGTGTGCAGTAACTGCACACGCTCCAGTTTGCTGTAAACGGTAACTGGAGCGTGTACAGTTGCTGTACACGCTCCAGTTACCGTTTTCTTTTTATATAATTTTATTATATAAAAAGATATTTTTTCTGAATTCTGCAATCCACCATAGTGTTCGAATACTTTTTTAATATATATAATGCGTGGTTAGCACGCTTGGCTACTGATCTAAGCGACCAAGGGTTCGAGCCCCGGGTAAGGCATGAATGCATGTGTCGTTTTTCTGTTGAGATCTCGCCATCCTCGCATTTTCTCTATGTTCTATTGTATTGGCATGCTCCTCTCCGACCTCTGTGGCGAGCAGCTGCTTGAGGGGGTATTCATTTATTTTTCATTTACAATGAAACCTCCCTAAAACGGACAGTCCTGTTTGTTGAAATTTTCGGTCGGGTTACTACATGAAGTATTAGAAATTATGTAATTTAATTAAAAAACACTAAAAAATGCATTTTGGAGTTCCAAAATATTAAGAATTGCATATGGGAATTATAAAATATTCATCCTCCTCCTCCTCAAGCAGCCATGGGCTACGGAGGTCCAACCAGACCGCGCAGTTTAATTCTCCAAGCATTTCTGTCCTGAGCTACATCTACTGCATCAGGCCACTGAACATCAATTCTAACAAGGTCCTGTTTGACATTTTTTGCCCACCGCATCCTAGCTCTCCCCTTCCTTCTGAGGCCTCTATAGGCACACTATTCTTAACCCTATTCGCCAATCTATAATTATTCATACGGGCAACATGGCCAAACCAGCGGAGTCTCTCTCTGCACAATATGCTGCTTAAAGGAGGTTGCAGACTCCTTTGCCTAACCTCATCATTAGTTACAAAGTTAAACCACCTAATACCCAAGATACTGCGTAAGCATCTGGAATCAAAAGCATCTAGTTTCCTGTTATCTTGTTTACAAAGTGTCCAAGTTTCACTACCATAACTAACCCTAGAAAGAACCAAATTATTATACAGTCTAATTTTAGTCTTTAGGTGTATACGCCTATTTATCCACACTCTCCATAGGTTCTTAAAAGTCCCGGCAGCAATCCCTATTCGTCTGTTAATCTCATGCCGCACATCACCATTATCTGTTACATAGCTCCCAAGATAATTAAACTGTGACACCTGCTCAAGACTGCAACCATTCAGATTAACTGAATCACAGCCTGCCTGACCAATTTTCATCACTTTAGTTTTCTCTCTGTTTATAACCAAACCTACTCTACTACCAGTCTCATCAACAGCTCGAATGAAAGAGTTCATCTCATCAACATCATTTGCCAAAAGGGCTAAATCATCAGCATAATCTAAATCAGAAATTTTCATATCTCCAGCCCATTAAAGGCCAAAATCTCTAAGCATTTCCGTAGTAATTTCATCTACCCCTGGGGATTTATGAAGTTTAAGTTTAGAAACAGCCAAAATAACTTCAGATTGTGTTATAAATAAATAAATACCCCCTCAAGCAGCTGCTTGCCACAGAGGTCTGACAGGAGCCTGTCAGTTTATATGCCATAGTAGAAGGTCTGAGAGGATTGCAAGCCCTCAGCAGAAAAACGACACAAACAGCCATGCCTTACTCGGGGCTCGAACCCAGGTCCCTTAGATCAGTAGCGAAGCGCGCTAACCACTCGGCCATGGGACGGCAAAAATAAATAATTCCTGCAGTTCCTTCTTTCTTAAATAAGCTCAAGTGCCTTATCACTTAAATAATTCTGTCTCCTCTGCTCCTTTTTTCCTAAAAGAATACTGTTAGTTTCCAAAAAAGCCTGTTTAACCCTTTCGCTACCGTTCCGGCCGTCCCGGCCGAATCCCTTTCGCTACCATACCGCCCCATCGGCCGGGAGAAGGTAGGTTGAACGGGTGAACTCTCCCTCCCCTCTTTGTGCATCTCCCTCTCAGAGGGGGGTGGGGGTGGCTCAGTCGGTAGCGCGCCAGGCTCGTAATCTGTAGTTCCCAGGTTCGAGTCCCAGCTGGGTCAGCGTTGAGATTTATCTCCGCAAAATTCCCCACCCTTCCCAAGGTCAGTAGGGGACACCGATGAGCTTGGAAAGGCCGCCGTCCGTCGGATGGGACGTTAAGCCGTGGTCCCGTGTGCGGGAGAGCCATACCCTGTGCACGTTAAAGAACACGCTGGATGGCCCTGACGGGAGGCTACCATCTGTCTCCCAACAGCTGTTCTAGTAGGTTTCCTCCCCCAACCTTCTCTGAGCCTTCGGGGTCCATGTGACCTGGCCATTTAGCCCATGGTGTGCAAAAAAGTGCCGCTCAGAGGTAAAACAACCCAACCCAACAACCCTCTCAGAGGGTTCAAACGACCATCAATTAACATCTAAATGACAAACTGCTTGCATCCCTCCAGGCAACAAGGGGACTCTAAGTGTCGACTGCAGAATGTGGTGTGTTTATTTCGTTCTTATAACTTGCATTTCAGCACAAAGCAAAGGAAAGATGGAATGATTCTTTCGGATTTGAAGGGGAGATCAAAAAGTGTTAGGACTGAATAATAACTTCATGCATTGATAGGTTCTCAACAGAAAGTAGAAACAGTTGAAATAATTAAATGTTTGATCAAGAGGGAATCAATTCACAACTCTACAATTTCTTAAAAGCGCTTTTTATAGAAAAATGTGATTATTGGCAATCACATTTGAAGATCTGACTGCGGTCTGCCTAAATATCTACTTTTGATATTTTTAATATTTAATGAGTTATAAAATCTGGAATATTTAACATTAACTTACCTTGTTAACCAAAATTCATTCAAAATTCATATAATGTTCAATCATTACATATGCAGCTAAAATATACATTTTACTAAAGTTTACAGAATGTTTCTTTTTCGTTTTAATATGTTGCAATAATTTTTCAGATTTTGAGTACATTTTCCAGCTTACAAAATTATTTCGATTTTGAACGATTATTTGTGAATAATTCAACATTTAAAGAGATTTGATAGAGACCTCAAGTATAACTATAGTCATATTTTGTCCATATTAATATTACTTAAGAGTTGGGTTGGGTTGTTTTACCTCTGAGCGGCACTTTTTTGCACACCATGGGCTAAATGGCCAGGTCACAAGGACCCCGAAGGCTCAGAGAAGGTTGGGGGAGGCGACTCACTGGAACAGCTGTTGGAAGACAGATGGTAGCCTTCCGTCAAGGCCATCCAGCGTGTTCTTTAACGTTGGGTTGTTTTACCTCTGAGCGGCACTTTTTTGCACACCATGGGCTAAATGGCCAGGTCAGATGGACCCCGAAGGCTCAGAGAAGGTTGGGGGAGGGGATCCACTGGAACAACTGTTGGGAGACAGATGGTAGCCTCCCGTCAAGGCCATCCAGCGTGTTCTTTAACGTGCACAAGGTATGGCTCTCCCGCACACGGGGCCACGGCTTAACGTTCCATCCGACGGACGGCGGCCTTTCCAAGCCCATCGGTGTCCCCTACTGACTGTGGGCAGGGCGGGGATTTTTGCGGAGATAAATCTCAACGCTGACCCAGCTGGGACTCGAACCTGGGAACTATAGATTACGAGCCTGGCGCGCTACCAACTGAGCCACCCCCGCCACTATTACTTAAGAAGTTACTAATATCTGAATATGACTCCATATTCAAATAACATGAAACGTTTTTTCTGTTCTGTTCCTACGTATAGATATAATGCTTAGACAACGATATAAAAGAATTTCCACATTTTATAAACAGAATGCTAACTTTTGAAGCTTTCTAACTTGAAATATAAGACTTTATGGTAAAATGCTACAACAAAACAAAAAAAAATGAAGATCTACATTTAGTGGAGCTAATTCTTAAATTTCAATAATATTCTCTTATTATTTAAGTAGTTGCATATGCTGGAATATTTAACAGAAGCAATGCGTAAGGAACTTATATAATCTTTACTAATAGAGCAATAATTATTTATAGAAACTTCCAAAATAAACAATTATTTGATGAAACTGGTTACATATTTGTTTCATATTATTTTTCATTCATTTTCATTTATTACTGGGATCGAGGGGAGGGCATGTCCCTCTTTCCCTCACCTTCAGAATGTTACTAACCGGTTTGGAGATGAAAATAATATGAAACAAATACGCAACACGATTTTTCAAAAGAATTTTAAGTTGGGTTGTTTTATCTCTGAGCGGCACTTTTTTACACACCATGGGCTAAATGGCCAGGTCACATGGACCCCGAAGGCTCAGAGAAGGTTGGGGGAGGGGACCCACTGGAACAGCTGTTGGGAGACAGATGGTAGCCTCCCGTCAAGGCCATCCAGCGTGTTCTTTAACGTGCACAGGGTATGGCTCTCCCGCACACGGGGCCACGGCTTAATGTCCCATCCGACGGACGGCGGCCTTTCCAAGCCCATCGGTGTTCCCTACTGACCGTGGGCAGGGCGCGGAGTTTTGCGGAGATAAATCTCAACGCTGACCCAGCTGGGACTCGAACCTGGGAACTACAGATTACAAGAATTTTTAGACCACTGCAACGGAGTGGCAATTTCATACTGAAACACCAATTCAGTTATTTTTCATTTTTTATTTCTTTTCCGATTCGATCCAGTTAATTGCTCTTCCCATATTTTTTTTTCTAGATCCGACCTATATAAAATTATTATATAGTTTTAAAGTACTTCTGGAATAGATTTCTGATACAATGAGATTGTTAAATATTTAAATTTCTATAACCCTTAAAATATTGAGTGAATTATGTTGAAAATATGGAATTAAAGAGTCACGTGTTATGATGACTAATTTATCTTCAATAAAACACTTTACACTAAAATTTTACATTACCTACGAATATGCTTTCTTTTCAAGTCATGAAATGCTCTTTCTAAATCGGCAATGGATATATTACTGCAAATGGCGACATTCCGAAAAGTTCCAACCCACTTTTCCTACACCAATCCACTTTTTATTCGATACTAACCAAGGCCTATGGAAATATGTTATATATAACATAAGTGTTGTGCGAACATGCCGAAAACGTGCTCCAAGAAAATTCTCTCATAAAGCTTAGGTAGTTAGTATTATTTATAGCACTCTAAAAATAAATAAAATATTAAATTATTAGAGCAGCCTGTCACAGAGATGTGAGAGAAGCCTATTAGTACGCATAATACACTATGGAAAAGAACTGGGATGAAGGCGAAACATCAGTAGAAAGACATCACAGAAAAAGAAAGATCCATGCCTCATCAGGGATTCGAACCCACGTCCCGTTGGTTATTAGCTACGCGCACTTCAGTAATAATGAAAATTCAAGGATGAAAAGTTATTATACCCTAATAAATGATTGTACGATGTGCAAATTCGTGTACAGTAGCTCAAAAAAGTATCCGAACACTACGGTTGATTACAAAATTCATAAAAAATATCTGGCAACGATTTTTTTAGAAATTAGTGATCTGGCAACCTTCACGTGACACGAAGGTTGCCAGATCACTAATTTCTAAAAAAATCGTTGCCAGATATTTTTTATGAATTTTGTAATCAACCGTAGTGTTCGGATACTTTTTTGAGCGACAGTACCTCTGATTAGGAACCAAGTAAATAGTAAAGAGACAAAGTTATTTTACGCAGCACTTGGGGTGGTTAAGTCTTAGGTTTAACCTCTAAGCTGCACCCTTTTCCACACAAAAGGCTAAATGGCCAAGTCAAAAGGGCTTACAGAAAGTTTTTGTAGGAGATCCACTGGGCAGCTATTAGTAAGAGACAGATGGTAATCTCCCGTCAAGAGAATTCAGTGCATTCTTTTACTTATATAGGGTATGGCGTTTTACCCACAGGTTAATGTCCCATCTGACGGACGGCAATCTTCAGAAGACCAACGGGGGTTAACGGGGGGTTAACGGAAGAAAATCTGAATGCAATCGATTTGGGAGTAGAAATTGGGAAAATAAAATATTGGGTCTGGAGCTCTGTCAAATGGATCAACCTGCTCCCTCCACACACACACACACACACAGACACCCCATGCTGTGAGGGGGGGGGGGGGGGGGGGGCAGAGACGTAACTAGCTATATTAGAGAGCCGTAACTGCTATCTATATTAGAGCCGTAACTGCTATGAAACTATATAGCGGTGCAATTTCTATTATTGCCAGAGTAAATAATAGAAATTGCACCACTATATAGTTTCATAGCAGTCTTTTTCTGAGACTCCTCATCTTGTATTTTTCTGAACCCCTCATTTTGTATTTTTATGCGTCCCTAATCCTGTGCGCCCGAGGCTAATGCTTTACTTGCCTCACCGTTGTTACGGCCTTGGTATTTCTGGGGAGAGCTGAAAAGGTACCATATTGATTTTCATGGGTTTGGGTTGGGTTGTTTTACCTCTGAGCGGCACTTTTTTGCACACCATGGGCTAAATGGCCAGGTCACATGGACCCCGAAGGCTCAGAGAAGGTTGGGGGAGGGGACCCACTGGAACAGCTGTTGGGAGGCAGATGGTAGCCTCCCGTCAAGGCCATCCGGCGTGTTCTTTAACGTGCACAGGGTATGGCTCTCCCGCACACTGGGCCACGGCTTAACGTCCCACCCGACGGACGGCGGCCTTTCCAAGCCCATCGGTGTCCCCTACTGACCGTGGGCAGGGCGGGGAATTTTGCGGAGATAAATCTCAACGCTGACCCAGCTGGGACTCGAACCTGGGAACTACAGATTACGAGCCTGGCGCGCTACCGACTGAGCCACCCCCGCCCCTGATTTTCATGTACCGTACACATACTTTGGAATAATACTCTTTGAAAGATCTCTTCCAAGGTGAGAAAAATCATGCGCTGCCCTTTTCGGTAAGAATAATTTCTGTCAAAACACTGGAATCACATACATCGCCTCTGGAGAATATAGGGGGGCGGGGGTGGCTCAGTCGGTAGCGCGCCAGGCTCGTAATCTGTAGTTCCCAGGTTCGAGTCCCAGCTGGGTCAGCGTTGAGATTTATCTCCGCAAAATTCCCCGCCCTGACCATGGTCAGAAGGGGACACCGAAGGGCTTGGAAAGGACGCCGTCCATCGGATGGGGCGTTAAGACGTGGTCCCATATACGGGAGAGTTCATACTCTGTGCACGTTAAAGAACACGATGGATGGCCTTGACGGGAGGCTACCATCTGTCTCCCAACAGCTGTTCCAGTGGGTCCCCTGCCCCAACCTTCTCTGAGCCTTTGGGGTCCATGTGACCTGGCCATTTAGCCCATGGTGTGCAAAAAAGTGCCGCTCAGAGGTAAAACAACCCAATCCAAATCTGGAGAATATAGGATGTTCCTTTTCAAAGAGAACGAAATTTATCGTTTTCCAAATTTGTACTCTTTAACAGTGATAATTCGAACCAACAGATGATTTGGAAAATTTAAATAATAATATTTTATTAGTACTTACAAAGAAAAAAAAAATAAAATTAAAACGTTGGGTTTTCTCAGTGAATATGATAGTTTTCCGTGGGGGAGGAGTATATAAGTTCCGTACTGTAGCTTGGGATTACGGTTCGAAAAAATAGCAAAATTTGTTGAAAATCTTAGCAGAAGTGTTGTTTTAAAATCCATTTTATAAAATCACTCTACAGCAGATACCTTTATTTATAAATAAATAATAATAAATACCCCTTCAAGCAGCTGCTTGCTACAGAGGTCTGACAGGAGCCTGTCAGTTTATATGCCACAGTAGGAGATCTGAGAGGATGGCAGGACCTCAGCAGAAAAACAACACACACATCCATGCCTTATCTGGGGCTCGAACCCAGGTCCCTTAGATCAGTAGCCAAGCGCGCTAACCACTCGCCCATGGGACGGCTAAAAAATACCCCCTCAAGCAGCTGCTTGCCACAGAGGTCTGACAGGAGCCTGTCAGTTTATATGCCATAGTAGGAGATCTGAGAGGATGGCAGGACCTCAGCAGAAAAACGACACACACATCCATGCCTACTCCGGGGCTCGAACCCAGGTCCCTTAGATCAGTAGCCAGGCGTGCTAACCACTTGGCCACGGGACCTTTATTTAGTAGAGTATTTATTCTCAGTCGCACTCTTGTGAACACAATTAGCTAAATGCCAGGTAATAAGGATCTCAAAGGCTTATACATGGGTTGAATAAACAAGACTCTTTGGGCAGTTGTTAAGAGACAGATGGAAAGCTCCCTTCAAGGCCATCAATAAACGTGCACAGAGTGTGGTTTACCTCCACACGGACCACGGAGTTTCGTCGCAACCGCAGGAAGGCATCGTTCCAAGTCCATCGGTGGTGCTTTCTCACCAAATGAAGGGTTTGGATTTAATGGAAATAAAATCTCAACGCTGTTATATTTGGGACTCGAACCTGGAAACTATGGAGTAGAGGCTTCCAACACTACCAACTAAGCCAAACAGTCACCTTGCTACTTTTAGGCACTGATTTCCATGTTACTCCAGTTTTTACAACAAGCATTGTATAGCGCGCCAGGCTCGTAATCTGTAGTTCCCAGGTTCGAGTCCCAGATGGGTCAGCGTTGAGATTTATCTCCGCAAAAATTCTCCGTCCTGCCCACGGTCAGTAGGGGACACCGATGGTCTTGGAAAGGCCGCCGTCCGTCGGATGGGACGTTAAGCCGTGGCCCCGTGTGCGGGAGAGCCATACCCTGTGCACGTTAAAGAACACGCTGGATGGCCTTGACGGGAGGCTACCATCTGTCTCCCAACAGCTGTTCCAGTGGGTCCCCTCCCCCAACCTTTTCTGAGCCTTCGGGGTCCATGTGACCTGGCCATTTAGCCCACGGTGTGCAAAAAAGTGCCGCTCAGAGGTGAAACAACCCAACCCTGTCTGGAAGTTTAAGACAGGAAATTATAAATTCCCTACCAACGTAGCATGCCATACTTGACAATCTAGAAATAGCCCCCCCCCCCCTTCTCACAGCTTCCAGTAAGTTTGCCATAAAAGTCGTAGAAGGACATTAGTCAGCTCGAAATATACTTCGATATAAATTTCAACTAAATAACTTAGCTGATTGTTAGTAACATTTACAGAGAGGCAACATTGCCCCCCCTCCCTTCCCAAATAAGAAGAAAAATACATTTCGACATTCTGATAATAAAAAATCCTTAGATCGATAATTTTCGTAATTTTTCCATATAACTTACGAGAGAAGGAAATGGAAAACAATTAGCAACTAGAAGAATACATATCGCCTCTGTTGAAAAAGGGATACTCGTTTTCAAAAAGAATGAAGTTCATATTTTCGATCTTTACATTTCTCTCATATTAGAAATTTGATGTAATGGATGATTGGAAAAATGCAGGCATTAATATTTTATTAGTGAGTGGTTAGCACGCTTGACTACTGATCTAAGGGACCTGGGTTCGAGTCCCGGGTAAGGCATGACTGTTTGTGTCGTTTTTCTGCTGAGGTCCTGCCATCCTCTCAGATCTCCTACTGTGGCATATAAACTGACAGGCTCCTGTCAGACCTCTGTGGCAAGCAGCTGCTTGAGGGGGTATTTATTTTTTTATTTATTTTATACCTTTACACACGAATGGGGTTTCTCATTAAACAAAAAATTGCATTTTCCCAGCTATATTTTGGAAGCACGTTGTTTTGGGTTGTATAACCTCTGAGCGGCACTTTTTTGCACACCATGGGCTAAATGGCCAGGTCACAAGGACCCCGAAGGCTCAGAGAAGGTTGGGGGAGGGGACCCACTGGAACAGCTGTTGGGAGACAGATGGTAGCCTCCCGTCAAGGCCATCCAGCGTGTTCTTTAACGTGCACAGGGTATGGCTCTCCCACACACGGGACCACGGCTTAACGTCCCATCCGACGGACGGCGGCCTTTTCAAGCCCATCGATGTCCCCTACTGACCGTGGGCAGGGTGGGGAATTTTGCTTTGGAAGCACGAAGCAAATCATTGCTGCCAATGTAAACTGTGCAACCACTATAATCTATCATGCAAATTTCAAATTTCTATCATAAACATATCGTTGGCAATGTTTGTTAAATATTGTGGCATTTTCACACTTTTTCCACCATTTTAGGACGTTATTGAAATATTCGGGGAAAGTGCGATTGTAATATTTCATCAATACCTATCTAATCAAAAATAAAAAAATAATTTTTATCTAATCTTTTTCAAAAGCATAGAAATGCCAAAAAAATATGTAACATGTACATTTTGGGGGCAGGGAAGAATTCCCCAAACCTCCTCATTAAACGCCGCCACTGGGCGGGCAGTAACCAACTCTTAAAAACCGAACTCTTTATAACTGCGCAATAGTTCTCTTTGATTTCTCACAGCCTTTGTCAGGGGTGGTCGCTCTTCTGCTTGAGACCGCCACTGACACTGGATAATATTCCTAGATAAGTTGGGTTGGGTTGTTTTACCTCTGAGCGGCACTTTTTTGCACACCATGGGCTAAATGGCTAGGTCACATGGACCCCGAAGGCTCAGAGAAGGTTGGGGGAGGGGACCCACTGGAACAGCTGTTGGGAGACAGATGGTAGCCTCCCGTCAAGGTCATCCAGCGTGTTCTTTAACGTTGGGTTGTTTTACCTCTGAGCGGCACTTTTTTGCACACCATGGGCTAAATGGCCAGGTCACATGGACCCCGAAGGCTCAGAGAAGGTTGGGGGAGGGGACCCACTGGAACAGCTGTTGGGAGACAGATGGTAGCCTCCCGTCAAGGCCATCCAGCGTGTTCTTTAACGTGCACAGGGTATGTCTCTCCCGCACACGGGGCCACGGCTTAACGTCCCATCCGACGGACGGCGGCCTTTCCAAGCCCATCAGTGTCCCCTACTGACCGTGGGCAGGGCGGGGAATTTTTGCGGAGATAAATCTCAACGCTGACCCAGGTGGGACTCGAACCTGGGAACTACAGATTACGAGCCTGGCGCGCTACTAACTGAGCCACCCCCGCCCCCCTAGATAAGTAATTGTCGTTAATACCTCGTGTAAAAAATATTAATATCTATTGGGTTGTTCTACATCTTAGTGACACTTATGTGACTTACACTTTGTGAACATAATGGGCTAAATGACTTGGTCACAAGGACCCCAAGGGAGAGAAGGTTTGGGAAGGTGAATTGTTAGGAAAAGAATAGAAAGCCATCCAGCGTGTTCTTTAATGGGCACATGGTATGGCAGCTGACAAAATGAAGTTAATATAGAAAGAGTTGAGCGGCTTTGCCTCTGAGCGGTACATTCTTTTGCACACAATGGGGAGGCGGGGGTGGCTCAGTCGGTAGCGCGCCAGGCTCGTAATCTGTAGTTCCCAGGTTCGAGTCCCAGCTGGGTCAGCGTTGAGATTTATCTCCGCAAAATTCCCCGCCCTGCCCACGGTCAGTAGGGGACACCGATGGGCTTGGAATGGCCGCCGTCCGTCGGATGGGACGTTAAGCCGTGGCCCCGTGTGCGGGAGAGCCATACCCTGTGCACGTTAAAGAACACGCTGGATGGCCTTGACGGGAGGCTACCATCTGTCTCCCAACAGCTGTTCCAGTGGGTCCCCTCCCCCAACCTTTTCTGAGCCTTCGGGGTCCATGTGACCTGGCCATTTAGCCCACGGTGTGCAAAAAAGTGCCGCTCAGAGGTAAAACAACCCAAAACAACCCAACACACAATGGGCTAAATGGCCAGGTGACAAGGATCCCGAAGACTCGGAGAAGGTTGGGGGAGGGAACCCAGATGAAATCCTGTCAAAGCCATTTGGCAGGTTCTTTAACGTGCACAGAGTATGGCCCTCCAGCGCACGGTCCCACGGCTTAACGTCCCACAGACGGACGGCGACCTTTCCCCGCTCATTGGTGTCCCTTACTGACCGAGGGCAGGGTGGGAAATTTTGAAGACATAAATCTCAACATTGGATCAGCTGGTACTCGAACTGTAGATTACGAGCCTGATGCACTCTGAGTTGGGTTGGGTTGTTTTACCTCTGAGCGGCACTTTTTTGCACACCATGGGCTAAATGGCTAGGTCACATGGACCCCGAAGGCTCAGAGAAGGTTGGGGGAGGGGACCCACTGGAACAAGCTGTTGGGAGACATATGGTAGCCTCCCGTCAAGGCCATCCATCGTGTTCTTTAACGTTGGGTTGTTTTACCTCTGAGCGGCACTTTTTTGCACACCATGGGCTAAATGGCCAGGTCACATGGACCCCGAAGGCTCAGAGAAGGTTGGGGGAGGGGACCCACTGGAACAGCTGTTGGGAGACAGATGGTAGCCTCCCGTCAAGGCCATCCAGTGTGATCTTTAACGTTGGGTTGTTTTACCTCTGAGCGGCACTTTTTTGCACACCATGGGCTAAATGGCCAGGTCACATGGACCCCGAAGGCTCAGAGAAGGTTGGGGGAGGGGACCCACTGGAACAGCTGTTGGGAGACAGATGGTAGCCTTCCGTCAAGGCCATCCAGTGTGATCTTTAACGTTGGGTTGTTTTACCTCTGAGCGGCACTTTTTTGCACACCATGGGCTAAATGGCCAGGTCACATGGATCCCGAAGGCTCAGAGAAGGTTGGGGGAGGGGACCCACTGGAACAGCTGTTGGGAGACTGATGGTAGCCTCCCGTCAAGGCCATCCAGCGTGTTCTTTAACGTTGGGTTGTTTTACCTCTGAGCGGCACTTTTTTGCACACCATGGGCTAAATGGCCAGGTCACATGGACCCCGAAGGCTCAGAGAAGGTTGGGTGAGGGGACCCACTGGAACAGCTGTTGGGAGACAGATGGTAGCCTCCCGTCAAGGCCATCCAGCGTGTTCTTTAACGTGCACAGGGTATGGCTCTCCCGCACACGGGGACACGGCTTAACGTCTCATCCGACGGACGGCGGCCTTTCCAAACCCATCGGTGTCTCCTACTGACAGTGGGCAGGGCGGGGAATTTTGCGGAGATAAATCTCAACGCTGACCCAGCTGGGACTCGAACCTGGGAACTACAGATTACGAGCCTGGCGCGCTACCGACTGAGCCACCCTCGCCCCCTTGATGCACTCTGACTGAGCTACCCCTGTGCCATATGGGAAAAAAATCTACTAAACAAATTTAAAGCTTCATGATATATTTTGCGTTGCGTTGATTACTTTCCTGGTCCTATTTAAGGGTACTCTTTTAAAGAAGATGCAGGGTCGGCGTCAAAACTAATTCGATGTGCAGCATGCTATGTAGTAAGCATTTTTGAGGAGCCTATTACGATCTTAACCTATGAACCAAACTCTCAGGACTGCCTGTTAAACGTAAACTTAAAGGGATAAATATAGTCCATATATAAATGTGACGCACAAAAATTCAGTCTTGGTTACGACGACAGCTTCTACACGTACCAAACGATTATTGACTCGAACAAAAACGCAAATGAGTGTTGGAAAAATAAATCAATGATCCTGAAAACTGGGACAATGTGCCCAATAAAAAAGTAGCATTTTCATTGGCAATTGATAATTTAAATACCTCAGCTTATAGTACAGTCGCTCAAAAAAGTATCCGAACACTATTTACACTTTTTTGAGCGACTGTACACTGATCAAGAGAATAAAAACTTATTGTCAGTGCGTCAAAATCAGAAAATAAAAAAAATTACCCCTAGTTATATATAGGGGGGGACAAGGGGGCCAGGTTCCCTTGTCCTCGCCTATATCCGGTCCCGTGGCCGAGTGGTTAGCGTGCTTCCCTACTGATCAAATGGACTTTGGTTGTAGCCCCGAATAAGGCATGAATGTTTGTGTTGTTTTTCTGCTGAAGTTCTGCCATCCTCACAGATCTGCTGTGTCGTATTAAACTGACGGGCTCCTGTCGGACCTCTGTGGCAAGCATCTGTTTCAGGGAATATTTATTTTTATGTAGTTACCGAAATAAGTGCCAAACAGTAATAGCACAAGAATAGTTTTCATCACTTGTGGGGGCGGGGGTGGCTCAGTCGGTAGCGCGCCAGGCTCGTAATCTGTAGTTCCCAGGTTCGAGTCCCAGCTGGGTCAGCGTTGAGATTTATCTCCGCAAAATTTCCCCGCCCTGCCCACGGTCAGTAGGGGACACCGATGGGCTTGGAAAGACCGCCGTCCGTCGGATGGGACGTTAAGCCTTGGTCCCGTGTGCGGGTTGGGTTGGGTTGTTTTACCTCTGAGCGGCACTTTTTTGCACACCATGGGCTAAATGGCCAGGTCACATGGACCCCGAAGGCTCAGAGAAGGTTGGGGGAGGGGACCCACTGGAACAGCTGTTGGGAGACAGATGGTAGCCTCCCGTCAAGGCCATCCAGCGTGTTCTTTAACGTGCACAGGGTATGGCTCTCCCGCACACGGGGCCACGGCTTAACGTCCCATCCGACGGACGGCGGCCTTTCCAAGCCCATCGGTGTCCCCTACTGACCGTGGGCAGGGCGGGGAATTTTGCGCCCGTGTGCGGGAGAGCCATACCCTGTGCACGTTAAAGAACACGCTGGATGGCCTTGACGGGAGGCTACCATCTGTCTCCCAACAGCTGTTCCAGTGGGTCCCCTCCCCCAACCTTCTCTGAGCCTTCGGGGTCCATGTGACCTGGCCATTTAGCCCATGGTGTGCAAAAAAGTGCCGCTCAGAGGTAAAACAACCCAACCCATCACTTGTGTGCAGAGTAATTGAGAACTAGCTCTACTGCTTTAAATATTTCTCTCTTTTATTGGGACGGAATTGGCTCAGTCAGAAGAGCTCTAAGCTTCTAATCTGATGATCCCAGGTTCAAGTCTTAAGTGTGCTTGCTTTGAGCCATCGTCCTTCGGTTGAAGCATTAAATCCTGGTCCCATGTGCAACAGAGAGCCATACCCTGTACATGTTAAAACACACCGGATGGCCTTGACAGGAAACTGCCATCTGCCTTCTTCCAATTGGACAGCTGTGAAGCTGTCCAATTGGTCGCCTTCCCCAAACATCTCTTGAGCCCTTGGGATCCTTGTGACTTGGCCATTTATCCATTGTATGCACAAAAGCACAGCTCAGAGGTATAAACTGTCCAAACCACTTTATTTCCCAAATAGAAAGAAAATAAAATACATGGCAAATGAAGAAAATGTACGAAGAGTTCAGGGATGTCCAATACGAGCTCCGTAGATAATGCGGCAAATATCCAAAGGTTTTCAACTCCCTCCCGCACTCTATGGAGCATATTAAAAGTTACTTGGGTGATGACTAATAGTAATCTGTCATCCAGTTCATTAATGATGATATGATGAAGATGGGTGATGAGCTGCATCTTGAAGGAAATCCCCACAGAAAAAAATCGAGTGAGGGTTTGATGGATTTCGTCAAACTAAAATACAAACTGTGCTTTATGTGCATCTGCACAATCCATCATTTCATTTTTACTCAATCCCACAGAAGCTCCTCCAGAAAAAATAGCAAACACTGCAAACCAATGAAATCAAATTTGATGTATTTGTATATCCTTTCATTGTTATATTTGATTTCTTTTCCTGTGACAGATAAAGTAGTTTTATATTTATATTTGTTTGAAGATGTGCAGCTACTTTGTCATTATCCAGGGGCGGTGGTGGCTCAGTCGGTAGCGCGTTAGGCTCGTTGGGTTGGGTTGTTTTACCTCTGAGCGGCACTTTTTTGCACACCATGGGCTAAATGGCCAGGTCACATGGACCCCGAAGGCTCAGAGAAGGTTGGGGGAGGGGATCCACTGGAACAGCTGTTGGGAGACAGATGGTAGTCTCCCGTCAAGGCCATCCAGCGTGTTCTTTAACGTACACAGGGTATGGCTCTCCCGCACACGGGGCCACGGCTTAACGTCCCATCCGACGGACGGCGGCCTTTTCAAGCCCATCGGTGTCCCCTACTGACCGTGGGCAGGGCGGGGAATTTTGCGGAGATAAATCTCAACGCTGACCCAGCTGGGACTTGAACCTGGGAACTACAGATTACGAGCCCGGCGCGCTACCGACTGAGCCACCCCCGCCCCACGTTAGGCTCGTAATCTGCAGTCCCCAGGTTAGAGCCCTAGCTGGGTCAGTGCTGAGATTTATCTCAGCAAAATTCCCCACCATTCCCATGGTCAGTAGGGACGTAGCTTGCACTTAACCTATGAACCGAACTCTTAGGCTGACACCGATGGGCTTGGAAATGTCGCCGTCCATTGGATGAAACATTAAGCTGCGGCCCCTTTTGTGGGGGAGCCATACTCTGTGCACGTTAAAGAACATGCTGGATGGCCTCGATGGGAGGCTACTACTGTCCCCCAACAGCTGTTTGGTGGGTCCCCTTTCTAAGCCTTCGGGGGTCCTTGTGATCTGGCCATTTTGCCCATTGTGTACAAAAAAGCGCCGCTTAGAGGTAAAACATCCTAACTCATCAGTCTCCCCATTCTCACATCAAAAGTCTTAGCCATTGAACGTCTAGAAATGCTTCCTCGTGCAATGGCATCTTCATTCACCCTGGGAAACCCTGTCTCTTGGTTCCCCACCCCCTTTGCTCTTTTTCGGTGCGATTGCGTCACTTTGCCATCCTCTCCCACTTTAATTTTTTTCTAGATCCGGGCTTGGTACAGGATAAGACTGCTGCACATTGGACCACGGCTTCGTCCCTCATTAGGGGATGGCGGCATTTCCAATCCCATCAGTGTCCCCTTTCTCACCGGGGACAGAATGGAATTGCACGCTGGATGGCCTTGATGGGAGACTATCATCTGTCTCCATAGAGCTGTTCCAGTGGGTCCCTCAATCTTCGGGGTCCTTGTGACCTGGCCATTTAACCCATTGTCTTCAAATAAATTTGTCATTATCATGTATAATAGTGTATATGATCATAATTTAATATAAATTTCATATGTGAGGGACTCTTGCTTTTTTTTATTCTGGAAGAGACTGACTCTGTTCGTGATAGCATTCTTGATCTACCTGAATGACAAACCAAAAAAACTTTAAAACTCTGTGAAAAACAGCTCTTTCAGCAGAGTGGGTTGTTTTACCTCTTAGCGTGGGGATGGGGGTGGCTCAGTCGGTAGCGCGCCAGGCTCGTAATCTGTAGTTCCCAGGTTCGAGTCCCAGCTGGGTCAGCGTTGAGATTTATTTCCGCAAAATTCCCCGTCCTGCCCACGGTCAGTAGGGGACACCGATGGGCTTGGAAAGGCCGCCGTCCGTCGGATGGGACGTTAAGCCGTGGCCCCGTGTGCGGGAGAGCCATACCCTGTGCACGTTAAAGAACACATTGGATGGCCTTGACGGGAGGCTACCATCTGTCTCCCAACAGCTGTTCCAGTGGGTCCCCTCCCCCAACCTTCTCTGAGCCTTCGGGGTCCATGTGACCTGGCCATTTAGCCCATGGTGTGCAAAAAAGTGCCGTTCAGAGGTAAAAACAACCCAACCCAAATTTACCTCTTAGCGGCAGTTTCTTTGCACACGGTGAGTTAAACGGCCAGGTTAGACATACAAGACAATTAGTTAACCTAATAACAATTAGTTAACCTAATAAAAGCTCTATTAGCTAATAGCACTGCGTAGTGTGGGAGAGTTGGCAAGTCTTGTAGCAATTGGTTTAGTCTCTTTTTGTCTCCTTTTCTCTTTAGCTTGGTTGTTGATTATGTTATGCAAAATTCACTGCAAGGGAAAGATTTTGGTCTTAAATGGTGTAGAGATTTCAAAATTTCTGATTTAGATTATGCTGATGATTTAGCCCTTTTGGCAAATGATGTTGATGTGATGAACTCTTTCATTCGAGCTGTTGATGAGACTGTAATAGAGTAGGTTTGGTTATAAACAGAGAGAAAACTAAAGTGATTAAACTTGGTCAGACAGGCGGTGATTGAGTTAATCTGAATGGTTGCAGTCTTGAGCAGGTGTCACAGTTTAATTATCTTGGGAGCTATATAACAGATACTGGTGATGGGTGGCATGAGATTAACAGACATATATAGGGATTGCTGCCGGGATTTCTAAAAGTCTATGGAGAATGTAGAGAAATATGCATATACACCTAAAGACTAAAATTAGACTTATAATTGTTTGGTTTTTCTAGGGATAGTTATGGTAGTGAGACTTGGATGCTTTGTAAACAAAATAACAGGGAACTAGATGCTTTTGATTATAGATGCTTACACAGTATCTTGGGTATGAGGTGTTCAACCTTGTAAGTAATGATAAGGTTAGGCAAAGGAGTCAGCAGCCTACTTTAGGCAGTGTATTGTGCAGAGAGAGAGAGATACTTCGTTGTTTGGCCATATGAATATTATATATTATATACAGATTAGTGAATAGGGTTACGAACAGTGTTCCCAAAGGCTTCAGAAAGAGGGGGAGACCTAGGATGAGGTGAGCAGACAATGTCAAACAGACCTTGTTAGAATTGATGCGTAGTGGGCAGATGTAGTTCACGACAGATATGATTGTAGCACTGTCTGGGTTGGGTTGTTTTACCTCTGAGTGGCACTTTTTTGCACACCATGGGCTAAATGGGCAGGTCACATGGACCGTGAAGGCTCAGAGAAAGTTGGGGGAGGGGACCCACTGGAACAGCTGTTGCAAGACAGATGGTAGCCTCCCGTCAAGGCCATCCAGCGTGTTCTTTAACGTGCACAGGGTATGGCTCTCCCGCACACGGGGCCACGGCTTGACGTCCCATCCAACGGACGGCGGCCTTTCCAAGCCCATCAGTGTCCCCTACTGACCGTGGGCAGGGCGGGAAATTTTGCGGAGATAAATCTCAACTCTGACCTAGCAGGGACTCGAACCTGGGAACTACAGATTACGAGCCTGGCGCGCTACCGACTGAGCCACCCCCGCCCCTCATTTCATCTGTATCTAGTGGTAGTTCCATTGTTCTAGTTCTAATATTCTCTCTATCCATTTAATTAACTGAAGTCTTCCTTCTAATAAAGTTCCTTTACTAACTGACTTCTCCAGATTGTCGTTTCACTAAAAAGCAGATAAATTATATTCCTCTTAAGTAAAGATCAGCACAATATCGCTATAACACGCATTCCACTCATAAGCATTCCTTCAGAATCATTCTTTCATTAAAGCTATGCTTTCATTTCAACAATGATAGTCTTCATTTGTTACGTTTCACTGAGATTTCGTGACGTCAGATGTAACGAAAGGCACCATTTTCGTTCTTTCTTTCCGCCATGACTAATGTTGTTTTTTACGACTGAATTTTGAACCAAATAAATAATCCAGTGAATTCCTCAAAGACATAATGAGACGCATTTTCTTTTCACGACATAAAAAATAATTTGGGCGGGGGTGGCTCAGTCGGTAGCCCGCCAGGCTCCTAATCTGCAGTTTCCAGGTTCGAGTCCCAGCTAGGTCAGCGTTGAGATTTATCTCCGCAAAATTTCCCCGCCCTGCCCACAGTCAGTAGGAGACACCGATGGACAAGTCCATCGGTGTCCCCTACTGAGGGTCGCCGTCCGTCGGATGGGATGTTAAGCCGTGGCCCCGTGTGCTGGAGGGCCATACCCTGTGCACGTTAAAGAACATGCTGGATGGCCTCGATGGGAGGCTACCATCTGTCTCCCAACAGTCGTTCCAGTGGGTCCCCTCCCCCAACCTTCTCTGAGCTTTCGGGGTCCTTGCGACCTGGCCATTTAGCCCATTGTGTGCAAAAAAAGTGCCACTCAGAGGTAAAACAACTCAACAACTCAAAATAATCTGTATTTTAAAATTGGTCATTGGGTAGTTTTATCACTGAACTTCACTTTCTCCTTCTTTTGCAGACAATTGGATCAACGGCAGGTCTCAAGGACCCCCAGGGGCGGGGGTGGCTCAGTCGGTAGCGCGCCAGGCTCGTAATCTGTAGTTCCCAGGTTCGAGTCCCAGCTGGGTCAGCGTTGAGATTTATCCCCGCAAAATTCCCCGCCCTGCCCACGGTCAGTAGAGGACACCGATGGGCTTGGAAAGGCCGCCGTCCGTCGGATGGGACTTTAAGCCATGGCCCTGTGTGCCGGAGAGCCATACCTTGTGCACGTTAAAGAACACGCTGGATGGCCTTGACGGGAGGCTACCATCTGTCTCCCAACAGCTGTTCCAGTGGGTCCCCTCCCCCAACCTTCTCTGAGCCTTCGGGGTCAATGTGACCTGGCCATTTAGCCCATGGTGTGCAAAAAAGTTCCGCTCAGAGGTAAAACAACCCAACCCAAGGACCCCCAAGCGCTCATCGAAGGTTGGGGAAGACGACCCACTGGACAACTGCTATGATTCAGATAGAAGCCACCCATCAAGGTGCACAGGATTATAGCTGTCTGTTACACACGGTGCCACAGCTTAACGTTCCATTCGATGGACGGCTGACTTTTCAAGCCCATCTGTGTCCCCTTTCTAACCCAGAGCAGAAATAGGGTTTAAAGGAGGTATTGGCAGGTTTTTCCGACGATGGCACAGTATGGATATGGTAATGTGGACGCTGGCCTATTTGGAACCCTGTCCCTACTCTTCTCAGGGGAGGGAGGGAGGGGGGGGGTGAGAAAAGCAACTTTTTCATTTTAATGGATGAGGCAAATACTTTTCATGTTGTAAAAGTGCTAATAAAATACAACTCTTTCCATTTCACAGTCATGCATTTTTTCCTTTACAATTTTTAAAGCGTGAAAAAGTAGGTAAATGAAAAACGTGTTCCATTTGAAAACGAGGTTCACCAGAGCAAATATGGATTCTTCTACTTAAAATATATAATTTCGCTTATTCATAATGTGGTGCCCGCATGCTTGCAATGCGAGCCCGATGTTCTCGTACAGCTTCTGCCTGGCACATCTCTCGGAATGGACTGTCCTATCTGTCCCCCATCCGTCTGTGAAGAAGCCTGTAGGGGCAAACCCAATCACAGAGATAATCGACTCGAAATTTCTTCTCTCCCTCCCGTTTTTACTCCTTCATCCCAACCACATTGATATCCTCCAAGCCCTTTCTTATTATGCACACTGATGACCACCAATGGCCTTTTACCACGAATTCAACTAGACCCCCCCCCCCCCTCCTCCCCAAGAGGGCATTGTCCACCTTGCCAACCATCGACACCGGACTTGGTGGAGGGCTTGTTTGTTCTTGTAGTCTTCGAGCCAGTCCAGTAAACGTCATAGTGAGAGTGTAGAGGCCCCTAACAAAAGGGTTGGGTTGGGTTGTTTTACCTCTGAGCGGCACTTTTTTGCACACCATGGGCTAAATGGCCAGGTCACATGGACCCCGAAGGCCATCAAGGCCATCCAGCGTGTTCTTTAACGTGCACAGGGTATGATTCTCCCGCACACGGGGCCACGGCTTAACGTCCCATCCGACGGACGGCGGCCTTTCCAAGCCCATCGGTGTCCCCTACTGATCGTGGGCAGGGCGGGGAATCTTGCGGAAATAAATCTCAACGCTGACCCAGCTGGGACTCGAACCTGGGAACTACAGATTACGAGCCTGGCGCGCTACCGACTGAGCCCCCCCCCGCCCCCCCTAACAAAAGGACGATGGCCTAGCTAGGGATAAACTGATTTTGATGTCGTGGAGGTCGCATGCCGAGACTTTTGTGTTGGCCTCGTCCTTTTGAGTAATCAGCATCAAACTGTCAGTGAACAGTAATATTGAAAAGAAAGACCACTGAAGGAACTGAAAAGAGCGGTTGCCAGAGCTACCGAAAAAATCACCGCCACCCTGGTCAACGGGTGGTTTCGAAAGACGAGTCAGAAAACATTTCACCTACTCCTTATTTTCCTAGTTTGCCCCCCCCCCCCCCCCCCCAGTGCCCTAAACCTGTAACTTTAAGCTTTGTTCTGTATCTACCAGTGGGACCAGTGGGGCTCATTATAGCCTATGTTGTATTTGGCCAGTGACTCTACCCGGTGGGCAGTCACTGTATGTATATATAGTTTAAAGTGTAAATAAATGTAAATAGATGAAATAACTGGGTTTGTGTATTCGGCCACCGGAGCAAATCCTGACGAGGTAGGGACAGGTACCCTTCTGCAAACGCTCTCACATACATAGGAAACAACCCAGACATGACAGACAGAGAAGGACAGACAGGTCTACAGGTGTAATTTCTCTGGACAAAAGGTTTAAAAAAGAATAAGAATGGATAACTTTTTTTACCATTTGGATTTATTTATACAAGTATAAACGAGGCACTGCAATGTGGCAAAGCACCGAACTTCTGCTACTTCTGCTATTCACCGAACTTCTGCTATTTCTGAGGGGGCGGGGGTGGCTCAGTCGGTAGCGCGCCAGGCTCGTAATCTGTAGTTCCCAGGTTCGAGTCCCAGCTGGGTCAGCGTTGAGATTTATCTCCGCAAAATTCCCCGCCCTGCCCACGGTCAGTAGGGGACACCGATGGGCTTGGAAAGGCCGCCGTCCGTCGGATGGGACGTTAAGCCGTGGCCCCGTGTACGGGAGAGCCATACCCTGTGTACGTTAAAGAACACGCTGGATGGCCTTGACGGGAGGCTACCATCTGTCTCCCAACAGCTGTTCCAGTGGGTCCCCTCCCCCAACCTTCTCTGAGCCTTAGGGGGCCATGTGACCTGGTCATTTAGCCCATGGTGTGCAAGACATTGCCGCTCAGAGGTAAAACAACCCAACCCAACTCTGCTATTTCTGCTATTCACCGAACTTCTGCTAGTTACCTAGTTGCAGGGGTCGAATGCTTTCAACTGCACTCAGCAGTCATCTTCAAGACATCGTACAGTTCCCTGGGAAGCGGATCGTTGGTGATAGATTAAGATAAGCAAAAGTAATTCCTTTTTCTTGATGATATTTTCACTGACGAGAGTTCTGCAGTGGAAGGAAATCCCAGCGTGCTTGCAGTGGAGCAAACTCACTGAATAGCAGAAGTTCGGTGCTTTGCCAGTAGCACTTGAATGTACACCAGACGACAGTGGCATGCACTTCGTGACACTTGCGTCGTTAAAGCGGCCGAAATGGTATTTACATTCTTGGGCAGTTCAAGGATTTGGGTTGGGTTGTTTTACTTCTGAGCGGCACTTTTTTGCACACCATGGGCTAAATGGCCAGGTGACTATAAACTATAGTTATAGTATAACTAAAACTATAGTTATAGTATAACAATGGGAATGAAATAAAACATATAACATGTGTATGTAACTGTGTGTATGTAACTGGCGTACCATTTGTATAGATAGATAAAACTATAGTTATAGTATAACAATGGGAATAAAATAAAACATATATATCAGTGGTTCTCAAACTTTTATGCTTCACGTACCCCCTGGAAATGTGTATGTAACTGGCGTACCCCTTGTATAGATAGATAAAACTATAGTTATAGTATAACAATGGGAATGAAGTAAAACATATATATCAGTGGTTCTCAAACTTTTATGCTTCACGTACCCCCTGGAAATGTGTATGTAACTGGCGTACCCCTTGTATAGATAGATAAAACTATAGTTATAGTATAACAATGGGAATAAAATAAAACATATATATCAGTGGTTCTCAACCTTTTATGCTTCACGTATCCCCTGGAAATGTGTATGTAACTGGCGTACCCCTTGTATAGATAGATAAAACTATAGTTATAGCATAACAATGGGAATAAAATAAAACATATATATCAGTTTTTTCAACCTTTTATGCTTTACGTACACCCTGGAAATGTGTATGTAACTGGCGTACCCCTTGTATAGATAGATAAAACTATAGTTATAGTATAACAATGGGAATAACATAAAACATATATATCAGTGGTTCTCAACCTTTTATGCTTCACGTACCCCCTGGAAATGTGTATGTAACTGGCGTACCCTTTGTATAGATAGATAAAACTATAGTTAGAGTATAACAATGGGAATAAAATGAAACATATATATCAGTGGTTCTCAACCTTTTATGCTTCGCGTATCCCCTGGAAAAGTGTATGTAACTGGCGTACCCCTCGTATAGATAGATAAAACTATAATTATAGTATAAAAATGGGAATTAAATAAAACATATATATTAGTGGTTCTCAACCTTTTATGCTTCGCGTATCCCCTGGAAATGTATATGTAACTGGCGTACCCCTTGTATAGATAGATAAAACTATAGTTATAGTATAACAATGGGAATAAAATAAAACATATATCAGTGGTTCTCAACCTTTTATGCTTCACGTACCCCCTGGAAATGTGTATGTAACTGGCGTACTCCTCGTATAGATAGATTAAACTATAGTTATAGTATAACAATGGGAATAAAATAAAACATATATATCAGTGGTTCTCTACCTTTTATGCTTTAAGTACCCCATGCAAATGTGTATGTAACTGGCGTACCCCTCGTATAGATAGATAAAACTATAGTTATAGTATAACAATGGGAATAAAATAAAACATATATATCAGTGGTTCTCAAACTTTTATGCTTCGCGTCCCCCGTGGTAATGTGTATGTAACTGGCGTACCCCTCGTATAGATAGATAAAACAATAGTTATATTATAACAAGCTTGGGTTGGGTTGTTTTACCCCTGAGCGGGACTTTTTTGCACACCATGGGCTAAATGGCCCGGTCACATGGACCCCGTAGGCTCAGAGAAGGTTGGGGGAGGGGACCCACTGGAATAGCTGTTGGGAGACCGATGGTAGCCTCCCGTCAAGGCCATCCAGCGTGTTCTTTAACGTGCACATGGGTATGGCTCTCCCGCACACGAGGCCACGGCTTAACGTCCCATCCGACGGACGGCGGCCTTTCCAAGCCCATCGGTGTCCCCCTACTGACCGTGTGCAGGGCGGGGAATTTTGCGGATATAATATAACAATGGGAATAAAATAAAACATATATATCAGTGGTTCTCAACCTTTTATGTTTCACGTTCCCCCTGGAAATGTGTATGTAACTGTAGTACCCCTTGTAAAGATAGATAAAACTATAGTTATAGTATAACAATGGGAATAAAATAAAACATATATATCAGTGGTTCTCAACCGTTTATGCTTCATGTACCCCCTGGAAATGTGTATGTAACTGTCGTACCCTTTGTATAGGTAAATAAAACTACAGTTATAGTATAACAATGGGAATAAAATATATATATCAGTGGTTCTCAACCTTTTATGCTTCGCGTACCCCCTGGAAATGTGTATGTAAGTGGCGTACCCCTTGTATAGATAGATAAAACTACAGTTATAGTATGAATAAAATAAAACATATATATCAGTGGTTCTCAACCTTTTATGCTTCACGTAGCCCCTGGAAATGTATATGTAACTGGCGTACCCCTCGTATAGATATATAAAACTATAGTTATAGTATAACAATGAGAATAAAATAAAACATATATATCAGTGGTTCTCAACCTTTTATGCTTCGCGTACCCCCTGGAAATGTGTATGTAACTGGCGTACCCCTTGTATAGATAGATAAAACTACAGTTATAGCATAACAATGGGAATAAAATAAAACATATATATCAGTGGTTCTCAAACTTTTATGCTTCACGTACCCCCTGGAAATGTGTATGTAACTGGCGTACCCCTTGTATAGATAGATAAAACTATAGTTATATTGTAACAATGGGAATAAAGTATATATATATATCAGTGGTTCTCAATCGTTTATGCTTTACGTACCCCCTGGAAATGTGTTTGTAACTGGCGTACCCCTTGTATTGATAGATAAAACTATAGTTATAGTATAACAATGTGAATAAAATAAAACATATATATATCAGTGGTTCTCAACCTTTTATGCTTCACGTACCCCCTGGAAATGTGTATGTAACTGGCGTACCCCTCGTATAGATAGATAAAACTATAGTTATAGTATAACAATGGGAATGAAATAAAACATATATATCAGTGGTTCTCAACCTTTTATGCTTCGCGTACCCCCTGGAAATGTGTATGTAACTGGCGTACCCCTTGTATAGATAGATAAAACTATAGTTATAATATAACAATGGGAATAAAATATAACATATATATCAGTGGTTCTCAACCTTTTATGCTTCACGTACCCCCTGGAAATGTGTATGTAACTGTCGTACCACTTGTATAGATAGATAAAACTATAGTTATATTGTAACAATGCGAATAAAATATATATATCAGTGGTTCTCAATCTTTTATGCTTTACGTACCCCCTGGAAATGTGTTTGTAACTGGCGTACCCCTTGTATAGATAGATAAAACTGTAGTTATAGTATAACAATGGGAATAAAATAAAACATATATATTAGTGGTTCTCAACCTTTTATGCTTCACGTACCCCCTGGAAATGTGTATGTAACTGGCGTACCCCTTGTATAGATAAATAAATCTATAGTTATAGTATAACACCCCTTGTATAGATAGATAAAACTGTAGTTATAGTATAACAAGTGGAATAAAATAAAACATATGTATATATAACATATATCTAGCGACTTTTGAGCTCTAACGGCCTACCTCAAAAAATTTTACCGCTTACTCCACTATGAGAACCCCTACTTTAAAGTGAACTAACGGCATCTGTCGGACGAATAGAAAATGTGAAATTCATTTTAATATTTTTTTGCAAACTTTGCTGCCTTATTGGATTCCTCTCAAAAAGAATTATCTGGAAAAACAAAAAAGTGAATGTCTACACACGACAAAGTGAAAACATTGGGGGCTTTTTTTTTTAAATGAACTAAAAATTCTGTGAACTGTAATGAATTATGTTTCTATTCTTCCGCCAAAATCGTATTCCACTGTTGTCTGTCTTGAGACACTTTAATAAACTAACAATGGTTATGGATCTGGCAGAAGAATTCAAAAATTCTTTGCTCATAAAAATTGATGCAAAGCGTGAACAACTCATCCCATTTCGCTTGAGACGTTCTTACGTTCATCACATCAAATCTCGCATTGGTATAGTTGCAATGAAGCTTAGCAGAAATGAGATCAGGACGGGATCAATTTTACGAGCCCGTGCTCAAAGCTGTTGAATCCGAGACCGTCCGAGCCTGAACCATTTCGTCAATTATTGAGCCCGAGTCCATCCGAGCCTGAACCATTTCATCAATTATTGAGCCCGAGTCCATCCGAGCCTGAACCATTTCGTCAATTATTGAGCCCGAGTCCATCCGAGCCTGAACCATTTCGCCAATTATTGAGCCCGAGTCCATCCGAGCCTGAACCATTTCGTCAATTATTGAGCCCGAGTCCATCCGAGCCTGAACCATTTCGTCAATTATTGAGCCCGAGTCCATCCGAGCCTGAACCATTTCGTCAATTATTGAGCCCGAGTCCATCCGAGCCTGGACCATTTCGTCAATTATTGAGCCCGAGTCCATCCGAGCCTGAACCATTTCGTCAATTATTGAGCCCGAGTCCATCCGAGTCTGAACCATTTCGTCAATTATTGAGCCCGAGTCCATCCGAGCCTGAACCATTTCGTCAATTATTGAGCCCGAGTCCGTCTGAGCCCGGAGTCCATTTCGTCAATTATTTGAGCCCGAGACCGATTTGGAGAAAACATTCTCTGACGCATCATAAGACCTATATAGAGAAATGCATGTCGCTAATCATTTATTTTATTCTTATTAATAATAATCATTTTATAATAAAATTAAAATGCTAATGCTATTTGGAACGAAAAAATGGAAATACTAGTAGAAAATGAAAATTCGTAGGCCTCCTGCTAAACGCAAAGAGCTATTTATGTAACAACGCTAGAGAATATGTAAAAAAATTCGAAACCCACATGGTGCTTATTTCAAATTTTTATGTATTTGAAACTTAAATCATTCTGAGCACAAGCTCGCTCGAGCTCGAACTCATCTCAGAGAGCCTAAGTTCAATACATATAGAGTTAGGAATCTGAAAAAAAAAAAAAAAAATTATATATTTGAGCACTTGAATTTCATTTGCTCATTTATAAAAACAAATTTCACGTAAAAATTTAAAATTCAACAAAGGAAGGGTATTTAGAAAAATGTTGATAATCGGTATTGCATCTCTTACGATATTCAAAAACATTCAGAGATTATTTTGTACAGTTCTTTTCGTATACGTTAGATGTCAAATTTGTGTAAAACCATTTCGAATTAGGTCAAGGCAACGCACTAAATATTTCAGCTAGAAACTTAGAATGGGCATTAGGAAACACTTTTTCAGAGGGGGGAGGAGTGGATCTTTCAAGGGCTGCAAAAGGCTTCCAGGAGGGGGGGGGGGTAAACAAATCAATGTTTCAAGAGTGAAATATTTAAGCCGTTCACTAATTAGCGCAGTTACAAATACAGCAATTATGCCTACATCTTACTCTAACGCAACTACGGATAGCCGAAAACGAAAAAATAGGATCGTCATTGGTTTTATCTCTGAGTTACACTTTTGGTCCAAAATGGGCCATTTAGGCCAGGTCACAAGAACCCCGAGTGCTCAAAGACGGTTGAGGGAAGAGAATTCACTGGACAGATTGTAGCTCCCGTCAAGGCCATCCAGCATATTTTTAAGGTGCACAGGGTCTCCCACAGACGGGGCCACGATTTTACGTTCCCATCCGACGGACGGCGACTTTTCCAAGTCCATCGGTGTCCCCTACTGACTGAGAGTTTTGCGGATATAAATCTCAACGTTGGCCCAGGCGGGACTCGACCTAGGATCTACAGATTACGAGCCTGGTGCGCTACCGATTGAGTCATATAAGCAGCTATCATGGGAGGAAAAAGAGGGATAAAAGATACTACAAAGTCGCATTAAAGTGTCAATCAGCATTTTCTGTTACATAGAAGTATGTCTGCCAGATGGTTTAGTGAAAAGCTCTGACGCCACGTCAAGGCACCATCCATGTCAGAGTGTTTTGCTCTAACCAGGAGAAAACCCCTCCACACACAGGCAGCTAGTGTGGAAGGAAAAAGAGGGAACAAGAACCACAAAGTTGCATTAAATTGTCAAACAGCATTCCCTGTTGAGCGCATTTAATGGAATATTTTGCAGCATCTTGTGCAAGATCTAATTAAAAAAACAGAATTAAATTAGACCTTGCCCCCATCCCTTCCAGTGGCAGAATCCTTCTATGATGCACCTTCCCTGATCTGCAGGCGACTGTCCACTAGGGCTTTCACCACTAGTGGCCGGTGATCAGAAAGTACTGCTAAGTCACCGGAATGAATGGTTCCGTGTGACCATTTAGCCACTTTGGAATTTTGGTTTAGCTATGAAGAAAAAATAAATAAAATATACTTACCTATACTTACCCAGAAGAGCTTGCTGATGAAGAGTGTCTTTACTTACCTATTCCCTCCCCATGCTGAGAAAAGAGTGACTTATAGCCTTAAAAAAAATCCACCTTTCGTTGGTTGAATACTTAACGTTGTGGCCCTGTATACAGGAATGCCACATATTCTACACACGTTTTAAAGTATTTTGAATGGCATTAATGGGCAGCAAATATCTTCCCCTAACAACTCTGCATAAAAGTTATTAGAGGAATATATTTGCTTCCTATTATTCCACTCCCAAACCTTTTCTGAGACTTATGAGGATCCTTCTGACCTAAATATTTAGCTCGTTACGGAGCAAAGAAATGATGCTCAGATTAAAAAAAAAAACCCAACCCAACAGCTCCAAAGGCTAAAGCTATCTGATCAACAAAGACCGAAAATATTATGCTATGGAAATATATTTTACGACATTTATGGAGAAACTTAATATGTAATTATTTAAAGTAGTGGTTCTCAACCTTTTATGCTTCACGTACCCCCTGGAAATGTGTATGTAACTGGCGTACCCCTTGTATAGATAGATGGATAAAACTATACTTATAGTATAAAAATAGGAATTCAATAAAACATATCTCAATCAATTATTTTGTTTTCGCAAACAGCTGAATATATTTTTGTCGCCTTCACCTAAAGGTACATTAAAAGGGTTAGTTCGAATTACCATACCTATAGTCAGATCTTTAGGGAAAAGGAAACGGTACTCATGGCATCTGATTTTGGCCATCATTTGACTACACTAACCTATTTAAACCCTCCACTCATTTGTTTTGTATTAGACAATGAGTGCCTTATCCTACCTAAGCAATGTTAATTGCAATAGCAGTTACTCATAGACCCTCGCTAATACAGGTCCGAAACGAAACTTGTTAAACCAGATGCTATGCTACCTAACGATTCATTATGTTTTATTCCTAAAGGGATATATTGATATACACGGAGAACGATTCTCAAGCATTATTTTGTTATTGCAAACAGCTGAATATATTTTTGTCACCTTCACCTAAAGGTACATTAAAAGGGTTAGTTCGAATTATCATACCTATAGTCATATCCTAAGGAAAAGGAAATGGCATCTGATTTTGGCCATCATTTGACTACACTAACCTATTTAAACCCTCCACTCATTTGTTTTGTATTAGACAATGAGTGTCTTATCCTACCTAAGCAATGTTAATTGCAATAGCATTTACCCCTAGACCCTCGCTAATACAGGTCCGAAACGAAACTTGTTAAACCAGATGCTATGCTACCTAACGAATCGTTATCTTTCATTCCTAAAGGGATATATTGATATACACGGAGAACAATTCTCAATCAATTATTTTGTTTTTGCAAACAACTGAATATATTTTTGTCACCTTCACCTAAAGGTGCATTAAAAGGGTTAGTTCGAATTATCATACCTATAATCATATCCTAGGGAAAAGGAAACGGTACTCATGGCATCTGATTTTGGTCATCATTTGACTACACTAACCTATTTAAACCCTCCACTCATTTGTTTTGTATTAGACAATGAGTGCCTTATCCTACCTAAGCAATGTTAATTGCAATAGCAGTTACCCCTAGACCCTCGCTAATACAGGTCCGAAACGAAACTTGTTAAACCAGATGCTATGTTACCTAACGATTCATTATCTTTCATTCCTAAAGGGATATATTGATATACACGGAGAACGATTCTCAATCAATTATTTTGCTTTCGCAAACAGCTGAATATATTTTTGTCACCTTCACCTAAGGGTACATTAAATGGGTTATTTCCAATTATCATACCTATAGTCATATCCTAGGGAAAAGGAAACGGTACTCATGGCATCTGATTTTGGCCATCATTTGACTACACTAACCTATTTAAACCCTCCACTCATTTGTTTTGCATTAGACAATGAGTGCCTTATCCTACCAAAGCAATGTTAATTGCAATAGCAGTTACCCCTAGACCCTCGCTAATACAGGTCCGAAACGAAACTTGTTAAACCAGATGCTATGCTACCTAACGATTCATTATGTTTCATTCCTAAAGGGATATATTGATATACACGAAGAACAATTCTCAATCAATTATTTTGTTTTCGCAAACAGCTGAATATATTTTTGTCACCTTCACCTAAAGGTACATTAAAAGGGTTAGTTCGAATTATCATACCTATAGTCAGATCCTAGGGAAAAGGAAATGGTACTCATGGCATCTGATTTTGGCCATCATTTGACTACACTAACCTATTTAAACCCTCCACTCATTTGTTTTGTATTAGACAATGAGTGCCTTATCCTACCTAAGCAATGTTAATTGCAATAGCATTTACTCATAGACCCTCGCTAATACAGGTCCGAAACGAAACTTGTTAAACCAGATGCTATGCTACCTAACGATTCGTTATCTTTCATTCCTAAATGGATATATTGATATACACGGAGAACAATTCTCAATCAATTATTTTGTTTTCGCAAAGAGCTGAATATATTTTTGTCACCATCACCTAAAGGTACATTAAAAGGGTTATTTCGAATTATCATACCTATAATCATATCCTAGGGAAAAGGAAACGGTACTCATGGCATCTGATTTTGGCCATCATTTGACTACACTAACCTATTTAAACCCTCCACTCATTTGTTTTGTATTAGACAATGAGTGCCTTATCCTACCTAAGCAATGTTAATTGCAATAGCAGTTACCCATAGACCCTCGCTAATACAGGTCCGAAACGAAACTTGTTAAACCAGATGCTATGCTACCTAACGATTCATTATCTTTCATTCCTAAAGGGATATAATGATATACACGGAGAACGATTCTCAATCAATTATTTTGTTTTTGCAAACAACTGAATATATTTTTGTCACCTTCACCTAAAGGTACATTAAAAGGGTTATTTCGAATTATCATACCTATAATCATATCCTAGGGAAAAGGAAACGGTACTCATGGCATCTGATTTTGGCCATCATTTGACTACACTAACCTATTTAAACCCTCCACTCATTTGTTTTGTATTAGACAATGAGTGCCTTATCCTACCTAAGCAATGTTAATTGCAATAGCAGTTACCCCTAGACCCTCGCTAATACAGGTCCGAAACGAAACTTGTTAAACCAGATGCTATGTTACCTAACGATTCATTATCTTTCATTCCTAAAGGGATATATTGATATACACGGAGAACGATTCTCAATCAATTATTTTGCTTTCGCAAACAGCTGAATATATTTTTGTCACCTTCACCTAAGGGTACATTAAAAGGGTTATTTCGAATTATCATACCTATAGTCATATCCTAGGGAAAAGGAAACGGTACTCATGGCATCTGATTTTGGCCATCATTTGACTACACTAACCTATTTAAACCCTCCACTCATTTGTTTTGCATTAGACAATGAGTGCCTTATCCTACCTAAGCAATGTTAATTGCAATAGCAGTTACCCCTAGACCCTCGCTAATACAGGTCCGAAACGAAACTTGTTAAACCAGATGCTATGCTACCTAACGATTCATTATGTTTCATTCCTAAAGGGATATATTGATATACACGGAGAACAATTCTCAATCAATTATTTTGTTTTCGCAAACAGCTGAATATATTTTTGTCACCTTCACCTAAAGGTGCATTAAAAGGGTTAGTTCGAATTATCATACCTATAATCATATCCTAGGGAAAAGGAAACGGTACTCATGGCATCTGATTTTGGCCATCATTTGACTACACTAACCTATTTAAACCCTCCACTCATTTGTTTTGTATTAGACAATGAGTGCCTTATCCTACCTAAGCAATGTTAATTGCAATAGCAGTTACCCCTAGACCCTCGCTAATACAGGTCCGAAACGAAACTTGTTAAACCAGATGCTATGTTACCTAACGATTCATTATCTTTCATTCCTAAAGGGATATATTGATATACACGGAGAACGATTCTCAATCAATTATTTTGTTTTCGCAAACAGCTGAATATATTTTTGTCACCTTCACCTAAGGGTACATTAAAAGGGTTATTTCGAATTATCATACCTATAGTCATATCCTAGGGAAAAGGAAACGGTACTCATGGCATCTGATTTTGGCCATCATTTGACTACACTAACCTATTTAAACCCTCCACTCATTTGTTTTGTATTAGACAATGAGTGCCTTATCCTACCTAAGCAATGTTAATTGCAATAGCAGTTACCCCTAGACCCTCGCTAATACAGGTCCGAAACGAAACTTGTTAAACCAGATGCTATGTTACCTAACGATTCATTATCTTTCATTCCTAAAGGGATATATTGATATACACGGAGAACGATTCTCAATCAATTATTTTGCTTTCGCAAACAGCTGAATATATTTTTGTCACCTTCACCTAAGGGTACATTAAAAGGGTTATTTCGAATTATCATACCTATAGTCATATCCTAGGGAAAAGGAAACGGTACTCATGGCATCTGATTTTGGCCATCATTTGACTACACTAACCTATTTAAACCCTCCACTCATTTGTTTTGCATTAGACAATGAGTGCCTTATCCTACCTAAGCAATGTTAATTGCAATAGCAGTTACCCCTAGACCCTCGCTAATACAGGTCCGAAACGAAACTTGTTAAACCAGATGCTATGCTACCTAACGATTCATTATGTTTCATTCCTAAAGGGATATATTGATATACACGGAGAACAATTCTCAATCAATTATTTTGTTTTCGCAAACAGCTGAATATATTTTTGTCACCTTCACCTAAAGGTGCATTAAAAGGGTTAGTTCGAATTATCATACCTATAATCATATCCTAGGGAAAAGGAAACGGTACTCATGGCATCTGATTTTGGCCATCATTTGACTACACTAACCTATTTAAACCCTCCACTCATTTGTTTTGTATTAGACAATGAGTGCCTTATCCTACCTAAGCAATGTTAATTGCAATAGCAGTTACCCATAGACCCTCGCTAATACAGGTCCGAAACGAAACTTGTTAAACCAGATGCTATGCTACCTAACGATTCATTATGTTTCATTCCTAAAGGGATATATTGATATACACGGAGAACAATTCTCAATCAATTATTTTGTTTTCGCAAACAGCTGAATATATTTTTGTCAGCTTCACCTAAAGGTACATTAAAAGGGTTAGTTCGAATTATCATACCTATAGTCAGATCCTAGGGAAAAGGAAATGGTACTCATGGCATCTGATTTTGGCGATCATTTGACTACACTAACCTATTTAAACCCTCCACTCATTTGTTTTGTATTAGACAATGAGTGCCTTATCCTACCTAAGCAATGTTAATTGCAATAGCATTTACTCATAGACCCTCCCTAATACAGGTCCGAAACGAAACTTGTTAAACCAGATGCTATGCTACCTAACGATTCATTATCTTTCATTCCTAAAGGGATATATTGATATACACGGAGAACAATTCTCAATCAATTATTTTGTTTTCGGAAAGAGTTGAATATATTTTTGTCACCTTCACCTAAAGATACGTTAAAAGGGTTAGTTCGAATTATCATACTTATAGTCATATCCTAGGGAAAAGGAAACGGTACTCATGGCATCTGATTTTGGCCATCATTTGACTACACTAACCTATTTAAAACCTCCATTCATTTGTTTTGTATTAGACAATGAGTGCCTTATCCTACGTAAACAATGTTAATTGCAATAGCAGTTACCCCTAGACCCTCGCTAATACAGGTCCGAAACGAAACTTGTTAAACCAGATGCTATGCTACCTAACGATTCATTATCTTTCATTCCTAAAGGGATATATTGATATACACGGAGAACAATTCTCAATCAATTATTTTGTTTTCGCAAAGAGCTGAATATATTTTTGTCACCTTGACCTAAAGGTACATTAAAAGGGTTAGTTCGAATTATCATACCTATAATCATATCCTAGGGAAAAGGAAACGGTACTCATGGCATCTGATTTTGGCCATCATTTGACTACACTAACCTATTTAAACCCTCCACTCATTTGTTTTGTATTAGACAATGAGTGCCTTATCCTACCTAAGCAATGTTAATTGCAGTAGCAGTTACCCATAGACCCTCGCTAATACAGGTCCGAAACGAAACTTGTTAAACCAGATACTCTGCTACCTGATAAGCATGATTGGCCGATTGTATATATTTAACGCTTCGCAGGCAAAACTAAACAAACGGTAGATAATAAATAAATTCCTGATATATGTGTATAGTTAGCTAATTAATTATTTTGCACTTTTTCTGCCTTTAGATCTACCATTGAAATTTTAGATAAATATTAATATAATTTTACCATCCCTATCATTTATTTTTTTTTCTGATTGCCATTGCCAAATGAATCCAAACAGAAAGTATGTAACTTGTAATTTTGTAATAATATCCTTAGTCCTTTCACCTGTATAGTTTATAGTGATAAATAATGAACTTGTGAGAGAGATGTTCAAGAGAATTCCATTATTCATGCCTTATACAAAATTTGATCCAGGTCACTTTTAAATGGAATATGTCTTCAACCATCACTGACATTTCACTCTGACGCGGGCATGTTTAGCATTCTCCTTGACAAAAACTTCTTTTAAGTCAGTAGTTCAACTGTATAATTTAAAATATGCTTGAACGTCTTTTTCAAAATGAATCTTAATCTTTTATTTCTAAAGTGATATACTGACGTACTGGAAGAACGGTTCTCAATCAATTATTTTGTTATCACAAGCAGCTAAATATATTTTGTATTCAGCTTTACTTAAAAGCATAAAAACATTGAAAATTTTAGTTCAAATTATCATACCTATAGCCACACCTTAGGAGAAAGAAAACGGTACTCATAGCATCTGATTTTGGACATCATTTGACTACACTAAACCTGTTTAAACCCTCCACTCATTGATCTTATATTAGCAATGAGTGCATTATCCTATCTAAGCAATAGTTAATTGCAATAGCAGTTACCCATAGACCCTCGCTAATACAGGTCCGAAACGAAACTTTTTTAAACCAGATGCTCTGCTACCTGATAAGCATCATTGGCCGATTGTATATATGTATCGCTTAGCACCTAAGGAAATCATCCTGAAGAGTTCAGGTACTCTCCTGCCCAGACAGGCAGAGATGGAGCCTATCTACATTGGCGTCATCAGCGGGATCTGTATTGTTAGAGTTCGGTACGAGGTGGCGTTACATTACGGGACAATTTTAGCAAATGTTGAGTGCTGGCAGGAAAGTAAATCATCGCTGCGAGAACTTCACATCAGGTGCGGTAAGATCTAGTATGTAGAACCAGTTTTTTGTCTTGTTATTATTCTGTGCTATGCCATAAAATACGCGAGGGAAGGCGAGAAACGGTTCTAAATCGCACTACATGGACACTACTCGACACAGATCAACGCAAAACATGGAGGCTATTGCGTCTGATTTGTCAGTAGATGCTGTCAGCGACTGACAAATCCGACTCAAGAAATAGCAGAGCAATCCGATGACGCTAGAAAACTCGAATTGGAATTGAGGAAACTCGAATTAACGCAACTCGAACTAGTTGATAGACAAGCGCAAAGCGAGGCCGAGGCCGAAGAATGACCCTTGCGACTGGAATCGAAGAAAGACAAGCGCAGCGCGAAGAAATGCAAGCACAACGCGAGCATGAACTGCAAATGAGGCATCTTGAGCTTGAGACAGCAAAGGCAAGTGGCGTCGGATCTCACGGTGCGTCGTGTGATGGTTATGATTCGCCTGGGTACGATTCCCATAGCACCGCGAAAAGGAAGGAGCATGAGGTACTGAAACATTGGATTTTGGTTCTGCACACTACGTTGGGATCGCCCCCAGAAACTCTCCTCTACATTCATTTGTATTTCAAGAGGATCAAGAGCGTTTTCGCTAATCAGGGCGTGCCTGAAAAGGTTAGGAGCCAGGTAGTTCTCTCCATTTTTCGGGAGAAGCTGAACGATCTTTTGGCTTTATTGTCTGACGAGGATGCTAGCGATTACAGTAAGCTCAAAGCTTACATTTTGGCGAGGTGTAAAGTCTCTGCAGTTTAATACAAGAGGCAGTTGGATAGGGCATAGAAGCTTGCACACGAAACGTGGAACACGTTTTCGGAAAAATTAGGGAAATATGGAGAAGGTATATTGAAAGCAGAATATTGTCCACATTTGAGGAATTGGTCGACCTGCTGTTGGCCGATCGAATTAAATCAGAGGTACCGAGTAGCACTGATGAATACATTGCACTGCAGGAGCGCTGGGACTAGTTTAATCCAAGAGACCTCATAGATTACATATTAAATCATTTAGTGAGCAGTCGAATTAATGCGCGTCCACGGGACTCTGATCGACAGATGGCCAGGTACATTCCTCCTCCCAGGCGCGAGCAATTAGAACAAAAAGCGCCCATGCAATTTGCGAAGCGATCAGTTGCTACCACTATCAGCGCGCGTGGCTGTTTTTGGTGCGGCTCGAAGCAGCATCTTCGCAGAGATTGTCCTCAATGGCGGGCAAAGAGGAAATCTCCCAGTCCTGGATTTAATACAGTGTATACTGTATGAGACGGGCAGGAAGAGGCATGATGTACCCGCGTTTCAACGCACATGTTTGAAGCTCAGGACGAAGGGCAATTAACAACGGTTAGACTTACCCAACTTCAGACGGCGAATGTGCGATGTGGCCAGAATGCTTTCACAGCTGTGATTGATTCTGGCGCTGAAATCTCCGTGATTAGAAGAGATGTTGTCCCAGAGCAGTTTTTCACGCCGAAGACGACGATCAAGCTGAGGACAGCATTTGGAGATTTCGAGATAGCTGCAATGATCCACGTTCCTGTGCAGTTAGTGGGGGGATGCAATTCCCCCATGACTCCATGATTAGGCCAGAAATTAATTTAGTGATTGATGTTTCATCACGTCTGGCACTTCCTGTATGGGGCGGGGGTGGCTCAGTCGGTAGCGCGCCAGGCTCGTAATCTGTAGTTCCCAGGTTCGAGTCCCAGCTGGGTCAGCGTTGAGATTTATCTCCGCAAAATTCCCCGCCCTGCCCACTGTCAGTAGGGGACACCGATGGGCTTGGAAAGGCCGCCGTCTGTCGGATGGGACGTTAAGCCGTGGCCCCGTGTGCGGGAGAGACATACCCTGTGCACGTCAAAGAACACGCTGGATGGCCTTGACGGGGAGGCTACCATCTGTCTCCCAACAGCTGTTCCAGTGGGTCCCCTCCCCCAACCTTCTCTGAGCCTTCGGGGTCCATGTGACCTGGCCATTTAGCCCATGGTGTGCAAAAAAGTGCCGCTCAGAGGTAAAACAACCCAACGCACTTCCTGCACTTCTGACGAAGGACGATTTTAAAGCGCTTTCTGCCGTTAATTTAAGCGCGATTTGGCGGAGAATGGGCATAGAAGGAATTTTGGCGGAATATGGGGCATAGAAGCTTGGATAGGGCATAGAAGCTTGGATAGGGCATAGAAGCTTGGATAGGGCATAGAAGCTTGCACCCGAAACGTGGACCACGTTTTCGGAAAAATTAGGGAAATACGGAGAACGTATATTGAAAGCAGAATATTGTCCACATTTGAGGAATTGGTCGACCTGCTGTTGGCCGATCGAATTAAATCTGAGGTACCGAATAGCACTGATGAATACATTGCACTGCAGGAGCGCTGGGACTAGTTTAATCCAAGAGACAACATAGATTATATATTAAATCATTTAGTGAGCAGTCGAAGTAATGCGCGTCCACGGGACTCTGATCGACAGATGGCAAGGTACATTCCTCCTCCCAGGCGCGAGCAATTAGAACAAAAAGCACTCATGCAATTTGCGAAGCGATCAGTTGCTACCACTATCAGCGCGCGTGGCTGTTTTGAGTGCGGCAACGTGCACTACGTCTCGGAAGCAACATGCACTACGTCTCGGAAGCAACATGCACTACGTCTCGGAAGCAACATGCACTACGTCTCGGAAGCAACATGCACCACGTGACATCACTTTCGGAGACAAGCGAGGGGCTGTCTGCTTCGACTGTGGAGGTTACTATGGCAACATTTTAATTCAACCAATTCGTCAAACATTTTAGGTCAGTATTACATTATAAAATAGATTTTTATACATTCAGTACTAAAAGTTAATATAATGTCTCCAGAGTTAAAAAGTCGTTGAAATTTTAACTCTTATTTTACACTCGTAATTTCATAAATAACGGAAACGTTCAGTTTATTTAGAATATAGTGATTTAATATAATCGATGCCGTTACTTTATCTATTTTTTACATATTAAATAAAAAGTGGAAGGAATGGAATGACGTAACGCAAAGGGTCAATGCTATGGTTAACCCAACCAACATATCTTTTGTTCTATTTCTAAGCATCATATGGAGAAATAATGCCCGCCCATTCCATTTGCCTGTAGTTATTCTTACTGACTCTGATGGCGATGGGGGCGGGGGTGGCTCAGTCGGTAGCGCGCCAGGCTCGTAATCTGTAGTTCCCAGGTTCGAGTCCCAGCTGGGTCAGCGTTGAGATTTATCTCCGCAAAATTCCCCACCCTGCTCACGGTCAGTAGGGGACACCGATGGGCTTGGTAAAGGCCGCCGTCCGTCGGATGGGACGTTAAGCCGTGGCCCCGTGTGCGGGAGAGCCATACCCTGTGCACGTTAAAGAACACGCTGGATGGCCTTGACGGGAGGCTACCATCTGTCTCCCAACAGCTGTTCCAGTGGGTCCCCTCCCCCAACCTTCTCTGAGCCTTCGGGGTCCATGTGACTTGGCCATTTAGCCCATGGTGTGCAAAAAAGTGCCGCTCAGAGGTAAAACAACCCAACCCTGATGGCGATGAGATCGGCCAAGAAATGGCCCAAACTCATTGTAACAACTAAAGTATCATATCTAAATGAAGACACTCTATAGCCTTATTTTGCTAACAATTTAAGTATTCGGTGCTTTTACATCACAATATGTTAGAAAAACATTTTTGTGAACGAAAATTAAGTGATTTCCTTCCCTTCCACTCAAACTTTAAACTTGAATTTAGAAATATTTATAATGTTATGCACAATTAGGTAATGAGTTATCGGTTGCATTATAGTCAGCAGCTTTTTATTTGGATCCAACTTGATAAATAAGACACGTTCAATACGCATGACAAAACTTCCTTTGTGCAAGTGTGGAGAGCATTTATACCTGTTTCGAGACTAAATGATCTATAGGTTACATTTGTGAAATCTACTCTATTCGTAAGGGGCAGGGGTGGCTCAGTCGGTAGCGCGCCAGGCTCGTAATCTGTAGTTCCCAGGTTCGAGTCCCAGCTGGGTCAGCGTTGAGATTTATCTCCGCAAAATTCCCCGCTCTGCCCACGGTCAGTAGGGGACACCAACGGGCTTGGAAAGACCGCCGTCCGTCGGATGGGACGTTAAGCCGTGGCCCCGTGTGCGGGAGAGCCATACCCCGTACGCTGGATGGCCTTGACGGGAGGCTACCATCTGTCTCCCAACAGCTATTCCAGTGGGTCCTCTCCCCCAACCTTCTCTGAGCCTTCGGGGTCTATGTGACCTGGCCATTTAGCCCATTGTGTGCAAAAAAGTGCCGCTCAGAGGTAAAACAACCCAACTCTATTCGTAAACCATTAAGACTGTTCTTTTCTACAAGAAAAACTAAAAATGAAAGATTGTGATACTAACGATCACTTTAATTTTAATTTCACAATTTATATTTTTTAAGCTTAAAGAAGTCAGTCATAATGAAATGTTTGTATCGCCTTGGGAAGCAAAAGAATTGATTTTAAGATTAAAACATTTCTTCATTTTTATAACTCTAAAATCCGAATGTTTTCATGGGCGGGGGTGGCTCAGTCGGTAGCGCGCCAGGCTCGTAATCTGTAGTTCCCAGGTTCGAGTCCCAGCTGGGTCAGCGTTGAGATTTATCTCCGCAAAATTCCCCCCGCCCTGCCCACGGTCAGTAGGGGACACCGATGGGCTTGGAAAGGCCGCCGTCCGTCGGATGGGACGTTAAGCCGTGGCCCCGTGTGCGGGAGAGCCATACCCTGTGCACGTTAAAGAACACGCTGGATGGCCTTGACGGGAGGCTACCATCTGTCTCCCAACAGCTGTTCCAGTGGGTCTCCTTCCCCAACCTTCTCTGAGCCTTCGGGGTCCATGTGACCTGGCCATTTAGCCCATGGTGTGCAAAAAAGTGCCGCTCAGAGGTAAAACAACCCAACCCACTTACCTCATGACTCCCCTCCCCCCCGATAGGGGACCACCTTGTCGTGGTGACAAGGTGGTCGTGGTGACTTGTCGTGGTGACAAGGAGGTCTAGGGCCCAGCAACCCGGCTGAAGGCTGTGCCGACTGGATTGGTGTCCCGGTTGGACATGGCTAAGGCCAACCGAGGTTGAAGATGCTGCTGGCCGGCTTGATTGCCGGTCGGATGGTGACGGCGTCGGAGACCTCACCTCTCAGGAGACCTGTGTGGTCTGTTCGACGGCTCTGCCGAAAGGTCTGAACCCGCCTTGTAGGCACGAGCTGTCCAAAAAGTCTGGGTCTTACTAAGAGTCTCCACCCCGGGTGCGGATCGAGCTTGGATCTTTATATCCATGCACATTTGCAAACCGGGGAATAGATTAAAGTAAGGTTTCTTCCGGTGGTCAACTTTCCTTCTATAGGACTGCTGCCATGTGAGGCTGGGGTTGAGGTGCGCCTATAGGGCGTATTCCTTGCCTCCGACTCTAGATGGTCATGGCTTTCCATAACCAGGTAGTGCTGTACAAGCGGAACCGGGAATTGCCGTGGTTGCATAAGATCGCAACAAAAGAGATTCGTTACCTCATGACTTACCCTCCTCTCACCTGCTTGATGTCGATTCCCGTCGGATGTCTCCAAGGATCTGGGATGACTTACTTCTACTTCCCGGAAGTGGCGACTCTAATCAGAGCACAGCGAAAAACAAACATTTCAGTTAAAACTTGTATTCTGTTTCGTCAAACGGAATTAAATTGTTATTCATCGATGTGGTATCATCTATAGAGTAACAATCGCGATATGACGTCAATAGCAAATGCCTCGTAATAATCGTATAAGAAAACATTCGTTTGCTCTGCATCTGGCATCTTAAAAAATACTAAAGCTTTGAATTAAACCATGAGAAAAGACATTAAAATAACTTATGATTCATAATATAGAAAACAAATATATTTTAGGTTGTTTTAAAACTAAGTATCTATCTATCGTGTACAGTCGCTCAAAAAAGTATCCGAACACTATGGTAGATCACAAAATTCAGAAAAAATATCTGGCAACGATTTTTTTAGAAATTAGTGATCTGGCAACTTCGTGTCACGTGACACGAGGCCGTATGCTGGCATCTTATCTTCGAGGAGATCTTTTCGACTTAACGACGCATTTCAACAGTTAACTGCTTGTAAGAGTTCCAAGAGGTCAGCTAATTTTAAAATGTCCTCTTACACTGTTCATCACAATTTAAAGGTATTTAGCAGTTACCGGGAGAATATGGTTTTATCCCACCAGAAAAGGATTTGTTGGGTTGGGTTGTTTTACCTCTGAGCGGCACTTTTTTGCACACCATGGGCTAAATGGCCAGGTCACAAGGACCCCGAAGGCTCAGAGAAGGTTGGGGGAGGGGACCCACTGGAACAGCTGTTGGGAGACAGATGGTAGCCTCTCGTCAAGGCCATCCAGCGTGTTCTTTAACGTGCGCAGGGTATGGCTCTCCCACACATGGGGCCACGGCTTAATGTCCCATCCGACGGACGGCGGCCTTTCCAAGCCCATCGGTGTCCCCTACTGACCGTGGGCAGGGCGGGGAATTTTGCGGAGATAAATCTCAACGCTGACCCAGCTGGGACTCGAACCTGGGAACCAGAAAAGGAAATAAAGTACATTAGAAAAGAAAATCAATGTTAGAAGGAACCCCGACTGAAAATTGTTAATATCATAAGAAACGTGTGAATGTTTAGAAAACGGCGCCGATGTAACAAAAAATTTCAGTGTAAAAAAAGCAAAAAAAAGTATCGATTAATACGAGTTTCATAGAATAATAGAATGTGTGAAAGTTTCGATCCCGGTGTGATATGAAGTAGAAGTAATGCTAAAAGAAATCTGCAGCAGCATAAATGCTAATCCCCACGTCATTTGTTCGGTGGTGATAGCGTTAACATGCACCAACATCAACGGATTTTCAAATGACATTCATGGTGTATCATTCCCATCACTTAAGTTTCATCTCCTTTTATTTTTCCAATTAATAACATTCCAACCCCCAATAGCACACAGTTTCTGTGGGACATTGCCTTTCCGGGAGTGACGTCCATGCCAAAATGGCACAGGGGACGCTCTTTCTCACAGTAGCGATATGGCCATGCACTTTGCTAAAAAGCAAACCTGCTCATTGAACGATGCATTTCTCATAGACAGGGTACAATTAAGATCTGAACTAAAAAGTCATGGATGAAATTAAGAATGTGTGGAATATTTTCATGCATAGCACGCTTGGCTACTGATCTAAGGGACCTGGGTTCGAGCCCCGGGTAAGGCATGGCTGTTTGTGTCGTTTTTCTGCTGAGGGCCTGCCATCCTCTCAGATCTTCTACTATGGCATATAAACTGACAGGCTCCTGTCAGACCTCCGTCGCAAGCAGCTGCTTGAGGGGGTATTTATTTTTTGACCGTCCCGTGGCCGAGTGGTTAGCGCGCTTGGCTACTGATCTACGGGACCTGGGTTCGAGCCCCGGGTAAGGCATGGATGTTCGTGTTGTTTTTCTGCTGCGGTCCTGCCATCCTCTCAGATCTTCTACTGTGGCATATAAACCGACAGGCTCCTGTCAGACCTCTGTGGCAAGCAGCTGCTTGAGTGGGTATTTATTTTTTGACCGTCCCATGGCCGAGTGGTTAGCGCGCTTGGCTACTGATCTACGGGACCTGGGTTCGAGCCCCGGGTAATCCATGGATGTTCGTGTTGTTTTTCTGCTGAGGTCCTGCCATCCTCTCAGATCTTCTACTGTGGCATATAAACTGACAGGCTCCTGTCAGACCTCTGTGGCAAGCAGCTGCTTGAGGGGGTATTTATTTATTTATTTTTTTATGAGCATGTAAAGTATAAGCCTATGTTGAAAAGGTAGATTTGCACTAAGGATGTGTATATTTTCGGACCCATTCTCATCCCGTTTTCAGGGTTCCGTGTGCATTTCTACAATTATTTTCCCTACTATGTTTGAACAAGAGTATTAAATGAAAAAAAGTTAAAAAGTACCTGTATTTCTATATGCGTCCTGGAAAGTAGAAAATAAACTTAAAATATATCGATGGAGAAAGCAATCACCAAGTTCGTATTCACTTCGAAAGGAAGATACGACGCCGATTTACCTACTCAACAAGATTGACGGCGCTCTCTCTTCCTTTGAAGGAAAATAGGGAATTTCCAGTTGCAGTTGAAACTACTGATTTCACTGATCACAGATTTCTGATAGGTTACTATTGATTTTCAGATATTTAACAAATTATTTGAATTATTGATTATTTGAACTATCAAGAAAAATAATAGCGCTGGGGTCTGGTAGACCCCGCATACCAGTTACGGGTTAAGAATGCGAACACTGAGAAATATTAAGAATGCGAACATTGGGAAATATTAAGAATGCGAACACTGGGAAATATTAAAAATGCGAACTACTGAGGAATATTAAGAATGCGAACTACTGAGGAATATTAAGAATGCGAACTACTGAGGAATATTAAGAATGCGAACTACTGAGGAATATTAAGAATGCGAACTACTGAGGAATATTAAGAATGCGAACTACTGAGGAATATTAAGAATGCGAACTATTGAGGAATATTAAGAATGCGAACTACTGAGGAATATTAAGAATGCGAACTACTGAGGAATATTAAGAATGCGAACTACTGAGGAATATTAAGAATGCGAACACTGAGAAATATTAAGAATGCGAACTACTGAGGAATATTAAGAATGCGAACTACTGAGGAATATTAAGAATGCGAACTATTGAGGAATATTAAGAATGCGAACTACTGAGGAATATTAAGAATGCGAACTACTGAGGAATATTAAGAATGCGAACTACTGAGGAATATTAAGAATGGCGAACTACTGAGGAATATTAAGAATGCGAACTATTGAGGAATATTAAGAATGCGAACTACTGAGGAATATTAAGAATGCGAACTACTGAGGAATATTAAGAATGCGAACTACTGAGGAATATTAAGAATGCGAACACTGAGAAATATTAAGAATGCGAACTACTGAGGAATATTAAGAATGCGAACTACTGAGAAATATTAAGAATGCGAACTACTGAGGAATATTAAGAATGCGAACTACTGAGGAATATTAAGAATGCGAACTACTGAGGAATATTAAGAATGCGAACTACTGAGGAATATTAAGAATGCGAACACTGAGAAATATTAAGAATGCGAACTACTGAGGAATATTAAGAATGCGAACTACTGAGGAATATTAAGAATGCGAACTATTGAGGAATATTAAGAATGCGAACTACTGAGGAATATTAAGAATGCGAACTACTGAGGAATATTAAGAATGCGTACTACTGAGGAATATTAAGAATGCGAACTACTGAGGAATATTAAGAATGCGAACTACTGAGGAATATTAAGAATGCGAACTATTGAGGAATATTAAGAATGCGAACTACTGAGGAATATTAAGAATGCGAACTATTGAGGAATATTAAGAATGCGAACTACTGAGGAATATTAAGAATGCGAACTACTGAGGAATATTAAGAATGCGAACTACTGAGGAATATTAAGAATGCGAACACTGAGAAATATTAAGAATGCGAACTACTGAGGAATATTAAGAATGCGAACTACTGAGGAATATTAAGAATGCGAACTATTGAGGAATATTAAGAATGCGAACTACTGAGGAATATTAAGAATGCGAACTACTGAGGAATATTAAGAATGCGAACTACTGAGGAATATTAAGAATGGCGAACTACTGAGGAATATTAAGAATGCGAACTATTGAGGAATATTAAGAATGCGAACTACTGAGGAATATTAAGAATGCGAACTATTGAGGAATATTAAGAATGCGAACTACTGAGGAATATTAAGAATGCGAACTACTGAGGAATATTAAGAATGCGAACTACTGAGGAATATTAAGAATGCGAACACTGAGAAATATTAAGAATGCGAACTACTGAGGAATATTAAGAATGCGAACTACTGAGAAATATTAAGAATGCGAACTACTGAGGAATATTAAGAATGCGAACTACTGAGGAATATTAAGAATGCGAACTACTGAGGAATATTAAAAATGCGAACTACTGAGGAATATTAAGAATGCGAACTACTGAGGAATATTAAGAATGCGAACTACTGAGGAATATTAAGAATGCGAACTACTGAGGAATATTAAGAATGCGAACTATTGAGGAATATTAAGAATGCGAACTACTGAGGAATATTAAGAATGCGAACTATTGAGGAATATTAAGAATGCGAACTACTGAGGAATATTAAGAATGTGAACTACTGAGGAATATTAAGAATGCGAACTATTGAGGAATATTAAGAATGCGAACTACTGAGGAATATTAAGAATGCGAACTATTGAGGAATATTAAGAATGCGAACTACTGAGGAATATTAAGAATGCGAACTACTGAGGAATATTAAGAATGCGAACTACTGAGGAATATTAAGAATGCGAACACTGAGAAATATTAAGAATGCGAACTACTGAGGAATATTAAGAATGCGAACTACTGAGGAATATTAAGAATGCGAACTATTGAGGAATATTAAGAATGCGAACTACTGAGGAATATTAAGAATGCGAACTACTGAGGAATATTAAGAATGCGAACTACTGAGGAATATTAAGAATGGCGAACTACTGAGGAATATTAAGAATGCGAACTATTGAGGAATATTAAGAATGCGAACTACTGAGGAATATTAAGAATGCGAACTATTGAGGAATATTAAGAATGCGAACTACTGAGGAATATTAAGAATGCGAACTACTGAGGAATATTAAGAATGCGAACTACTGAGGAATATTAAGAATGCGAACACTGAGAAATATTAAGAATGCGAACTACTGAGGAATATTAAGAATGCGAACTACTGAGAAATATTAAGAATGCGAACTACTGAGGAATATTAAGAATGCGAACTACTGAGGAATATTAAGAATGCGAACTACTGAGGAATATTAAAAATGCGAACTACTGAGGAATATTAAGAATGCGAACTACTGAGGAATATTAAGAATGCGAACTACTGAGGAATATTAAGAATGCGAACTATTGAGGAATATTAAGAATGCGAACTACTGAGGAATATTAAGAATGCGAACTACTGAGGAATATTAAGAATGCGAACTACTGAGGAATATTAAGAATGCGAACTACTGAGGAATATTAAGAATGCGAACTACTGAGGAATATTAAGAATGCGAACACAGAAATATTAAGAATGCGAACTACTGAGGAATATTAAGAATGCGAACTACTGAGGAATATTAAGAATGCGAACTACTGAGGAATATTAAGAATGCGAACTACTGAGGAATATTAAGAATGGCGAACTACTGAGGAATATTAAGAATGCGAACTATTGAGGAATATTAAGAATGCGAACTACTGAGGAATATTAAGAATGCGAACTACTGAGGAATATTAAGAATGCGAACTACTGAGGAATATTAAGAATGCGAACACTGAGAAATATTAAGAATGTGAACTACTGAGAAATATTAAGAATGGCGAACTACTGAGGAATATTAAGAATGCGAACTATTGAGGAATATTAAGAATGCGAACTACTGAGGAATATTAAGAATGCGAACTACTGAGGAATATTAAGAATGCGAACTACTGAGGAATATTAAGAATGCGAACTACTGAGGAATATTAAGAATGCGAACTACTGAGGAATATTAAGAATGCGAACTACTGAGGAATATTAAGAATGCGAACTACTGAGGAATATTAAGAATGCGAACTACTGAGGAATATTAAGAATGCGAACTACTGAGGAATATTAAGAATGCGAACTACTGAGGAATATTAAGAATGGCGAACTACTGAGGAATATTAAGAATGCGAACTATTGAGGAATATTAAGAATGCGAACTACTGAGGAATATTAAGAATGCGAACTACTGAGGAATATTAAGAATGCGAACTACTGAGGAATATTAAGAATGCGAACTATTGAGGAATATTAAGAATGCGAACTATTGAGGAATATTAAGAATGCGAACTACTGAGGAATATTAAGAATGCGAACTACTGAGGAATATTAAGAATGCGAACTACTGAGGAATATTAAGAATGCGAACTACTGAGGAATATTAAGAATGCGAACTACTGAGGAATATTAAGAATGCGAACTACTGAGGAATATTAAGAATGGCGAACTACTGAGGAATATTAAGAATGCGAACTATTGAGGAATATTAAGAATGCGAACTACTGAGGAATATTAAGAATGCGAACTACTGAGGAATATTAAGAATGCGAACTACTGAGGAATATTAAGAATGCGAACTACTGAGGAATATTAAGAATGCGAACTACTGAGGAATATTAAGAATGGCGAACTACTGAGGAATATTAAGAATGCGAACTATTGAGGAATATTAAGAATGCGAACTACTGAGGAATATTAAGAATGCGAACTACTGAGGAATATTAAGAATGCGAACTACTGAGGAATATTAAGAATGCGAACACTGAGAAATATTAAGAATGCGAACTACTGAGAAATATTAAGAATGGCGAACTACTGAGGAATATTAAGAATGCGAACTATTGAGGAATATTAAGAATGCGAACTACTGAGGAATATTAAGAATGCGAACTACTGAGGAATATTAAGAATGCGAACTACTGAGGAATATTAAGAATGCGAACTACTGAGGAATATTAAGAATGCGAACTATTGAGGAATATTAAGAATGCGAACTACTGAGGAATATTAAGAATGCGAACTACTGAGGAATATTAAGAATGCGAACTACTGAGGAATATTAAGAATGCGAACTACTGAGGAATATTAAGAATGCGAACACTGAGAAATATTAAGAATGCGAACACTGAGAAATATTAAGAATGCGAACATTGGGAAATATTAAGAATGCGAACACTGGGAAATATTAAGAATGCGAACTACTGAGGAATATTAAGAATGCGAACTACTGAGGAATATTAAAAATGCGAACTACTGAGAAATATTAAGAATGCGAACTACTGAGAAATATTAAGAATGGCGAACTACTGAGGAATATTAAGAATGCGAACTATTGAGGAATATTAAGAATGCGAACTACTGAGGAATATTAAGAATGCGAACTACTGAGGAATATTAAGAATGCGAACTACTGAGGAATATTAAGAATGCGAACTACTGAGGAATATTAAGAATGCGAACTACTGAGGAATATTAAGAATGCGAACTACTGAGAAATATTAAGAATGCGAACTACTGAGGAATATTAAGAATGCGAACTACTGAGGAATATTAAGAATGCGAACTACTGAGGAATATTAAGAATGCGAACTACTGAGGAATATTAAGAATGCGAACTACTGAGGAATATTAAGAATGCGAACTACTGAGGAATATTAAGAATGCGAACTACTGAGGAATATTAAGAATGCGAACTACTGAGGAATATTAAGAATGCGAACTACTGAGGAATATTCAGAATGCGAACTACTGAGGAATATTCAGAATGCGAACTACTGAGGAATATTCAGAATGCGAACTACTGAGGAATATTCAGAATGCGAACTACTGAGGAATATTAAGAATGCGAACTACTGAGAAATATTAAGAATGCGAACTACTGAGGAATATTAAGAATGCGAACTACTGAGGAATATTAAGAATGCGAACTACTGAGAAATATTAAGAATGCGAACTACTGAGGAATATTAAGAATGGAACTACTGAGGAATATTAAGAATGCGAACTACTGAGGAATATTAAGAATGCGAACTACTGAGGAATATTAAGAATGCGAACACTGAGAAATATTAAGAATGCGAACTACTGAGGAATATTAAGAATGGAACTACTGAGAAATATTAATATACCATATGCTTGTTCCGCCGCATTTAAATCTAGTAAATGCATTCTTAATATTTCTCAGCAGTTTCAACTGCAATTGGAAATTTCACGTGAAAAATACAATTGACTCATAATTGGTTTTCTTTACGACAACACCCATCTTGTAGCAAATATTAATTCATGGAACAAAATTACTTCTACCTGTAAATCGTCACATTTGATTTGCACAATGTAAACTCTTTCATGAACAGCAATTATGCTGCAAGTTGGATTCCTAAAACACTAGATTTAAACTTAAGACATTTAATGAAATTCAAACTTAAATGAGATTGTGCTTAACTAAAGCACCTCCTAGTACTCAATTTATGAATAGAACAAGTTGCTTCTAATATTTAATTATCACATTACTTTGGCATAATTACAGGAACAGCGACTATGCATTTAGTATAGTCACTGTTCCTGTAATTATGCCATAATATTATGATAACCACCTTAGGTTGGGTTGTTTTACCTCTGAGCGGCACTTTTTTGCACACCATGGGCGAAATGGCCAAGTCACATGGACCCCGAAGGCTCAGAGAAGGTTGGGGGAGGGGACCCACTGGAACAGCTGTTGGGAGACAGATGGTAGCCTCCCGTCAAGGCCATCCAGCGTGTTCTTTAACGTGCACAGGGTCTAGCTCTCCCGCACACGGGGCCACGGCTTAACGTCCCATCCGACGGACGGCGGCCTTTCCAAGCCCATCGGTGTCCCCTACTGACCGTGGGCGGGGCGGGGAATTTTGCGGAGATAAATCTCAACGCTGACCCAGTTGGGACTCGAACCTGGGAACTACAGATTACGAGCCTGGCGAGCTACCGACTGAGCCATCCCCGCCCCACCACCTTAGGTTAATTATATAATGCTCAAGGGGGAACCTGAACGTAAGACAATTAAATTCAAACGTAGATGTGGTTGTGCTTGAGGATGATCGAAATCTTACCTATCTTTTGTTATGCAGCAGGCTCGACCAGGCAGTCCAAGGAATGGGGCCACCATCTCGGCAAGGTTTCCTGGCGAATAAAGAATTTTGGGAATATTAAGAAGGTTATACAGACGGGGAAGACATTGTGACGATTTCGTTCTTATTGTTACTAAGCGCTGAAATTTTGTTAGATGAAAGAATAAACAGATCTCATTGTTCCATTTTCCGTTCATTGTGTATTTCCGTTCTGACGTTCATTGTGCATTTCGGAAATATTTGTATTTAAAATGTATCGGAAAAAAACAGATAATTCTTTTGTAACTTAAGCTGATGAAGCGAATTCTGTTTTTTCTAATATTAACATAGATTAAATTAAATGTATTTTTACAGACAGCCGTCCCGTGGCCGAGTGGTTAGCACTCTTGGCTACTGATCTAAGGGACCTGGGTTCGAGCCCCGGTATTTAGGCATGGATGTGTGTGTCGTTTTTCTGCTGAGGTCCTGCCATCCTCTCAGATCTTCTACTGTGGCATATAAACTGACAGGCTCCTGTCAGACCTCTGTGGCAAGCAGCTGCTTGAGGGGGTATTTATATTTATTTACAGACATAAAAATGTATAGATGTCAGCGAAAAATAATTTTAACATCATTATGCAACATTCAAATAGTTGTACTGCATGTATGAATTTAGTGTTTCCTCGTGTTTCGAAGAAGCAGAAGCATTTTTTTTAATCAAAAGGTGTTATTGCAAAATATTTCACCACTGATTTGAACTTGAATATTCATATTTTGGTAGGTGTAAGGATTTTTCTTCAACGCGTTTGAATATTTTCGAGCACGACATCATACGTTACGTTTTCTGTCAGATGTCTCGTAACAAACACAACGTGTGTGTTTTTGTTAATGCAGGAGATGATAATGAGAGTGGTTAGGTTTAAGAACCTGGAAAGAAACAGACAATAACGGAGCTTTGTTCAGAGCACGAAATACGATGGAAACTACCGACAGCCCGAGAATTTTCAAACTTAGAAAACCCAAAATCTTGTAGTGGGCACGAAATATGTTAAGAATGCAGCGGAGGGATGGTAAAAGGGGAATCATGACCTGACAAGGGTTAAATCCTTGTTGCTTCGCGCAAAGGGTGAACAGGTGATAAAACGTAATATCCATGAAAAGGGGGGGCGGGGGTGGCTCAGTCGGTAGCGCGCCAGGCTCGTAATCTGTAGTTCCCAGGTTCGAGTCCCAGCTGGGTCAGCGTTGAGATTTATCTCCGCAAAAATTCCCCGCCCTGCCCACGGTCAGTAGGGGACACCGATGGGCTTGGAAAGGCCGCCGTCCGTCGGATGGGACGTTAAGCCGTGGCCACGTGTGCGGGAGAAACATACTCTGTGCACGTTAAAGAACACGCTGGATGGCCTTGACGGGAGACTACCATCTGTCTCCCAACAGCTGTTCCAGTGGGTCCCCTCTCCCAACCTTCTCTGAGCCTTCGGGGTCTTTGTGACCTGGCCATTTAGCCCATGGTGTGCAAAAAAGTGCCGCTCAGAGGTAAAACAACCCAAACCAACCCATGAAAAGGGAAAAAATCCTGTGACAGGAAAGTGTCGCTCAGTCCTATTTTATGAAACAACTGGATTTCCCTTTTCAGATTATTACATGGTTTGGATTTCCCTTTTCAGATTATTACATGTTTTATCATACCCTATCTGCTGTGATGGTCTGGAACAAAGGGGGTTGAAGTGGGGTGAAAATGCGGGTTTGAGGAGAAGGGCTGTTTACTCTCAATGGGTGACGTCATTCGATGTCTCTCGCCAGAGAAATTTTGAGATGGGTTCGAGAACAGCCGTCAAGGGTGTTAGGGGGATGAACTTTTCCAAAACGTGTTGTAACACATCACGTCTGATACGGAAGCAAAGGGGGGTCCACAGCGTGATGGGTGACGTCATCCAAGATGATCGTCGATGGAAATTTCGAAAAGGGTTGACCATTCAAGATGGCTGCTCGGGGGACGAAGGGATGGAACTTTTGCTAAGAGTTTTAATTAATGAGAGTTTTTCAATAAAGAGGGATTGAGAGGACTCTTTGATGAATAATGAATTTTTAGGTTGGTCATCGAAGATGGCCACCTAAAAAAAAAAAGATGGTCACCACCAAAGGGATGAAGAGGATTCCCTGAACGTTGCCACCGAAAGGTTAGTTGAACTTTACAATTATTTTGAGGATCCATGATAATATCCATGATAACATCCATGATAACACCTGAGAGGAGGGTTGAATTATTCAGTGGTTTACAAGTCTGGACAGTCTGGACATGGTGATTGCATCATACATTCCAGATTTGCACCATTTCGTGGGACTTGGGTAGAATGCGCAAATTTTCTAAGACTTTTTCTAGACCCAGGACTACTTACGATGACGTCATAACTTGTCCATCAGCCTTCTGTTATGGGAGATGTTGTGTTTGGCTGTCCCATTCCCTGATAATAGATGGCGCCACTGGCGAATCAGCAAAAATTCCGGAAATGCATATAATATTATTTCCTAAAAAGAATTGTCAGCTTCTGAATGTCCAGCGGTTTGAACGCCTGGCATGTTTTGGTAGTCGTGGGTTCAGGTCCCACTCAGGAGAACCGGATTTTTCAAGAAATTATTTCAAGTCACTGTATGATATATAGAGTAAGGAAATGCAGAGAGTCACTCACCTACTTTTTAGCAATTATTTGAGCCACCAACGTCAGACTATGGAACCAGTGTTTTCTGTCATGATCTTGTGCAGAACCACAGACTGCTACGTTATATAGAGTTAGAAACCAGTATGAAATAGAAGAATTAATTTATCATGATTATATAGAAGTAATATCGAATAATCTGAAGTTATTCACTTCTTTTTAAAAAGCCAATAACTTGTACTAAATTTTCAAAATCAGAAAATATATATTTAATTATTTCCTCCAGAATTTCAGTAGGAGAAGTAAATAAATGTGGAATGCTATGGATTGTGTTTTCCTGAGACGTAGTTCCCTAGTCCACCCCGGGAGCGATGCTCTATGAAAGTTTAACATTGTAGAAAAGTTGCCATAATGGTATAGCGAGTGGAAATTATGGTATAGCGAGTGGAATTTTATTTTTTTTTTCCAAAAATTTTTTATGCGAGTGGAATTATGGTATAGCGAGTTGCCATAATGGTATAGCGAGTGGAAATTTATTTTATTTTTTTTTTTTTTCAAATTTTTTTTATGCGAGTGGAATTATGGTATAGCGAGTTGCCATAATGGTATAGCGAGTGGAATTTTGTACATTCTTTCTCTATGATATGATAGGTCAATGCATGATGCCTTTCTCCAAAACATGTAAATAATAATATTTTGCCGTCCACCCTCTTGTATATGCGTGAGTTGAGAATTTTCTCCAATTAACCACGTATTACCTTTGGTCACAATAAGAACATTGATGTGCTTCGAAAGGCTCTCACAGATGGGATGTTAAGCCATCTTATGGAGGAGAGGGTGAATGGGTTGATGGATAATGGATAATGGAAAAAGGTAGAAATTAAATCCAGTCCTTCGAATGGGACATTAAGCCGTGATACAATGTGCACAATATCCATACCTTAGATACAGTTTAAAGAAGAACCTAGATGCCTTGACGAGAAACAACTATCTGTCTCCTAACAGCTGTTTTCGGTGGATCCCCTTTTCAACTTTCTCTAAACCCTAAGGGTCCTTTTGACCTGGCCATTTAGATCACTATGTGACTATAATTCTAATGAAGACATGATCAACGAAAGACCAAAGCAGACTTGTCATTCATTTAGATAAACATGTCCATCTAAGTAACAACTATTACACTTTGGCACTGCAATCGTCCTTTCTACGAAGGTCCTTCTTCATACTTTCCACCCAACTCTAGGATTATCTCTGCTCCTCCAGTTATCTGAAAATAACTTATTCCTTAATCTAAGTTTATGGACAAATATAAGCCATCCAGGGGATGCTCTCTATCAATGTGATTAAAATGGGTCCAATAATTGAAAATCATTTATAGACGTACAGTAGCTCAAAAAAGTATCCGAACACTACGATTGATTACAAAATTCAGAAAAAAATATCTGGCAACGATTTTTTTAGAAATTAGTGATCTGGCAACGATTTTTTTAGAAATTAGTGATCTGGCAACCTTCGTGTCACGTGACACGTGACACGAAGGTCACGTGTCACGTGACACGAAGTTGTCCACGATTGTTGTTGAATTGTGTGTGACACGAATGTTTAGAGAAATTAGTGATCTGGCAACCTTCGACACGTGACACGAAGGTTGCCAGATCACTAATTTCTAAAAAAATCGTTGCCAGATATTTTTTCTGAATTTTGTAATCAACCGTAGTGTTCGGATACTTTTTTGAGCTACTGTACCTTAATTGTCAGCCATATTAATATTCTTCCCTTCTCGGGGCACTTCTGAGTCCCGATGACTCCTACCGGAACTTGCGGAGAATATTGTCATCTGAACGGAAAGAACAAGCACAAAACATTAAAGGAATAGCTGATTTACTTGACATGTTTCAGAACATTAACAAAACTAGGATTTCCATTTTTTTAACTAAAAACCTTAAAAATATACACGCTTTATGTAAATGATTTTAATGTTGGAAAATTAAGAAAACGAGAAGTTCTTATTAATAAGAAGAGCAAAGCGATTTAAGTATTAGAAAACTATGGTTAACTATTATTTATTGTTTTTAATCGGCACTAGATATCAATCAAATGAATGGAGAAAGAACAGCCAACGAAGAGATTTTACACTTTGAGGAGAGATGGAAAAATATATTTAATTTAAAAAGGTGACGGTAATTATGAAACGTGAAAGGAAACTATATTTTAAAGTATCAACAGTTGTTAAATCTGTTCAAAGTTAGATACATTCCCCAAAATTTAAAGGGAACGTTTCTTTACGTTCGAGTAAATTTTGCAACATTGAGCTAAATGGCAGTTGGGTTGTTTTACCTTCAAGCGTCATTTTTTGCACACAATTAGCTAAATTGCCAGGTCATAAGGACCCCGAATACTCAGAGAAGGTTAACATCTCTTAGAAGACAGTTGATAACCTCCCATCAAGGTCATCCAGTGTGTTCTTTAAAGTGCAGAGTGTATGGCTCTGCTGCACACTGAGCCACGGCTTTATGTTTCATCCGACGGACGGTGGCATTTCCAAGACCATTGGTGTCCCCCTATTGAACGACGGCAGGGCGAGAATTTTGCGGAGGTAAACCTCAACCCTGGTCAGCTGGGACCTTAATCTGGGAACTGCAGATTACGAGCCTGGCGCGGTTTCACCTGAACCACCCCTGCTCAGTAAATAGCAGTAAATACGGACGGATTAACATAATGCTCGTATAATTGCTCGTATAATAGCATATTCAATTCATACAATCACTTAACCGCAGCAACATAATAACCACTTGCTCAAAGAGGGCCTCACTTTTAAGTGAAAAAATACCTAAAAATTATTTGAAATGTTCGAATGGAAGAGAGAAAAAGGCAGAAAGATGAAAGAATAATATAACGACATATTAATAAAAGAACAATGTTTTGGGAATCCGGCAACAAAACCGAAGCATTATTCCGCGAAAAGTGGTATACGAATGCAATATTCCCCGAAAAGTGGTATACGAATGCAATATTCCGCGAAAAGTGGTATACGAATACAATATTCCGCGAAAAGCGGTATACGAATGCAATATTCCGCGAAAAGTGGTATACGAATGCAATATTCCGCGAACAGTGGTATAAGAATGCAATATTCCGCGAAAAGTGGTATGACATTGCAGCATTTTTAGCAAAGGAGATTGCTAGCAGTGAGAAGAGCAATGAAATTTACATTCAAAGCCATTTTAACCAACGGTGAGTTACATTTTGATAAGCAATTAGAAACCTTTAACCGCTTAAATATTTAGAATCGAGACTATTTACATATTTGAAATTTAAATATCGCTATCATACGCTACAAAATATAAAACAATTATATGTATTTCTCTTTCGACATATATCTTATATAAATTATTTTACCATATGAATATAGTTTTGTATTACCGTATTATTACCGTATGAGAATAGCTTTGACGACAATTGTTTTTTTGATTTCATTAACAGTTCTATTCTGTGGCAGTTTTTTTTTTTTATTAACAGCTGCTTGAGGCGGTATTTGTTGATTATTCTGATATACAGTAAAGTGTGAATCTGTAGGTGTTGAATTCGGCACTTCAAACATAATGCCAAACTCAAGGTCTGTGTTATCGGGGAGTTTTCCAAGGATTAATAGACAATCCACAACTTCCCCTACCATCTAAGTCAAAAGGAAATATGATTGATTAGATTCCACAACTTCCCCTACCATCTAAGTCAAAAGGAAATATGATTGATTAGATTCCACAACTTCCCCTACCATCTAAGTCAAAAGCAAATATGATTGATTAGATTCCACAACTTCCCCTACCATCTAAGTCAAAAGGAAATATGATTGATTAGATTCCACAACTTCCCCTACCATCTAAGTCAAAAGGAAATATGATTGATTAGATTCCACAACTTCCCCTACCATCTAAGTCAAAAGGAAATATGATTGATTAGATTCCACAACTTCCCCTACCATCTAAGTCAAAAGGAAATATGATTGATTAGATTCCACAACTTCCCCTACCATCTAAGTCAAAAGGAAATATGATTGATTAGATTCCACAACTTCCCCTACCATCTAAGTCAAAAGGAAATGTGATTGATTAGATTCCACAACTTCCCCTACCACCTAAGACAAAAGGAAATATGATTGATTAGATTCCACAACTTCCCCTACCACCTAAGTCAAAAGGAAATATGATTGATTAGATTCCACAACTTCCCCTACCACCTAAGTCAAAAGGAAATATGATTGATTAGATTCCACAACTTCCCCTACCACCTAAGTCAAAAGGAAATATGATTGATTAGATTCCACAACTTCCCCTACCACCTAAGTCAAAAGGAAATATGATTGATTAGATTCCACAACTTCCCCTACCATCTAAGTCAAAAGGAAATATGATTGATTAGATTCCACAACTTCCCCTACCATCTAAGTCAAAAGGAAATATGATTGATTAGATTCCACAACTTCCCCTACCATCTAAGTCAAAAGGAAATATGATTGATTAGATTCCACAACTTCCCCTACCATCTAAGTCAAAAGGAAATGTGATTGATTAGATTCCACAACTTCCCCTACCATCTAAGTCAAAAGGAAATATGACTGATTAGATTCCATAACTTCCCCTACCACCTAAGTCAAAAGGAAATGTGATTGATTAGATTCCACAACTTCCCCTACCACCTAAGTCAAAAGGAAATATGATTGATTAGATTCCACAACTTCCCCTACCACCTAAGTCAAAAGGAAATATGATTGATTAGATTCCACACTTCCCCTACCACCTAAGTCAAAAGGAAATATGATTGATTAGATTCCACAACTTCCCCTACCATCTAAGTCAAAAGGAAATATGATTGATTAGATTCCACAACTTCCCCTACCACCTAAGTCAAAAGGAAATATGATTGATTAGATTCCACAACTTCCCCTACCATCTAAGTCAAAAGGAAATATGATTGATTAGATTCCACAACTTCCCCTACCATCTAAGTCAAAAGGAAATATGATTGATTAGATTCCACAACTTCCCCTACCATCTAAGTCAAAAGGAAATATGATTGATTAGATACCACAACTTCCCCTACCATCTAAGTCAAAAGGAAATATGATTGATTAGATATAAAATTGAGTAAATTCAAGTCAGAGAAAGAATTGATTTCGTACCTTGTTGCCGAAGAACAGAGTATGTTGCTGTTGAGGTAAAGTCCAGCACGATCCTTCCTAAATGATATGGCTGAGGTGAAAGATGTTAGAAGAGGAAGTCGCCTTGCACTCAAAGGAAATTAGCACCGGAAATTCTAAACAATTCATTTTATTAGCCAAATAAACCGAATTGACAATGGATTCTGTTTCGTGTTTATGGAATTTTTTCGAAACAATCGAACGCTAGATATGAATTTTTGAGAATATTTGTGACGTATTACGCGAGTATTTCTAATATTTTTCGTTACCTCTTAAAGTCATTCCTAATCTTGCTACAAAAAATAAAAATTAATTTGAGATGATTAATTTCAAAGTTATGCTTATTTACTTATGATTTCTAGTGTTGATTGGTATAACCCAATGTTACTAAAATTAGAAATAGATTCTTCTTCATCAAACAACACTGCAATTTGAGTCTTTAAAAATATATTAAAGATATTTTACTTTGAAATATTTATTTAAAAAAGGAAAAAGAGCACGGCAATTTTTTTTTTCGATAGGCGACTTAAAAATATTCGAAGGCGGATCCAGGAATAATGGCACTCAAATCCAAAAAACTGCCCAAATTTGAACCAGAAGTAGAATTTTGTGTAGTAACGCATGCTTGGATTGGATTGTTTTACCTCTGAGCGGCACTTTTTTGCACACCATGGGCTAAATGGCCAGGCCACAAGGACCCCGAAGGCTCAGAGAAGGTTGGGGGAGGGGACCCACTAAAACAGCTGTTGGGAGACAGATGGTAGCCTCCCGTCAAGGCCATCCAGTGTGTTCTTTAACGTGCACAGGGTATGGCTCTCCCGCACACGGGGCCACGGCTTAACGTCCCATCCGACGGACGGCGGCCTTTTCAAGCCCATCGGTGTCCCCTACTGACCGTGGGCAGGGCGGGGAATTTTGCGGAGATAAATCTCAACGCTGACCCAGATGGGACTCGAACCTGGAAACTGCAGATTACGCGCCTGGCGCGCTACCGACTGAGCCACTCCCGCCCCCGCATGCTTGGAGAAACTGTAACAAGATTTGTCTGAACAGACTCTGTAACTGCTTTTATTACCTATCTCCCTATTGCTCTTCGCCCGTCATTTGTCGGTTTGTGTGCTTTTCACACAAAAAGTTGTTCCATCATATCTTTCGGACGCCACGTTCAAACTTAATGATTTATGTATCAAATCAAAGCTTACAACGCGAGGAATGTCATAGGCTATAAATATATATATATTCCCTCCCCGCCAATGTTCCCTTCTCCCCTAAAAAAGATGAAATATGAAAACCATTTTTCCGCTATATCTTCCGAACGTGAGGACCTAAATTAGGAGTTATGTGTCAAATGAAAGCTGATATGAGAATGGTCGTAGACTATTTCGAAATTTCCCACCTCCCACCATTTTCCTCCCTCAAAAAGGGGGCTGATTTTCGCGGGAGATTATATTATTTAACATAATTTTCTTTATTAAAATGGGGCGGGGGTGGCTCAGTCGGTAGCGCGCCAGGCTCGTAATCTGTAGTTCCCAGGTTCGAGTCCCAGCAGGGTCAGCGTTGAGATTTATCTCCGCAAAATTCCCCGCCCTGCCCACGGTCAGTAGGGGACACCGATGGGCTTGGAAAGGCCGCCGTCCGTCGGACGGGACGTTAAGCCGTGGCCCCGTGTGCGGGAGAGCCATAACCTGTGCACGTTAAAGAACACTCTGGATGGCCTTGACGGGAGGCTACTATCTGTCTCCCAACAGCTACTCCAGTGGGTCCCCTCCCCCAACCTTCTCTGAGCCTTCGGGGTCATGTGACCTGGCCATTTAGCCCATGGTGTGCAAAAAAGTGCCGCTCAGAGGTAAAACAATCCAACAACCCAACCCAACTTTATTATAATAGAGAGCCCTTAACGAGTTACGTCTCAAATTAAATGTAGTGATGTCTCCAATCTCGTGGCCTATTTTGAACACTACTCCAAAAATTGGGGGAGGAAAAATGTGATTAATGTTTATGAATATCATATCAAAGTTTCTCAAGTTGGTGCTTTTAGTAATAAAAATATAAATAAATTAAAAATTTTAATTACCTATCATCTAGTATGGGCCCTAAAAAGTAGATAATAAGCCTAAAGCCTATCGAGGTGCAATCAGTCATGAAATTCTCATTCACTTCAAAGGAAGATAGGGCACAGGCAATCTTGTTGAGTAGGTAAATAGGACTCACAAGAACAATTATTTAACCCCTAACTCGTAATTGTAGGTCCTTGCGTTCGGAAGATATCATCATCATTTTCAAGCTGTCATGGGCTACGGAGATCCAACCACATTGTGCAACTTAGTTCTCCAAACACATCTGTCCTGAGCAAAATCTGCTGCATCTGGCGACTGTAGACTAATTTTAACACGATTCTGTTTGACATTTCTGCCTGCATCCTAGATCTTCAGATCAGGATGCAGGGGGGGGGGGACTATCTAGATCTTCTAGATCTTCAGATCAGGATGCAGGGGGGGGGACTATCTAGATCTTCTAGATCTTCAGATCTAGAATATATATTCTAGATCATATTCTAGATCATAGATATTCTAGATCATCTATATTCTAGATATTCTATCATCTATATTCTAGATCATATATATTCATATCATATATAGATCATCTATATTCTAGATCATAGATATTCTAGATCATCTAGATCATCTAGATCTTCAGATCTAGATGCAGGGGGGGGCCTGCATCCTAGATCTTCCCCTCTTTCTGAGGCCTTCAGGCACACTGTCATGATCCTATTCGCTAATCTACAGTTATCCATACTGGTAATATGGCCAAACCAACGGAGACTCTCTCTGCACAATATGCTGCTCAAAGGAGGTTGTCGACTTCTTTGCCTAACCACATCATTATTTACACACAAACTTATGTGGTTCACACAACAAACCGTTGTGAACCACCTAATACGCAAGATACTGCGTAAGCACCCAGAATCAAAAGCATCAAGCTTCCTGTTATTTTGTTTATAATGCGTCAAACTTTCACTACCATAACTAACCCTAGAAAGAGCCAAACTAGTATATCCGCCTATTTCTCCACACTCTTTATAGATTCTTAAAAGTTCTGGCAGCAATCCCTATTCGTCTGGGGCGGGGGTGGCTCAGTCGGTAGCGCGCCAGGCTCGTAATCTGTAGTTCCCAGGTTCGAGTCCCAGCTGGGTCAGCGTTGAGATTTATCTACGCAAAATTTCCCATTAAGAAAGGTGGCTGCAAATGTCATGAAACGGGTACGAACCTGCATCTAGGTTGCAGGGAATCACTTTCAACATCTGTTGTTATGGTACATATATGTCTAATTTGCATGTTTTGAAATTCGTGTCTTTTCTCAAGCTTAAATAGAAAAAAATACAATATAGGGTGATTTTTTGTAGATATCATGTTCATATTTTAACATATTTGGTAAATATCTCTATGAAAAAAGGTTTCTTTTTTGATGCTTTGAAATATGCTTTAATTTTTCAAATATATAAAAATTGGAATATAAATTTAGCAAATAATTACAGACCAATTTCCATCTTACCAGTCGTTTCCAAAATTATTGAAAAAGTATATATATATACACACACACACAGAGTATAACGCTTAGTAATATATATTTCTTTTTAAGTTAGGGGCGGGGGTGGCTCAGTCGGTAGCGCGCCAGGCTCGTAATCTGTAGTTCCCAGGTTCGAGTCCCAACTGGGTCAGCGTTGAGATTTTTCCCCGCCCTGCCCACGGTCAGTAGGGGACACCGATGGGCTTGGAAAGGCCGCCGTCCGTCGGATGGGACGTTAAGCCGTGACCCCGTGTGCGGGAGAGCCATACCCTGTGCACGTTAAAGAACAAGCTGGATGGCCTTGACGGGAGACTACCATCTGTCTTCCAACAGCTGTTCCAGTGGGTCCCCTCCCCCAACCTTCTCTGAGCCTTCGGGGTCCATGTGACCTGGCCATTTAGCCCATGGTGTGCAAAAAAGTGCCGCTCAGAGGTAAAACAACCCAACGTTAAAGAACACACTGGATGGCCTTGACGGGAGACTACCATCTGTCTTCCAACAGCTGTTCCAGTGGGTCCCCTCCCCCAACCTTCTCTGAGCCTTCGGGGTCCATGTGACCTGGCCATTTAGCCCATGGTGTGCAAAAAAGTGCCGCTCAGAGGTAAAACAACCCAACGTTAAAGAACACGCTGGATGGCCTTGACGGGAGACTACCATCTGTCTTCCAACAGCTGTTCCAGTGGGTCCCCACCCCCAACCTTCTCTGAGCCTTCGGGGTCCATGTGACCTGGCCATTTAGCCCATGGTGTGCAAAAAAGTGCCGCTCAGAGGTAAAACAACCCAACGTTAAAGAACACGCTGGATGGCCTTGACGGGAGACTACCATCTGTCTTCCAACAGCTGTTCCAGTGGGTCCCCTCCCCCAACCTTCTCTGAGCCTTCGGGGTCCATGTGACCTGGCCATTTAGCCCATGGTGTGCAAAAAAGTGCCGCTCAGAGGTAAAACAACCCAACGTTAAAGAACACGCTGGATGGCCTTGACGGGAGACTACCATCTGTCTTCCATCAGCTGTTCCAGTGGGTCCGCTCCCCCAACCTTCTCTGAGCCTTCGGGGTCCATGTGACCTGGCCATTTAGCCCATGGTGTGCAAAAAAGTGCCGCTCAGAGGTAAAACAACCCAACCTTTTTAAGTTATCTGGGTATTTGTTCTTGATCGGTACTTACTACCAGAATTTCTAGCTTAAATATTTCGTTTATAACACTACTTCAGGTTTTACATTTAGCGTTCTCTAACGATGGAAGTTAAAGCCTTTTGAAAACTATGAATCTTCATATTTCCTTAGTATTTAATCAACTCAAAAAGATATTTTCATTTTTCTCTTAAAGCAAAAAGTTCCGCCCCCGCCAGGAATAATGAGACAATTTGTTGCCACCACTCTAAACACCTTGATCATCACACTCCACCAATAGTCACATTTCTAGCACAAATAGTTCGTTTGCAATATGCGTTAATTTTTTTAAAATTTTCAAATTATCCCACCGTCAGAAATCACAATTAAAACTTTAGAAAAATAGGAAATTATGAATCGTAAGAGTTTATTAATACCTATCCAACGTAAAAATAACTTTTAATTTATCTCGAAACTAGAATTATCTGTAAAAACGAAAAATATGGATGAAATCGTTGATGGTGAAATGTCACCATCAACATTTCTAATTTCGAAATATAATTACATTGCTCATAATATTCCTTTAAATGTTTGCCATTTTCAACTCTTTCACCGTTAGAGGGATTGGTTTGGTTTGTTTCACCTCCCAGCGACACTTTTTCTGCACATAGTGCGGTAAATGGCCTGGTCACAAGACCCTGAAAGCTCAGAGAAGGTTGGGGGAGAGGACCCACTGGAACAGCTGTTGGGTTGTGTTGTGTTGTTTTACCTCTGAGCGGCACTTTTTTGCACACCATGGGCTAAATGGCCAGGTCACATGGACTCCGAAGGCTCAGAGAAGGTTGGGGGAGGGGACCCACTGGAACAGCTGTTGGGAGACAGATGGTAGCCTCCCGTCAAGGCCATCCAGCGTGTTCTTTAACTTGCACAGGTTATGGCTCTCCCACACACGGGGCCACGGCTTAACTTCCCATCCGACGGACGGCGACCTTTCCAAGCCCATCGGTGTTCCCTACTGACCGTGAACAGGGCGGGGATTTTTGCGGAGAAAAATCTCAACGTTGACCCAGCTGGGACTCGAACCTGGGAACTACAGATTACGAGCCTGGCGCGCTACTGACTGAGCCACCCCCGCCCCTGAAAGCTCAGAGGAGGTTGGGGGAGGTGACCCACTGCAACAGATGTTGGTAGATAGTTTCAGTCAAGATCCTCCAATGTGTTGTTTAACGTGCATAGGATATGGCTGTCGAACACAAGAGCCCACGGTTTAAGGTATCATGCGACAGACGGCGGCCTTTCCAAGCCCATCGGTGTCCCCTACCCCTTAGAGAGCGCAATTGACGCAATAGGGAAATTTCGAAAGTACGGATCGTAATGTTTCATCAATACTTGGAGAACCTAAAAATATTTTGGGATTTGTTTCCGAAACGAAAAATGTCTACAGACAGACATTAACTCTTTGGTTTATGAAAAAGAGCAACATTGTGCCGCTCAAAAGTAAATTGTCCTTTTGACGCTGCTTCAACGTATTGGATTCAGAGCCAACTGACTCTTACTTGACACCCAAAATTAGAATATCTTTTGGTCCTCTAACTTATATATATATAGCCTTTTGTTTGTTAACAGCTTCATATTTTACTGAATTATGATAAGCAAGAAAATTTATCTTGTGTTGCTCGGATTTCAAATTCTAAAGCAATGGTTCTCAAACTTTTTTGCTCACGGTACAGTCGCTCAAAAAAGTATCCGAACACTATGGTTGATTACAGAATTCAGAAAAAATATCTGGCAACGAATTTTTTAGAAATTAGTGATCTGGCAACCTTCGTGTCACGTGACACGAAGGTTGCCAGATCACTAATTTCTAAAAAAATCGGTGCCAGATAATTTTTTTGAATTCTGTAATCAACCATAGTGTTCGGATACTTTTTTGAGCGACTGTACATTATTTATCGCCGTGAATATGGTGACACTGCGGAAGACTCGGGCATGCGCAGTTTGTTTTCAACTGTCAACGTTACACTCCCCACAATATATCAATTGAACACCCTGACTAATACCCAGATATCTTCAAAAATAGACATTTCTGTGGAAATATTTGTAAACGAAGCGCTGTTAAGTTCAAATTTTGATTTGTATTGAGACAGTGCATAGTCGTACGTGTTATGGGAATTTTTTGCGTTAATTTTGGTTTTAACATTTAATACCGGTAAGTTTTTGATTAAACGGAAAACGTTAAATGAAGAATCAATGTCAGAAAGTAGCAACATTGTGATTTATAAATTTCCTTTTTTTACAATAACATCCGTAATATCGCTGCACACACTGAGAGAACCACTGCTCTAAAATATATGATATTTCAGTTTCCATGTCGCAAGCTGTAATTTGGAATAAACTGCATTATGATTGATAAATTATATTGATACACAAAATAATGCCGTCCCGTGTCCGAGTGGTTAGCACGCTTGGCTACTGATCTAAGGGACCTGGGTTCGAGCCCAGGGTAAGGCATGGATGTTTGTGTTGTTTTTCTGCTGAGGTCCTGCCATCCTCTCAGACCTTCTACTATGGCATATAAACTGACAGGCTCCTGTCAGACCTCTGTGGCAAGCAGCTGCTTGAGGGGTAAGAGAAAAGTGGACATATTTTGAGGTACAGAATGGTAATCTCAACGTCAGGTGTTCCTAAACCCGAAAAAACCATATCACCTCATTCAAAACACGAATTTTTCAAACCATTTCGTAGTCAGCAGAGTTACTTCCGTTCAAGTTGCGGAACCTTGAACGCAATTTTTCAGTCATAGGAAACTTTATAACGAAATAAAATTAAATAGGAGCAAATTTGTATGGTACAATCGCTCAAAAAAGTATCCGAACGCTATGGTTGATTACAGAATTAAAAAAATATATATGGCAACGATTTTTTTAGAAATTAGTGATCTGGCAACCTTCGTGTCACGTGACACGAAGGTTGCTAGATTACTAATTTCTAAAAAATATCGTTGCGAGATATTTTTTCTGAAATCTGTAGTCAATCATAGCGTCGGATACTTTTTTGAGCGACTGTACGTGTAAGTTTGGGGCGGGGGTGGCTCAGTCGGTAGCGCGCCAGGCTCGTAATCTGTAGTTCCCAGGTTCGAGTCCCAGCTGGGTCAGCGTTGAGATTTGTCTCCACAAAATTCCCCGCCCTGCCCACGGTCAGTAGGGGACACCGATGGGCTTGGAAAGGCCGCCGTCCGTCGGATGGGACGTTAAGCCGTGGCCCCGTGTGCGGGAGAGCCATACCCTGTGCACGTTAAAGAACACGCTGGATGGCCTTGACGGGAGGCTACCATCTGTCTCCCAACAGCTATTCCAGTGGGTCCCCTCCCCCAACCTTCTCTGAGCCTTCGAGGTCCTTGTGGCCTGGCCATTTAGCCCATGGTGTGCAAAAAAGTGCCGCTCAGAGGTAAAACAACCCAACCCTTACTAAATAAATAAGATATTGAAAATCAGGCCTACCTTGTTTAGATGAGGATATGAATAGGATAGCCGTCCCGTGGCCGAGTGGTTAGCGCGCTTGGCTACTGATCTACGGGGACCTGAGTTCGAGCCCCGGGTAAGGCATGGATGTTCGTGTTGTTTTCTGCTGAGGTACTGCCATCCTCTCAGATCTTCTACTGTGGCATATAAACTGACAGGCTCCTGTCAGACCTCTGTGGCAAGCAGCTGCTTGAGGCGGTTTTTATTTATTTTTTTTATGAATAGGACGACTCCGCAGACAAGGAAGCTGCGGTTCTAAACAATTCTAACTTCACAGAGGCATGGACCCTTTTTCAACGTTAATTCCTTTTTCATTGTTTCGTAATGATTTGTTCTATTGTGTACAGTCGCTCAAAAAAGTATCAGAACACTATGGTCGATTACAGAATTCAGAAAAAATATCTTGCAACGATTTTTTTTAGAAATTAGTGATCTCTCAACCTTCGTGTCACGTGACACGAAGGTTGCCAGATCACTAATTTCTAAAAAAATCGATGCCATATATTTTTTCTGTATTCTGTAATCAACCATACCGTTCGGATAATTTTTTGAGCGACTGTACAACAAGATTCTACGACTTGGTTTCTCACGAATAACAACAGTGAAGTCAACGCAACAAATATTTTCGTTATTTACAATGTATTATCCCCGTTTCCAATGGTATGCGCAGAAACTTAGAGTGGTAATTCTGATGTTTTTGGTAAATAATATAATAAATAAATAATAATATATAATAATATATAATAATAAATAAATAAATAAATAATAGAAAGTTGCCTTCACTTATTATAGATGGCGCGAGGGTTGGGTTGGGTTGTTTTACCTCTGAGCGGCACTTTTTTGCACACCATGGGCTAAATGGCCAGGTCACATGAACCCCGAAGGCTCAGAGAAGGTTGGGGGAGGGGACCCAGTGGAACAGCTGTTGGAAGACAGATGGTAGCCTCCCGTCAAGGCCATCCAGCGTGTTCTTTAATGTTGTGTTACCTCTGAGCGGCACTTTTTTGCACACCATGGGCTAAATGGCCAGGTCACATGAACCCCGAAGGCTCAGAGAAGGTTGTGGGAGGGGACCCACTGGAATAGCTGTTGGGAGACAGATGGTAGCCTCCCGTCAAGGCCATCCAGCGTGTTCTTTAACGTGCACAGGGTATGGCTCTCCCACACACGGGGCCACGGCTTAACGTCCCATCCGACGGGATGGCGCGAGGTCAGACACATTCAGCGAAATATATAAATGTCCCATTCTGGAAACAAATCATAGTCCTATGGTTGGTTTAACTTGTAGGGCGCTCTGGCATGTCACTGAAGAATCGCGGGTTCCAATACCGTACTGATAGCAATAATCATTTTCCAAAATAATTATTTATTAAATTACACTACAGAAAAAAATAATGCAACACCTTTAAGGATTAATGCCGTTTTATTGAAACTCAGGCAGCCGTTAGCATACACTGATATGTACGATTGATTACATTATCAAAAAATATGAAAAATTTCCACTGTACCTACCCGGTAAAGTGGTATAATTAGTATGATTTTGAACCGCCCCGCACAGCAATGCATTCATAAACATGGCGGGGAAGGCTATCGTACAGGGGACGGGGGGTGGCTCAGTCGGCTCGTAATCTGTAGTTCTCAGGTTCGAGTACCAGCTGGGTCAGCGTTGAGATTTATCTCCGCAAAATTCCCAGCCCTGCCCACGGTCAGTAGGGGACACCGATGGGCTTGGAAAGGCCGCCGTCCGTCGGATGGGACATTAAGCCGTGGCCCCGTGTGCGGGAGAGCCATACCCTGTGCACGTTAAAGAACACGCTGGATGGCCTTGACGGGAGGCTACCATCTGTCTCCCAACAGCTGTTCCTGTGGGTCCCCTCCCCCAACCTTCTCTGAGCCTTCGGGGTCCATGTGACCTGGCCATTTAGCCCATGGTGTGCAAAAATGTGCCGCTCAGAGGTAAAACAACCAACCAAATCTCAGTTTTCAGCAGCTATTTCACAGTCTACTGCCATTATCATATCCCATTTTGACTCTGAATTAAAACAGAAATGGCCAGAGGCTGTCTGGATCGGAACTGACGCTTCAGTATCTAAATAACAAACTGGAATCGGCAGCGCCTCTCCTTCACGCACAATCTTCATATGTGAAAACTTACCAACAGAAACATCCATATTCTCAACTGGAGCTACAGCACTGATCAGGTTGAGTTGTTTTACCTCTGAGCTGCACATTTTTGCACACAATGGGCTAAATAGCCAGGTCACAAGGTCCCCGAAGGCTCAGAGAAGGTTTGGGGAGGGGACCCACTGGAACAGGAGACAAATGGTAGCCGCCCGTCAATGCCATCCAGTGTGTTCTTTAAAGTGCACATGCTATGGCTCTCCCGCACACGGGGCCACGGCTTAACGCCCCATCCTACGGACGCGGTCTTTCCAAGCCCATCGGTGTCTCCTACTGACCGTGGGCAGGGCGGGGAGTTTTGCGGAAATAAATCTCAACGCTGACCCAGCTGGGACTCGAACCTAGGTACTGGAGATTACGAGCCTTGCGCACTACCGACTGAGCCATCCCCGCCCCGCACTGATCAGGACCGTCACCTGTATTATTAAAAAAAATGTAATGTTTTTTCGTAATTTGTAATTTGTAATTGTAAATTCGTAATTTGAAATGAGATAACGAATTTTCCGATTCCAAATCGGTACTCTTAGCACTTCATATCGACAAATCACATAAGGCTATTTTTGATCTCCATCATTCTCTTCAACAAGCAACGCTTTGGGCTTCATCGATCATTTTACTTTGGAGTCATGAACCTTGAGATCAATGAGTCAGCCGACTCCCTGGCAAAAGGGAAAGAACTCTTTCATATTTGCACCCTGGATCAACGTTGCATGCAGAGGACATCATCATTCTATATCGTAAAATATTATATACCGACCTGAGGTTGGGTTGTGTTGTTTTACCTCTGAGCGGCACTTTTTTGCACACCATGGGGTAAATGGCCAGGTCACATGGACCCCGAAGGCTCAGAGAAGGTTGGGGGAGGGGACCCACTGGAACAGCTGTTGGGAGACAGATGGTAGTCTCCCGTCAAGGCCATCCAGCGTGTTCTTTAACGTGCACAGGGTATGGCTCTCCCGCACACGGGACCACGGCTTAACGTCCCATCCGACGGACGGCGGCCTTTCCAAGCCCATCGGTGTCCCCTACTGACCGTGGGCAGGGCGGGGAGTTATGCGGAGATAAATCTCAATGCTGACCCAGCTGGGACTCGAACCTGGGAACTACAGATTACGAGCCTGGCGCGCTACCGACTGAGCCACCCCCGCCCCCCGACCTGAGGATGAAATGGGAAATCTCTTCTCTGCCAAATATGTTCCCATATCTAAATCGATTCCCTGTTAAAACAACCAATGTATACATTTCAAGAAGTATGGAAACCTTAATAACTCGCGTGCGTCTCGATGTGGCACCCTTCCAAACATTCCTCCACAGATGCCATCTAGCCAATAACACTGATTGTCCCGACTGTGGACAAAATGAAACTACAGATCACTTCATTCTTCATTGCCCAAGCATGGATAACATAAAAACTTCAATGAGCACATCCTTCAAACTCAATGGACTGAAAATATATGACCCTTATACCTCCAGGGACATTTTCTCCCTACCTGAAAATATCTACATTCCCAAGCTAAAAAACTTCATCAGACTTTCATTTAGGTTTTGCTAAAAAATCTCTATTGCAGCATGAAATCCATTCATCTTCTGTCTTTATGATACTTATAATTATCCTTAGCCATTTCTGCCAGTCTCTTAGGTACAGTCGCTCAAAAAAGTATCGGAACACTACGGTTGATTACAGAATTCAGAAAAAATATCTGGCAACGATTTGCACGAAGGTTGCCAGATCACTAATTTCTAAAAAAATCGTTGCCAGATATTTTTTTCTGAATTCTGTAATCAACCGTAGTGTTCCGATACTTTTTTGAGCCACTGTACTCTACAGGTTGAGATATAAAGCCGCAGAGCTGAACATCTCATGAATAAAACCAAGTCAAAATAATCGAAGCCTCACGGTTCATTACAAGAGTCAGGTATACAATTAAAAACATTACAATAGTATAAAATTAGTAAATATTTAATAGTATTCTTATTCTACACTGATTGTTTTTGATAATTATTATTTGAAAATTTTGATTCCTAAACTCTCTGAGTTATGTTTCATTATATTATTAACACATAAATCCGTGAACACAGAGATAATGTATTTGGCAAACTCAATTTCAAAACTTATATAATTTGGTACACGATATACAAGGTTCTACTCGGTCCGAGAAAATTTTCAATAAAATTGCACATATTTTAATATAATATTCATTTGATTATTCCTTATATACATTTTAAAAACCCTCCATATATATGTTTTTTCTATTTACTAAGATAGCAATTATTTATATTACTGTTTTTTATATTTCTTTTACTCATCAGGAATATTCGTTCAAAAATTACAAAATCCAGTCAATAAAAAACTGTCTTATTAATCCGCGCAAAAATATAATTTAAAATATTATACTACTATAAAAAAAAATAAAATAAATACCCCCCTCAAGCAGCTGCTTGCCACAGAGGTCTGACAGGAGCCTGTCAGTTTATATGCCAAAGTAGAAAATCTTAGAGGATGGCAGGACCTCAGCAGAAAAATAACACATGCCTTATCCGGGACTCGAACCCAGGTCCCTTAGATCAGTAGCCGAGCGCGCTAACTACTCGGCCATGGGACGGCTATTTATACTACTATGATATCAGTAAATTAGGCTACGGATTCATTTGGTTACAATAATAGTTTTAAAATTGTACTTTTTATGAAACAGAAAACAAAAATCTCTGTACAGTGTATAGTAAATATGATGCCCCACTCCCACATCGACCCACCAAAGATTCCCTCGATCCCATGATAGGTCAATCCTCCTCTGAAACTAAGCAAATGAAATGTTAAAAGAAATGAATTTTGTTGTGGAAACTTAATAAAACACAATGGAAAAGTACTGTCAATGAAAATGCGCTTATCTCTTATCTATCTTGCATATTCGACAAAGGAAATGCGCTTATCTCTTATCTATCTTGCATATTCGACAAAGGAAATGCGCTTATCTCTTATCTATCTTGCATATTCGACAAAGGAAATGCGCTTATCTCTTATCTATCTTGCATATTCGACAAAGGAAATGCGCTTATCTCTTATCTATCTTGCATATTCGACAAAGGAAATGCGCTTATCTCTTATCTATCTTGCATATTCGACAAAGGAAATGCGCTTATCTCTTATCTATCTTGCATATTCGACAAAGGAAATGCGCTTATCTCTTATCTATCTTGCATATTCGACAAAGGAAATGCGCTTATCTCTTATCTATCTTGCATATTCGACAAAGGAAATGCGCTTATCTCTTATCTATCTTGCATATTCGACAAAGGAAATGCGCTTATCTCTTATCTATCTTGCATATTCGACAAAGGAAATGCGCTTATCTCTTATCTATCTTGCATATTCGACAAAGGAAATGCGCTTATCTCTTATCTATCTTGCATATTCGACAAAGGAAATGCGCTTATCTCTTATCTATCTTGCATATTCGACAAAGGAAATGCGCTTATCTCTTATCTATCTTGCATATTCGACAAAGGAAATGCGCTTATCTCTTATCTATCTTGCATATTCGACAAAGGAAATGCGCTTATCTCTTATCTATCTTGCATATTCGACAAAGGAAATGAGACTACAGCTGGTTCGTCACCATAATAAGGAGTATAATTTTCGAAAGAAGCATCACTCTTAGTTTAAGATGCCATGACGATGATAAGTATGTTGCTAGGATACGTTGAATAGATCAAAGAAATTTTTCGGCGTTCATGTTCATCTGTCAAAGGAAACATCACTCTTAGAGTAAGAAGATATCAAAGATTAGAGAAAAAATTGACTGAGCCGGGTGGGATACGAGCACATGTCCTCTTGTTAAAAAGTCTGATATCCTGACTGATGAGCCACTGGCCCCCGTTCAAGATCTCAAATTGATGTTAAAAACTGTCTACCTATATACCACCATGTCCGGACATAAGCGTCGAAAAATTTCTTTGAGCTATTAAATGTATCCTCATAACATACTTACCGTAGTCATGGGGGCGGGGGTGACTCAGTCGGTAGCGCGCCAGGCTCGTAATCTGTAGTTCCCAGGTTCGAGTCCCAGCTGGGTCAGCGTTGAGATTTATCTCCGCAAAATTCCCCGCCCTGCCCACGGTCAGTAGGGGACACCGATGGGCTTGGAAAGACCGCCGTCCGTCGGATGGGACGTTAAGCCGTGGCCCCGTGTGCGGGAGAGCCATACCCTGTGCACATTAAAGAACACGCTGGATGGCCTTGACGGGATGCTACCATCTGTCTCCCAACAGCTGTTCCAGTGGGTCCCCTCCTCCAACCTTCTCTGAGCCTTCGGGGTCCATGTGACCTGGCCGTTTAGCCCATGGTGTGCAAAAAAGTGCAGCTCAGAGGTAAAACAACCCAACCCAACCGTAGTCATGATGAACTTGTCATCTGTTTCTAGACGATGTGAGCGGCTGGGCCAATGCCTGCATGAGACACACAGAAAACTGTAGGTAGACAATACTTAACATCAATTAGAGGCGATCTTTATTGGCATCCGGTAGATCAGCTACTATAGCACGTGACATATTATCAGGAGAATGTAGGTTCGTATCCCATCAGACTCAGACAATGTTTTCCTATAACATTTGATATCGACTTTAATATGAGTGATGTTCCCTTTGAGAGTTGAACATAAGCGCAGCAAAATTTCTTTGAGCATAATTTTACTTGACAGACAGGCTGCACTTAAACAAACAGTCCCTGATTCCTCTATGAAACTTAGAGATCAGTTGTCTTCATATATTCAAGCTCCCTCTTTTTGGAGAGTAATTCGTAATTCATGTGAGATTTTAACAAGTGGCTGAAGTGTTTCTACCGAGAGAGTTGGGTTGTTTTACCTCTGAGCGGCACTTTTTTGCACACCATGGGCTAAATGGCCAGGTCACATGGACCCCGAAGGCTCAGAGAAGGTTGGGGGAGGGGACCCACTGGAACAGCTGTTGGGAGACAGATGGTAGCCTCCCGTCAAGGCCATCCAGCGTGTTCTTTAACGTGCACAGGGTATGGCTCTCCCGCACACGGGACCACGGCTTAACGTCCCATCCGACGGACGGCGGCCTTTACAAGCCCATCGGTGCCCCCTACTGACCGTCGGCAGGGCGGGGATTTTTTGCGGAGATAAATCTCAACGCTGACCCAGCTGGGACTCGAACCTGGGAACTACAGATTACGAGCCTGGCGCGCTACCGACTGAGCCACCCCCGCCCCCCTCTACCGAGAGAGTATCACACATGCTCAATAGCACTAAGGTATGGATATCTCGGAAATGAGTCTATTCGGCCATTTCGAAGAAATTCTTCTATCAAATGGACTTTATGTGCATGAGCAATGTCCTCCATCAGAAAGAACTGAGAGCTCAGTGCACAAAAATCTGATATATGATGCAAGAAATTTCCCTCTATCTTAGATCAGGTAAAGTTCATTTCAAAAAGGTTCGGTTATTGATTGAACATTATGTCTGCTTATTCCATTTGATCTTTTCCCCTATATATAAGTTAATTAATAAGTGTAGTTAATTAATGTTATTAATAAATCTCAGTACTAACATTTCTGTTGTGTTTGACATGCTATTGAGTCCAACACTATTTCTACAGACGAGGTATCTATACTAATTATGTAACGTTATATAATACATTGAGGGGCCAAAAGTATTGGGAATATCAGTTAAAGTAGAACTAGTGCGCTGTATTCGTAACTGATGCGTTTGACGTCAACAACAGAATAGCGCTGCAGTAGCCTACAAACCCAACATTCATTTCGGAGTAGTTGTTAATTCAGCATGGCTGCACGCTTCATGGGTTGTCTCACTTTGAACGTGGGTTGGGTTGGGTTCTTTTACCTCTGAGCGGTACTTTTTTGCACACCATGGGCTAAATGGCCAGGTCACATGGACCCCGAAGGCTCAGAGAAGGTTGGGGGAGGGGACCCACTGGAACAGCTGTTGGGAGACAGATGGTAGCCTCCCGTCAAGGCCATCCAGTGTGTTCTTTAACATGCACAGGGTATGGCTCTCCCGCACACGGTGCCACGGCTTAACGTCCCATCCGACGGACGGCGGCCTTTCCAAGCCCATCGGTGTCCCCTACTGACCGTGGGCAGGGCGGAGAATTTTGCGGAGATAAATCTCAACGCTGACCCAGCTTGGACTCGAACCTGGGAACTACAGATTACGAGCCTAGCGCGCTACCGACTGAGCCACCCCCGCCCCCAACTTTGAACGTTACTCGATGGTCAGTGCCAGAATGATGGGTCATGCAATATCGGAGATCGTGCGGGAATTCGGTTTTCCCAGGTCTATGATGTCAAAAGTTTACAATCAGAATTCTATTGATGACATTTCTACACACGTAAACCAGCGAAAGGGATGGCCACGGGCAATTGACGAACGGAACTCACGTTGGCTGTCACGAAGGGTAACGACCAACAAATGGGCATCAAAATCGAAATTTGGACTAATGGTAATATACTGAATCCCCCTTTTCTGTGTCGATAAATATTATGTATAGTTTAACATATTACCTTACAAGTGGGAACCTAATTTAACGAATATTTTAAAAGCAAAATTAGTGAAATGAATCTTGGTATTAATAAATAAATGAAAACTGACTAAAATAATTAAAGACATTAAAATGGTCCCATTAGTAGTATGATCCCAGAATAGGTCACACCCACGCACTGTGCTTTCCCCCTATGACGTCATTGGCCACACCCCCTATGACGTCACTGACCACGCCCCCTTATTAATATCCATGATTAATAATTAATAATTCATAATTAATTTCTCTCGACACTTTTTAAAATTCCCATGACTTTTCTAGTCTCGTGATATTTCCTGATCCGTGACATCTCTTAGTCCCTCGATGCTTTTTAAAAGTATCGTAACATTTCCTGATTCGTGCCATCTCCTGGTTACTCGACACTTTTAAAATTCCCACGACTTTTCTAATCTCATGACATTTCCTGATTCGTGACATCTCTTAGTTCCTCCAAACTTTTTAAAATTCCCATGACTTTTTTAGTCTCATGATATTTCCTGATTCACGAATCAGGAAAATCTCCTGATTCCTCGACACTTTTTAAAATTCCCATGACTTTTCTAGTCTCGTGATATTTCCTGATTCGTGACATCTCCTGATTCCTCGATACTTTTTAAAATTCCCATGACTTTTCTAGTCTCATGATGACATCTCTTAGTTCCTCGAAACTTTTTAAAATTCCCATGACTTTTTTAGTCTCATGATATTTCCTGATTCGTGACATCTCCTGATTCCTCGACACTTTTTAAAATTCCCATGACTTTTCTAGTCTCATGAACTTTCCTGATTTGCGACATCTTCTGGTTCCTCGACACTTTTTAAAATTCCCATGACTTTTCTCGTCTCATGATATTTCCTGATTCGTGACATCTCCTGGTCCCTAAATACTTTTTAAAAGTATTGTGACATTTATTGATTCGTGACATCTCCTGGTTCCACGACACTTTTTAAAATTCCCATGACTTTTCTAGTCTCATGACATTTCCTGATTCGTGACATCTCTTAGTTCCTCGAAACTTTTTAAAATTCCCATGATTTTTCTAGTCTCATGATATTTCCTGATTCGTGACATCTCTTAGTTCCTCGACACTTTTTAAAATTCACATGACTTTTCTAGTCTCATGATATTTCCTGATTCGTGACATCTCCTGGTTCCTCGACACTTTTTGAAATTCCCGTGACTTTTCTAGTCTCATGATATTTCCTGATTCGTGACATCTGATTCCTCGACACTTTTTAAAATTCCCATGACTTTTGTAGTCTCATGACATTTCCTGATTCGTGACAGCTCCTGGTTACTCGAAACGTTTTTAAATTCCCATGACTTTTCTAGTTTCATGATATTTCCTGATTCGTGACATCTGATTCCTCGACACTTTTTAAAATTCCCATGACTTTTGTAGTCTCATGACATTTCCTGATTCGTGACAGCTCCTGGTTACTCGAAACGTTTTAAAATTCTCATGACTTTTCTACTCTCATGATATTTCCTGATTCGTGACATCTCCTGTGTCCTCGACACTTTTTAAAATTCCCATGACTTTTCTAGTCTCATGATATTTCCTGATTTGTGACATCTCCTGGTTCCTCGACACTTTTTAAAATTCCCATGGCTTTTCTCATGATATTTCCTAATTTGTGACATCTCCTGGTTCCTCGAAACTTTTTAAAATTCCCATTACTTTTCTAGTCTCATGATATTTCTTGATTCGTGACATCTCTTGGTCCCTCGACACTTTTTAAAAGACCCGTGACTTTTCTTGTCTCGTGACATTTCATGATCCGTGACATCTCCTGGTCCCTCGACATTTTTTAAAAGTCCCGTGACATTTCTAGCCTCATGACCTCTCCTGGTTCCTCGAACTTTTCAAAAGTTCCGTGACTTTTCTAGCCTTATGACATTTCCTGGTTCCTCGAACTTTTCAAAAGTTCCGTGACTTTTCTAGTCTCATGACATTTCCTGGTCCGTGACATAACGAAAATTTATCATTCAATTTCCTCATCAGAAGAGAACACTTCTTAGATTTTCCCACGCTTCTGAGAATCACCTCCATTTTCCAGGTGGCAGGACGATCGACAATTAGTTTCCACTATATCGTTAACGCCCTGGTAAGACAGAAAACCAATAATGATGGTTGATATTTGGTGGACTTGTGTTGACAGAACTATAAGGTTGTTGTTGAGTTGTTTTACCTCTGAGCGGCACTTTTTTGCACACCATGGCTAAATGGCCAGGTCACATGGACCCCGAAGGCTCAGAGAAGGTTGGGGGAGGGGACCCACTGGTACAGCTGTTGGGAGACAGATGATAGCCTCCCGTCAAGGCCATCCAGCATGTTCTTTAATGTGCACAGGGTATGGCTCTCCCGCACACGGGGCCACGGCTTAACGTCCCATCCGACGGATGGCGGCCTTTCCAAGCCCATCGGTGTCAGAACTATAAGGAAGGTGATATCCAAGAGATGCACGATACCTCTAGATTCAGTGAATATTAATTCTGGTCTTAATTTTTTATTCTGTGCCAAGGGAATCGATGGTTCTTTCTCTAATCAAATTCCCTTTCGCAGCAAGATGGTCATGATTGAATAGTCATGAGAAAAAGTAAAATACGTCTACTAAGATTTTTTCCGCAAAATTCCCCGGCCTGCCCACTGTCAGTAGGGGACACCGATGGGCTTGGAAAGGTCGCCGTCCGTCGGATGGGACGTTAAGCAGTGGCCCCGTGTGCGGGAGAGTTATACCCTGTGCACGTTAAAGAACACGCTGAATGGCCTTGACGGGAGGTTACCATCTGCTTCCCAACAGCTGTTCCAGTGGATCCCCTCCCCCAACCTTCTCTTAGCCTTCTGGGTCCTTGTGACCTGGCCCATGGTGTGCAAAAAAGCACCGCTCAGAGATAAAACAACCCAACGTTAAAGAACACGCTGGGTGGTCTTGACGGGAGGTTACCATCTGTCTCCCAACAGCTGTTCCAGTGGGTCCCCTCCCCCAACCTTCTCTGAGCCTTCGGAGTCCATGTGATCTAGCCATTTAGCCCATTGTGTGTAAATATTGCCGACCATTTAGCCCATGGTGTGCAAAAAAGTGCCGCTCAGAGGTAAAACAATTCAACACACGTTAAAGAACACGCTGGATGGCCTTGACGGGAGGCTACCATCTGTCTCCCAACAGCTGTTCCAGTGGGTCTCCTCCCTCAACCTTCTCTGAACCTTCAGGGTCCTTGTGACCTTTCCATTTAGCCCATGGTGTGAAAAAAGTGCTGCTCAGAGGCAAAACAACCCAACCCAAATCCCCAACCTTCTCTGAGCTTTCGGGTCCTTGTAACCTGGCCATTTAGTCCATGGTGTGTAAAAAAAGGGGGGCTCAGAGGTAAAACAATGTAGCATTAAAGAACACGCTGGATGGCCTTGACGGGGGGGGGGGGGGGGGGGGCTACCATCTGTCTTCTCCCAACACCAGTTCTAGTGGGTTTCGGGGTCCTTGTGACCTGGCCATTCAGGCCATTGTGTGCAAAAAAGAGGTAAAACAACCCAACAACCCAACTACTAAGATTTTTAAGCAAGGAAATTTTTAAATTTTCGTTCCGGGTGAAAACAACTGTGAATAAACAAGGAACGAAACTCCATTACGTAAGAAGTTGTCCCCATCAGGAGAGAAGTGATCCACCAAAATCCTCCCACACCCCCAGGGGAGGAGTACAAAACGAAATCGCTCCCCCCCCCGCACCCACCTCCTGCCCACCCACAGACCGAATCCCTTCATTCCCTTTCTTTGTACAACATGCTTTATTTCTGGTGGCAACATTTCGTAATGTGCTTCCGGTCAAAGACGCCGCCTACTTCCTGCGACGAAGAGGGTCGCTTGCGCGTCGCGTGCAAAGGAGGGTCGCTTGACCCCCCTCTCCCTCCCCAGCCTCAGACACGTCAGCGACCACATCAGTGGAAAGGAACACATTTTTGCGACGCCTTTCAAATGGGGTGGTGAAAAGGTTCGTTTTTTTGTTTACTGTTTCGCATCGAAGTGCGAACGTGACGTCATTTAAGCATTTCCTTAATTGTATGTGTATCTTGTGTCTCGTTTAAGGGTTACGATTGTTTTACCTCTTTTGCAGCACTTATTTTGTTCGCACAGCGTTTTTCCGTTGGTTGGGTTGAATTATTTTACTTCTTTTGCACACCACGGGCTAAATGGCCAGGTCACATGGACCCCGAAGGCTCAGAGAAGGTTGGGGGAAAGGACCCACTGGAACAGCTGTTTTTTTTCAAATTCCAAATTCAAATTTATTTTCAATAAGTATTATCTATAATTATTTTACATAAAAAATCCCACTAAGCCGAAGCTTATCAGCGGGAATGTACATATATGGTTTTACAGATATGATCTGGATTTACATCAATAGTACAAAAAATGAAGGAGAGAAAAAAAAAGAAAAAATGAGAAAGAAAACCGACAAAATGATAAAAGTTTCCAAATAAAAACATAACTTTTTCATCAATCACTGAAATAATTTTTCTTTAACATCAAATTTTTTTTTTAAGTTAACTATTTCTCTAGGAAGCAAGTTAAATAGGTAGGGAATTTGATATTCTTTGGAATTTCGTCCGTAATTATTATAAAATTTTGGTTGTTTCAAAAAACCCATAGCTTTTTTCTAGTAAACTTATTGTGGCAAATATTTTGTTTATAGGTATCATCAAAGAAGTTATTGATAACAGAAACAAACACATATAAACGTTCAATAGGTAAAATTTTGAACAAACTGAATACACCTCGATTTACACGGTACTCAGTTCATACAAATTTGGCTTTACACGGTAAAAAAATGCAACCAGTTTCGATTTACACGGTACTGACTGAGATTTCCTTTCTTTGTACGTCTCAGTCAGTACCGTGTAAATCGAAACTGGTTGCATTTTTTGACCATGCAAAGCCAAAATTGTGTGAACTGAGTACCGTGTAAATCGAGGGATAGGTTTATATCATCTTTCGTTGTAAGGGAATATTTAACTTCTGAATTACACAATCCTTTTAGCAGACTAAATTGTATTCTTTTAATTTTATTTAATTCTGTCTTATAGGCTGTTCCATAAACTTATCCCATACCTAATTATAGATTCAAAAAGTGCTTTATATACTAAAATAGTTATCTGTGTATCAACAAACATGTTAAGTTTCCTAATTTTAAATGCTACAAATCGTAGTCTTGAACACATCCAATCAATTATGTTTATTCCATTTCATTTTCAAGCCTGGGTAAATTATTTCATTTACTTCTTCTATTTTATGACAATTGCATGTACCAGGTGATAAACCATCCAGCCTAGTACAACTTATTCGATGCTTAGTAATTCTTCTATTAAGTGTAGGTTGTTGAGAACCAATACACATAAATTTAGTTTTTTTCTCGTTTACACTCAGTTTGTTAAGAGAAAACCATTTAACTGCTTTATTGAAATCACTTTGTAGATTGCAAATTGCGTATTCTAAATAAGAGTGGAAGTTGATTAGCACTGTATCATCAGCACAGATATATAATTTACTATAGAAATTAATATTAGCCAAATCATTTATGTATATTTGAAATAGCATAGGGCCGAGAATAGATCCTTGTGGAACTCCAAAATTGATCTGAAATTTATCGCTAAAATTATCATTTATTTTCATAACTATTTCTCTATGTAATAAGTAGCTTTTAAACCATTCAAAAATATTCCCTTTTATACCAAGTAAATATAAAACCAAGTAAAATACAGATGGCAGCCTCCCGTCAAGGCTATCCAGTGGGTTCTTTAATGTTGGATTGTTTTACCTCTGAGCGGCACTTTTTTGCACACCATGGGCTAAATAGCCAGGTCACAAAGACCCCGAAGGCTCAGAGAAGGTTGGGAGAGGGACCCACTTGAACAGCTGTTGGGAGACAGATGATAGTCTCCCGTCAAGGCCATCCAGCGTGTTCTTTAACATGCACAGGGTATGGCTCTCCCGTGCACAGAGCCACGACTTAACGTCCCATTCAACGGACGGCGGCCTTTCCAAGCCCATCGGTGTCCCCTACTGACCGTGGGCAGGGCGGGGAGTTTTGAGCAGATAAATCTCAACGCTGACCCAGTTGAGACTCTAACCTGCGAACTGCAGATTACGGGCCTGGCGCACTACCGACTGAGCCACCCCCGCCCTTATCTGAGCGGTACTTATTTTATAAGGACCCCAGGAGCTCAAGGGAGATTGGAGCACAGTGCACAGATGTTAAAAGACATATGATAGCCTTGACGGGAGTCAAGGCAATCCAGTGTGTTCTTTAACGTGCACTGTGTATGGCTATCCTGCACACGGAACATGGCTTAAGGTTTCATCTGATGGATGACTTTATTTCAAAGCTCATCAGGGTCATCTTTCTGACAGAAAACTCGAACTCTTGTGTCCTCATAACATGATAACTCATGACCCTGATTCCTGATTGCTGGAAGGGGCGGGGATTGCCCCGCCCCCTCCGTCAGAAAGGGATGATCCGATGGAACACACATACAACCTTCGGATGGAACACACATATACACAGTCGTATCAGAATGATATGACCACCTACTATAACATATGTATGGTAGGTGGTCATATTATTCTCATACGACTGTGTATATACAACCTTCATATATATATACACAGTCGCTCAAAAAAAAATATCCGAACAATACGGTTGATTACAGAATTAAGAAAAATTATCTGGCAACGATTTTTTTTAGAAATTAGTCATCTGGCAACTTTCATGTCACGTGACACGAAGGTTGCCAGTTCACTAATTTCTAAAAATATCGATGCCAGATATTTTTTATAAATTCTGTAATCAACCATAGTGTTCGGATACTTTTTTGAGCGACTGTACCTTACGTGTTCAATCAATTACCAAGGGTAATTATTTTATTAACCAAATTTAAAGAAATCAAAAATAAGACTGAAAAATATTCTTCTAGACTCAATAAAATCAATATAAAAATTTGAACCACCCAATGGAGCTTCCGCTGAAACTTCACATAATAAAATATTCGGTGACATTATTTTAAATTCCCTCTATGTATTTTCATATAAAAGTTATTATTCTTCTTTCCTGCAGATAAGCAGGAACTTTGCGAGTCATTTATTCAAACTTTTGCATAACTAACATGAATATGAATAAGGATTATTATTAATAGTAGTTGTAGGGTTGTTTTACCTCTGAGCGGCACTTTTTTGCACACCATGGGCTAAATGGCCAGGTCACAAGGACCCCGAAGGCTCAGAGGAGGTGTTGGGGGGGGGGGAACCCACTGAAACAGCTGTTGGGAGACAGATGGTAGCCTCCCGTCAAGGCCATCCAGTGTGTTCTTTAACGTGCACAGGGTATGGCTCTCCCGCACACGGGGCCACGGCTTAACGTCCCATCCGAGGACGGCAGCCTTTCCAAGCCCATCGGTGTCCCCTACTGACCGTGGGCAGGGCGGGGAATTTTGCGGAGATTAATCTCAACGCTGACCCAGCTGGAACTCGAACCTGGGAACTACAGATTACGAGCCTGGCGCGCTACCGACTGAGCCACCCCCGCCACTAGTAGTTGTAGGGACTGGATAGACCAATTGTTTACTCTTTAGATACATAAAATATAATATATCATGAAGGTCCTTCTTGTGAAGTGGTAAGCTTGTTTGGCTGAGAATCATAAGAACCTGGGTTCGAGCTCCGGATGAAACATGGATATTCATTAACATTTCCAAAGGGGCGTGGATTGCCCCGCCCCCTACGTCAGAAAGGGAAGTGGGGGCTTGGAAAGGCCACCGTCCGTTGGATGGAACGTTGAGCCCTGGCTCCGTGTGCGGGAGAGCCATACTCTGTGCACGTTAAAGAACACGCTGGATGGCCTTGACGGGAGGCTACCATCTGTCTCCCAACAGCTGTTCCAGTGGGTCCCCTCCCCCAACCTTCTCTGAGCCTTCGGGGTACTTGTGACCTGGTCATTTAACCCACGGTGTGCAAAAAAGTGCCGCTCAGAGGTAAAACAACCCAACGTTAAAGAACACGCTGGATGGCCTTGACGGGAGGCTACCATTTGTCTCCCAACAGCTGTTCCAGTGGGTCCCCTCCCCCAACCTTCTCTGAGCCTTCGGGGTCCTTGTGACCTGACCATTTACCCATGGTGTGCAAAAAAAGTGCCGCTCAGAGATAAAACAACCCAACGTTAAAGAACACGCTGGATGGCCTTGACGGGAGGCTACCATCTGTCTCCCAGCAGCCATTCCAGTGGGTCTCCTCCCCCAACTTTCTCTGAGCCTTTGGGGTCCTTGTCACCTGGCCATTTAGCCCATTGTGAACAAAAAAGTGCCGCTCAGAGATAAAACAACCCAACGTTAAAGAACACGCTGGATGGTTTTGACGGGAGGCTACCATCTGTCTCTCAACAGCTGTTCCAGTGGGTCCCCTCCCCCAAACATCTCTGAGCTTTTGGGGTCCTTGTGACCTGGCCATTTAGCCCATTGTAAACAAAAAAGTGCCGCTCAGAGATAAATCTACCAAACGTTAAAGAACACGCTGGATGGTCTTGACGGGAGGCTACCATCTGTCTCCCAACAGCTGTTCCAGTGGGTCCCCTCCCCCAACCTTCTTTGAGTCTTCGGGGTCCTTGTGACCTGGTCATTTAGCCCACGGTGTGCAAAAAAGTGCCGCTCAGAGATAAAACAACCCAACGTTGAAGAACACGCTGGATGGCCTTGACGGGAGGCTACCATCTGTCTCCCAACAGCTGTTCCACTGGGTCCCCTCCCCCAACTTTCTTTGAGCCTTCGGGGTCCTTGTGACCTGGTCATTTAGCCCACGGTGTGCAAAAAAGTGCCGCTCAGAGATAAAACAACCCAACATTAAAGAACACGCTTGATGGCCTTGACGGGTCATCAATTTGCACCCCACAGTCGTTTGCTACCATTTGTCTCCCAACAGATGTTCCAGTGGGTCCCCTCCCACAACCTTCTCTGATCCTTCGGGGTCCTTGTGACCTGACCATTTAGCCCATGGTGTGCAAAAAAGTGCCGCTCAGAGATAAATCAACCCAACGTTAAAGAACACGCTGGATGGCCTTGAAGGGAGGCTACCATCTCTCTCCCAGCAGCCGTTCCAGTGGATCCCCTCCCCCAACCTTCTCAGACTTTGGGGTCCTTGTGACCTGGCTATTTAGCCCATTGTGAACAAAAAATTGCCGCTCAGAGATAAAACAACCCAACGTTAAAGAACACGCTGGATGGCCTTGACGGGAGGCTACCATCTGTCTCTCAACAGCTATTCCAGTGGGTCCCCTCCCCCAACCTTCTTTGAGCCTTCGGGGTCCTTGTGACCTGGTCATTTATCCCACGGTGTGCAAAAAAGTGCCGCTCAGAGATAAAACAACCCAACATTAAAGAACACGCTTGATGGCCTTGACGGGAGGCTACCATCTGTCTCCCAACAGCTGTTCCAGTGGGTCCCCTCCCCAAACCTTCTCTGAGCCTTCGGGGTACTTGTGACCTGGTCATTTAGCCCACGGTGTGCAAAAAAGTGCCGCTCAGAGGTAAAACAACCCAACGTTAAAGAACACGCTGGATGGCCTTGAAGGGAGGCTACCATCTGTCTCCCAACAGCTGTTCCAGTGGGTCACCTCCCCCAACCTTCTCTGAGCCTTCGGGGTCCTTGTGACCTGGCCATTTAGCCCACGGTGTGCAAAAAAGTGCCGCTCAGAGATAAAACAATCCAACGTTAAAGAACACGCTGGATGGGCTTGACGGGAGGCTACCATCTGTCTCCCAGCAGCCGTTCCAATGTGTCCCCTCCCTCAACCTTCTCTGAGCATTCGGGGTCCTTGTGACCTGGTCATTTAGCCCATGGTGTTCAAAGAATTGCAGCTCATAGCTAAAACAACCCTGATTGCTAAAAACACAGCTCCGTCGTTTAATGAATAATTTGTTTTAGGACTCAAGAAAGATTAGAAAAATCAATAAAGTTAAAAACGTTGATTTCCTCATTATCAATGTCGAAAGTGCTAACTCCAAAGTCCGAGTTCGACACGCTCTCCATGTGCCTAAGAACTCCTCGAACACGTGAAACAACAACAAACCGAAGCCTCGTTTCGTTCCCACATCAACGCTAACGATGCTCAGCGTGCAATCATCCCTGAATCGTTCTCCTCTCTTCACCATTAGCAAGTAGATGAGTTTCTGTTTCCATCCTCTCGTCGGTCAAGGAGCATCCCCCTGAAGACCGGAAGCCAGAGCCCTCCATCCGACCATTGTGTCGTTCGAAGCGGGCCCTAGTCCCCTGTCACCACTCACAAAATCGTCCCGTTGCCTCACACAAATTGGCCCGCCACCCTGGCGGGCTGACACGTGCTTTCCTTCCCGGGGAGGCGATGGGTGCTGTAACATAGTGGGCCATCAGAAGCACGTGGCGATGAGAGGCAAGCTCTGTGGGCGATGGCTCCCGTTTAGCGGTCGCCGCTTGAAGTGCGGAGGAGTTTTTGCGACGAGGGCAACAGGGGTCGCTGCTTGGAAACAAGTTGGCACATGGAACCACCACTAGGTGGTGCTGGAGGCGGAATAAATCTTTTGCCATTTGATGAAAGAAAAAAAACGATGCGTTGTTCTCAGAATGATCTGCATGTAATAATGTACTTCGGGAAATTTATCTATGGAAATTGGTTGTTTTTCAAGCCCACGGGGTGCTCTCATTATGTTCAAAATTAGTTGGGTTGAGTTTATGTCTTAGTAGAAGAATACTTGAATCTCTGTAATGATTAGTCATCTCAGTAACAGTGTCTACTCGATGACAACTTTAGTAAGAGTCAGTCTACTCAATGGCTACCTCTATACACAATGGCTGCATCTGTAACACTCTACTCAATGGCTACCTCTATAACAGTCTACTCAATGGCTACCTCTATAACAGTCTACTCAATGGCTACCTCTATAACAGTCTATTCAATGGCTACCTCTATACACAATGGCTGCATCTGTAACACTCTACTCAATGGCTACCTCTATAACAGTCTACTCAATGGCTACCTCTATAACAGTCTACTCAATGGCTACCTCTATAACAGTCTACTCAATGGATACCTCTACAATAGTCTACTCAATGGATACCTCTATAACAGTCTACTCAATATCTACCTCTATACACAATGGCTGCATCTGTAACACTCTACTCAATGGCTACCTCTATAACAGTCTATTCAATGGCTACCTCTATACACAATGGCTGCATCTGTAACACTCTACTCAATGGCTACCTCTATAACAGTCTACTCAATGGCTACCTCTATAACAGTCTATTCAATGGCTACCTCTATACACAATGGCTGCATCTGTAACACTCTACTCAATGGCTACCTCTATAACAGTCTACTCAATGGCTACTTCTATACACAATGGCTGCGTCTGTAACACTCTACTCATGGCTACCTCTATAACAGTCTACTCAATGGCTACCTCTATAACAGTCTACTCAATGGCTACCTCTATACACAATGGCTGCGTCTGTAACACTCTACTCATGGCTACCTCTATAACAGTCTACTCAATGGCTACCTCTATACACAATGGCTGCATCTGTAACACCTTACTCAATGGCTACCTCTATACACAATTGCTACATCATTAACAGTCTAATCAATGGCTACCTCTATAACAGTCTACTTAATGACTACTTCAATAAGAGGAGACTGAATGACTACTTCTATAACAGTCTCCTCAATGACTACTTCATTAACAGTCTAATCAATGACTACTTCATTAACAGTCTAATCAATGACTACTTCTATAACAGTCTACTTAATGACTACTTCAATAAGAGGAGACTGAATGACTACTTCTATAACAGTCTCCTCAATGACTACTTCATTAACAGTCTAATCAATGGCTACTTCTATAACAGTCTACTCAATGACTACTTCTATAGCACTCTAGTGAACGCTACTTCTATAAGAGTCTACTCAATGACTACTTCTATAGCAGTCTGGTGAATGGCTACTTCTAAAACAAACAGTCTACTCAATGACTACTTCTGTAGCAGTCTAATGAATGGCTACTTCTAAAACAAAGAGTCTTCTCAATGACTGTCACAGTAATAATCAGTGTACTAATTGACAACCTTAGTTAGTCTAATCACTGACTTAGAGAGTTTAAACCATTTAGACTCTCTTAACATTACAATACCCCTTTCTTTCTAGAAGAGCTTTTAGAGGAATATGTGGCTGTAATCTTGCAGTGTTTGCAAAGTGTAAACCTGTCTTTAGTCTACAGCAGGCTTGGCAAAAATGAAATGAAAGAAACAGGCTGTCAAAAAAAATGTATAATCTATAACCGAAAAAAGAAAAAAAACAAGTGAAATAAATCATTCCCCTCCCCCTAGATTCTACCCCATCCTGCATATCCACCCGATCTTGTACCATGTGATTTTTGGTTGTTTCCAAAAATTATGATGGAACTTGCTGGGAAGTCTTTTTCAAGGGTGCAAGACCTTGCAAAATGAGTTCATTCAGAGTTGAGTATTCCCAAACAGAAATACCACCAAGCGTTCCAGAATTGGCGTGGACGTCTACATCGTTGTATATATAGATGCTGGAAACTTTGAAAGGCAGTAAGAGTTTAGTTGAGATTAGGGCAATCGTTTTTGCTCTGCAGATGCATGGCGAGAACCTTTTGAACTCCCCTCGTATATTATAAAAAAAAGTCACTTCGATTGGGTTGTTCTACCTCTGAGCGGCACTTTTCTGCACACCATGGTCTAAATGGCAAGGCCACAATGACCCCCAAGGCTCAGAGAAAGTTGGGGGGGGGACCCACTGGGTTGGGTTGGGTTGGGTTGTTTTACCTCTGAGCGGCACTTTTTTGCACACCATGGGCTAAATGGCCAGGTCACATGGACCCCGAAGGCTCAGAGAAGATTGGGGGAGGGGACCCACTGGAACAGCTGTTGGGAGACAGATGGTAGCCTCCCGTCAAGGCCATCCAGCGTGTCCTTTAACTTGTGTTGGATTGTTTTTCATCTGAGCAGCACTTTTTTGCACACCATGGGCTAAATGACCAGGTCACAAGGACCCCGAAGGCTCAGAGAAAGTTGGGGGAGGGGACCCACTGGAACAGCTGTTCGGAGACAGCTGTTCCAGTGGATCTTTCCAAAAAGTTTTTTGGAAAGATCTTTTTTATGTTTTCATCAATTTCGCGGAAAAAATGTTCAGCAAAAGTGTGACGTCTGCTGTTAAATATTCCAACTTCAATAAATCTTCAAATATTAACCAAATATTCTTGAAAACTCGACATTTAGATAGAGGTTAATCGGATCTTCAGTTTATGTCTGGTGACTTTTTTCCGTAAAAATGATATTTTCTAATTTAGGGAGCTTTCAATATAGCTTAACATTCACATACTATGGGACCCACTGGAACAGCTGTTGGGAGACAGATGGTAGCCTCCCATCAAGGCCATCCAGCGAATTCTTTAACGTGCACAGGGTATGGCTCTCCCGCACACAGAGTCACGCCTTAACGTCCCATCTGACAGACGGCGGTCTTTCCAAGCATCATCCCTTACTGACCGTGGACAGGGCGAGGAGTTTTGCGGAGATAAGTCTCAACACTGGTCCATCTGGGAATCGAACCTGGGAACTGCAGATCACAAGCCTGGCGAGCTAGCTACTGAGCCTTCCCGACCCCAACACGAAGTATCAGATTACTTTATGAAACATAGTGTATATACAAGACCCACCATTTTGGAAGCTTCCGAGGAGCGAGTCTGGCTCCCGAGGACGAGTCTGGCGCGCTACCGACTGAGCCTCTCTTTCCCTAAATGCGCGAGAAAAAAAGGCCTGACAGTCAGAGACAGGCGTTTGTCGACACGAACTGTTCGACATAACAGAGATGCTACAATTCATCAGCTGAGAGAGATGACCGTTAGCACAAGGACGTACAGTCGCTCAAAAAAAAGTATCCGAACACTATGGTGGATTACAGAATTCAGGAAAAATATCTGGAGCGTGTACAGCAACTGTACACGCTCCAGTTACCGTTCACAGCAAACTGGAGCGTGTGAAGTTACTGCACACGCTCCAGTTTGCTGTGAACGGTAACTGCACACGCTCAATATTTCTGTGAATGGGCCCACACGATCCAGGTTTTTGTGAGCTCACACGATCCAATGTGCTGGGAACATTAACCGCAACCGCTCCAGTTTGCTGTGAACGGTAACTGCACACGCTCAATATTTCTGTGAGTGGGCCCACACGATCCAGGTTTTTGTGAGCTCACACGATCCAGGTTTTTGTGAGCTCACACGATCCAATGCGCTGTGAACATGAACCGCAACCGCTCCAGTTTGCTGTGAGTGGGCCACACGATCCAGGTTTTTGTGAGTTCACACGATCCAATGTGATGTGAACATTAACCGCAACCGTTCCAGTTTGCTGTGAACGGTAACTGCACACGCTCCATATTCATTGCATTATATATTCATAAGCATTATATGTTACCGCTAAAGCTGGAAAGCCGTTAATGTGCACATTACCTAGCTAATCTGCAGATTAACTGATTTGCTCCGTTAACGTGCGGAATCAAGAGTTTTCCGCATTTTACCTAGGTAATGTGCACATTAACGGCTTCCGTATCGTTAAAGTTCAAAAGTTTGTTTCTCTCATTTCCTTTCCCTACTCCTTCCCCCCCTCTCCCTCCACTTTTAGTTTCGTTTCGCCAGTGTCTTGTCGTCGCCGGTTGTTTTTATTTCTCATAGTTTGCGTCGGCTGCTAGTGCATAGCATAGCGAATTCTGTTTCCAAATTCGTTTCTGCCTGTTAGCGCGTGAATTTGTGTCGTGATTTTTTTTAAAGCAGATAAATTTAGCTCCTATTATGCAAGCAAGCACCAAGGACCCTTTCTACTGTCCAAATTATAGTCACATGACCTAAAGATTCATACTTAAGAGATTCACCACTTGACGGATTCGTTCTCACTTGGCCTCCGCTCATCCGGGGCGTTTCATGATAATTCCGAACACTGAGTCACGTGACCCGAAGATTGAGACTCAAGAGATTCATCACTTGACAGATTCGTTCTCACTTGGCCTTCGCTCATCCGGGGCGTTTTTTATAATGCGGCAGGAGGTGTACTGTAGAGCTAGATACGTTATCTGAATAATAGGATAGCTAAAAAACGAAAAAGTACAATGTACCGGCTATTACCAATTCCAATAATAGCCGATACGCCATATTTTATTTTCACTTTAACGAGTGCCTAGTAGGTAATGTGCGGATTATCCAGGTAATTTGCAGATTACCTAGGTAATTTGAGAAATGAAACAATTTTCCGCACGTTAACGGATCACCCTAGTTAATCTGCACAATACCTAGATAATCTGTAGAATAACTGATTTCTGCACTTTAGCGGTAACATATATATTAAAAAAATATCCGAACACTACGGTTGATTACAGAATTCAGAAAAATATATCTGGTAACGTTTTTTTTTTTAGAAATTAGTGATCTGGCAACCTTCGTGTCACGTGAGTACAGAATTCAGGAAAAATATCTGGAGCGTGTACAGCTGTACACGCTCCGGTTACCGTTCACAGCAAACTGGAGCGTGTGCAGTTACTGCACACGCTCCAGTTTGCTGTGAACGGTAACTGCACACGCTCAATATTTCTGTGAGTGGACCCACACGATCCAGGTTTTTGTGAGCTCACACGATCCAATGTGCTGTGAACATTAACCGCAACCGCTCCAGTTTGCTGTGAACGGTAACTGCACACGCTCAATATTTCTGTGAGTGGACCCACACGATCCAGGTTTTTGTGAGCTCACACGATCCAATGTGCTGTGAACATTAACCGCAACCGCTCCAGTTTGCTGTGAACGGTAACTGCACACGCTCAATATTTCTGTGAGTGGGCCCACACGATCCAGGTTTTTGTGAGCTCACACGATCCAATGTGCTATGAACATTAACCGCAACGCTCCAGTTTGCTGTGAACGGTAACTGCACACGCTCAATATTTCTGTGAGTGGACCCACACGATCCAGGTTTTTGTGAGCTCACACGATCCAATGTACTGTGAACATTAACCGCAACCGCTCCAGTTTGCTGTGAACGGTAACTGCACACGCTCAATATTTCTGTAAGTGGGCCCACACGATACAGGTTTTTGTGAGCTCACACGATCCAATGTGCTGTGAACATTAACCACAACCGCTCCAGTTTGCTGTGGACGGTAACTGTACACGCTCAATATTTCTGTGAGTGGGCCCACACGATCCAGGTTTTTGTGAGCTCACACGATCCGATGTGCTGTGAACATTAACCACAACCGCTCCAGTTTGCTGTGGACGGTAACTGCACACGCTCCATTCATTGCATTATATATTCATACGCATTATATATATTAAAAAAATATCCGAACACTATGGTGGATTACAGAATTCAGAAAAAACATCTGGAGCGTGTACAGCAACTGTACACGCTCCAGTTTGCTGTGAACGGTAACTGCACACGCTCAATATTCCAGAGCGCTACTAATAAAAACATCGAAATTAATTATTCAGTCAGTGTTTCAGCTTTGAATAAAGACCACCCTGTAATCCACCTTCTTCGTAATTCTCCCGTTGTAATAGCACGGTAGGATTTTCCATTTCGAGAAGCACTTATCGAAGTCAACTGATATCATCCAGACTCGCGCGCATTGATCCTCATCGACGATAAGTCGATGTAACGATGCTCCGTGACACAAGAACTCTGCTGCTTAATCTCCCGCCACCAGAAGAAACACCAACAGACGCTGCCGCATCCGCTACGAGCAGAAAAGTCACGTGACACCCGATCTCGTTCCGAAAAACCGAACCAAGCGGAGCGCAAAATCGGCGCGAACGCCTTTCCCGCCACAGTAGCGCGCGAGCGCCGAGTTTGCGGCAGAAACGATTTCACGCTAAATTTGGCGGGTAAATATGTCCTCCGGATGAATCTTTCCCCGCCGGGGCGGCGCACCGGAGCAAAAGCGCGGGACGGAATCACGCGCGTCGATGATCTGTTTGTGGCCCACGTGGGAAACGCGATCGTCCGGTGGCTTGGTGGCAGAAACTCGCGTGGCTAATTGAGTGGCCATCATGAATGCAGAGGAGCCACTTGACCCCACTCGCCACTCCACGTGGGAAAGTGGTTTGGCACGAGCGCAAGACGAAGAAGATGCCACCGACGCGAAAGGGCACGCGCGCTTTATTGTGGCTTACCGAAACGGAGGGAAAAAGCCAAGTTATCGCTTGCCGAGTGCGTGCCGTAACCAGACTCGTTAATCATCCTATCTTGCAGGTTTTGAGGATGGTGGGGAGCGTAGAGGAGGAGGGGAGGCGCGTGAAATTTGAGAAGTTTTCACTCCAACCTCCCTCTTTTGGAAAAGGAGGATTTTGTTGGTTGATTTGGAAAAATGAACAATGCAGGAACGAAAAGAGAATCGGTTTCTTCTGGACTTAACATTCATGGAACTGGGATTAACGATTATTCATAAGTTGTTTTATCTCTGAGCGGCACTTTTTTGTACACCATGGGCTAAATGGCCAGGTCACAAGGATCCCGAAGGCTCAGAAAAGGTTGGGGGAGGGGACCCACTGGAACAGCTGTTGGGAGATAGATGGTAGCCTATCGTCAAGGCCATCCAGCGTGTTCTTTAACGTTGGGTTGTTTTACCTCTGAGCGGCACTTTTTTGCATAACATGGGCTAAATGGCTAGGTCACAAGGACCACGAAGGCTCAGACAAGGTTGGGGGAGGGGACCCATTGGAACAGCTGTTGGGAGAGAGATGGTAGCCTCCCGTCAAGGCCATCCAGTGTGTTCTTTAACGTTGGGTTGTTTTACCTCTGAGCGGCACTTTTTTTGCATAACATGGGCTAAAGGCCAGGTCACAAGGATCCCGATGGCTCAGAGAAGGTTAGGGGATGGGGCCCACTTGGAGACAAATCCCATCAAGTGAATCCAGCGTGTCCTTTAACGTGCAGTGTGTGCTTAGAGACGTCCTTTAACGTCTCTAAGCACACACTGCACGTTAAAGGACGCGCTTGATAACGTCCTTTAACGCCTCTAAGCACACATTGTCACGGCTTAACGTCTCATCCGACGGACGGCAGTCTTTCCAAGCCCATTGCTGTATTCAACTGACCATGGGCGGGGAGTTTTGCGGAGATAAATCTCAACGCTGACCCAGCTGGAAATCGAACCTGGGAACTACAGATGACGAGTCTGGCGCGCTACAGACTGAGCCACTCTTGCACCTAAATGCGCGAGAAAAAAAGGCCTAACAGTCAGAGATAGGCGTTTGTCGACACGAACTGTTCGACATAAAAGAGATGCTACAATTCATCAGCTGAGAGAGATGACCGTTAGCACAAGGACGTACAGTCGCTCAAAAAAAAGTATCCGAACACTATGCTTGATTACAGAATTCAGAAAAAATATCTGGAGCGTGTACAGCAACTGTACACGCTCCAGTTACCGTTCACAGCAAACTGGAGCGTGTGCAGTAACTGCACACGCTCCAATTTGCTGTGAACGCTAACTGCACACGCTCAATATTTCCGTGAGTGGGCCCACAAGATCCAGGTTTTTGTGAGCTCACACGATCCAATGTGCTGTGAACATTAACTGCAACCGCTCCAGTTTGCTGTGAACGGTAACTGCACACGCTCCATATTCATGCGCATTATATATATTAAAAAAATATACGAACACTATGATGGATTACAAAATTCAGAAAAAATATCGGGCAACAACACGAAGGTTGCCAGATCACTAATTTCTAAAACAATTGTTGCCAGATATTTTTTTTCGAATTCTGTAATCAACCATAATGTTGTGGTATTTTTTTCAGCGACTGTATGGTGTAGTATTCGTAATCTGCATATCTCAGGTTCGAATCCCATCTGTGTCATTGTTGATGTTTATCTCTGTTAAACTCCTTGTCCTCAGTCAGAAACAGGACACTGGTGGGCTTGGAAAAGCCGTCTTCCGTTGAATGGAACATAAAACCGTGAGCCCGTGTTCGATCTTTATGCATACCCTGTTAACTTTACACAAGACACTAGATATCCTTGATGGTAGGCTTCCATCTGTCTGGGTCCCTTTCCCTCAATTTTTTCTGAGCCCTTGGAGTCCTTATGACCTGGTGGATATCTTTGATGGTAGGCTTCCATCTGTCTGGGCCCCCTTCCCTCAACCTTTTCTGAGCCCTTGGGGTCCTTATGACCTGCTGGATATTCGTGATGGTAGGCTTCCATCTGTCTGAGTCCCCTTCTCTCAATCTTTTCTGAGCTCTTGGGGTCCTTATGACCTGGTGGATATCCTTGATAATAGGTTACCATTGTCTGGGTCCCTTCCCTCAACCTTTTCTGAGCCCTAGGGGTCCTTATGACCTGGTGGATATCCTTGATAGTAGGCTTCCATCTGTCTGGGTCCCTTTCCCTCAACCTTTTCTGAGCCCTTGGGGTCCTTATGACCTGGTGGATATTCTTGATGGTAGGCTTCCGTCTGTCTGGGTCCCCTTCCTTCAATCTTTTCTGAGCCCTTGGGGTCCTTATGACCTGGTGGATATCCTTGATAATAGGCTTCCATCTGTCTGGGTCCCCTTCCGCCAACCTTTTTTGAGCCCTTGAGGTCCTTATGACCTGGTGGATATTCTTGATCGTAGGCTTCCATCTGTCTCGGTCCCCTTCCATCAATCTTTTCTGAGCCCTTGGGGTCCTTATGACCTGGTAAATATCTTTGATGGTAGGCTTCCATCTGTCTGGGTCCCCTTCCCTCAACCTTTTCTGAGCCCTTGGGGTCCTTATGACCTGGTGGATATTCTTGATGGTAGGCTTCCATCTGTCTGGGTCCCCTTCCCTCAACCTTCTCTGAGCCCTTGAGGTCCTTATTACCTGGTGGATATTCTTTATGGTAGGCTTCCATCTGTCTGGGTCCCCTTCCCTCAACCTTTTCTGAGCCCTTGGGGTCCTTATGACCTGGTGGATATCCTTGATGGTAGACTTCCATCTGTCTGGGTCCCTTTCCCTCAACCTTTTCTGAGCCCTTGGAGTCCTTATGACCTGATGGATATTCTTGATGGTAGGCTTCCATCTCTCTGGGTCCCCTTCCTTCAACCTTTTCCGAGCCCTTGGGGTCCTTATGACCTGGTGGATATCCTTGATGGTAGGCTTCCATCTCCCTGGGTCCCCTTCCCTCAACCTTTTCTGAACCCTTGGGGTCCTTATGACCTGGTGGATATTCTTGATGGTAGGCTTCCATCTGTCTGGGTCCCCTTCTCTCAACCTTTTCTGAGCCCTTGGGGTCCTTATGACCTGGTGGATATTCTTGATGGTAGGCTTCCATCTGTCTGGGTCCCCTTCCCTCAACCTTTTCTGAGCCCTTGGGGTCCTTATGACCTGGTGGATATCCTTGATAGTAGGCTTCCATCTCTCTGGGTCCCATTCCCTCAACCTTTTCTGAGCCCTTGGGGTCCTTATGACCTGGTCGATATTCTTGATGCTAGGCTTCCATCTGTCTGGGTCCCCTTCCCTCAATCTTTTCTGAGCCCTTGGGGTCCTTTTGACCTGGTGGATATCTTTGATGGTAGGCTTCCATTTGTCTGGGTCCCCTTCCCTCAACCTTTTCTGAGACCTTGGGGTCCTTATGACCTGCTGGATATTCTTGATGGTAGGCTTCCATCTGTCTGGGTCCCCTTCCCTCAATCTTTTCTGAGCCCTTGGGGTCCTTATGACCTGGTGGATATCCTTGATAGTAGGCTTCCATCTGTCTGGGTCCCTTTCCCTCAACTTTTTCTGAGCCCTTGGGGTCCTTATGACCTGGTGGATATTCTTGATGGTAGGCTTCCATCTGTCTGGGTCCCCTTCCCTCAATCTTTTCTGAGCCCTTGGGGTCCTTATGACCTGGTGGATATCCTTGATAATAGACTTCCATCTGTCTGGGTCCCCTTCCCTTAACCTTTTCTGAGCCCTTGAGGTCCTTATGACCTGGTGGATATTCTTGATCGTAGGCTTCCATCTGTCTGAGCCCCCTTCCCTCAATCTTTTCTGAGCCCTTGTGGTCCTTATGACCTGGTGGATATTCTTGATGGTAGGCTTCCATCTGTCTGGGTCCCCTTCCCTCAACCTTTTCTGAGCCCTTGGGGTTCTTATGACCTGGTGGATATCCTTGATAATAGGCTACCATTGTATGGGTCCCTTCCCTCAACCTTTTCTGAGCCCTTGGGGTCCTTATGACCTGGTGGATATCCTTGATAGTAGGCTTCCATCTGTCTGGGTCCCTTTCCCTCAACTTTTTCTGAGCCCTTGGGGTCCTTATGACCTGGTGGATATTCTTGATGGTAGGCTTCCACCTGTCTGGGTCCCTTTCCCTCAATCTTTTCTGAGCCCTTGGGGTCCTTATGACCTGGTGGATATCCTTGATAATAGGCTTCCATCTGTCTGGGTCCCCTTCCCTCAACCTTTTCTGAGCCCTTGAGGTCCTTATGACCTGGTGGATATTCTTGATCGTAGGCTTCCATCTGTCTGAGCCCCCTTCCCTCAATCTTTTCTGAGCCCTTGGGGTCCTTATGACCTGGTGGATATCCTTGATGGTAGACTTCCATCTGTCTAGGTCCCCTTCCCTCAACCTTTTCTGAGCCCTTGGAGTCCTTATGACCTGGTGGATATTCTTGATGGTAGGCTTCCATCTCTCTGGGTCCCCTTCCCTCAACCTTTTCTGAACCCTTGGGGCCTTTATGACCTGGTGGTTATTCTTGATGGTAGGCTTCCATCTGTCTGGGTCCCATTCCCTCAATCTTTTCTGAGGCTTTGGGGTCCTTATGACCTGGTGGATATCCTTGATGGTAGGCTACCATTGTCTGGGTCCCTTTCCTCAACCTTTTCTGAGCCCTTGGGGTCCTTATGACCTGGTGGATATCCTTGATGATAGGCTTCCACCTGCCTGGGTCCCCTTACCTCAACCTTTTCTGAGCCCTTGGGGTCCTTATGACCTGGTGGATATTCTTGATGGTAGGCTTCCAATTGTCTGGGTCCCCTTCCCTCAATATTTTCTGAGTCCTTGGGGTCCTTATGACCTGGTCATTTAGCCTATCCCATCATTGTATATCAAAACATTGTACTTTAAGCAAGGTTTGCCTCTATTGCAGTTTATGAACTCCAAAACATTTATAACATTAGTATGGAGTTTGTAAACTATTAAAATATAATTGTTTATACCAATTATTTTACTTTTTTTAGTGATTTCGTGGTGCTTTTTGCACTAATCCAAAACAATACATTCAGTAAATAGACCATTTTTTTTATTTCACTATAAAGAACAGGAAAGAATTAAAATTGGTTTTTGAATCCATTCGTTCCTAAGTGACAGATCGTTTGCACTTCAGATAAAAACAATTCTATTGGCACAGAAATATTCAATTACAATTGAGACATTTATCTAACATTTGATGCACAGCAATAAATATATATTCCATTCAGAACTAAACATATGGAATCATTTTGTATCCCTATTTTTTCATAACAATGATAAAAAAATATAGAAAAAAATACTCAAAAAGGTTAAAAAGTTAAGTAATAAAACAATTTTAAAGAGATAATTTTTTTACATATGCTAAGATATATTCACAACAAAACATTTTAAATAATTTTCTGTTTGGGTCGAAATTGCACTAATTAAATAAATATTGAGCACACTTTATAGTTCCTCAGCTATCTAAATTTGGCAAGACTGTTATATCAATCAATACATCATTAAAGTTTGTGTTCTGCTAATAGAGTAAAATTAACGTTGCCAGATCCGAATAAAAATGACATTGCTCGTGTTCTAAGTAAAGAAAAACTACATTTTTAGTGAATGGAATCTGGCAACGTATTTAAAACCCTGGTTGCATTTTCAGTAACCCTTATAGCTTTTTAAGGAAATTAAAAAAAGTTATTTATAAATGAGTGCTGCTAAAACTGCAATATTTTAGCAGCACTCATTTATAACTAACTTTTTTTTAAAATAAAATATAGATAATGAATTAAAATAATTTATAACTAATTAAAAAATAAATACAAAAAGTTGTATATTTTAAAATGAATGTAAATTTGAGTCCAGTTTCTACAGGTATATAAATAAAATAGTATCAGTTTCTACAGGTATATAAATAAAATAGTACCAGTTTCTACAGGTATATAAATAAAATATATAAAATATATATAATAAATTTAAATAATTTATAACTAATTTTTAAAAAAATATAAAAAGTTATATATTTCAGTGAAATGTAAGTTTGATTCCAGTTTCCACAGATATGCTGACAGCATAAAATCAGATTAAACATAAAGTCGTTTAAGTCTAATCACCACAAATATAAATAACAGTTCAGATATTGTACATTCGAAATAGTGTAGTGAGTTATGTACGTCTTTTAAGGCGATAAATCTTTTAAAACGTTTTAATTAACCTAAAACAGGTTTCAAATTCACTGCCTTGCTTACTTCAGATGCAATAATTACCTAATGTTTAACTGACTTGAAATCTTTTCCAATAAATGTAAAATTTAATTTTCGTTTATTCTGATATCATTATTTGATTTTATGAATAATATTTAGGAACAAAATTCAATTAGTATGTTGTTGCTGTTATTATTATTATTATTATTATTATTATTATTATTATTATTATTATTATTATTATTATTATTATTATTATTATTATTATTATTATTATTATTATTATTATTGAATTCATCATAACATTATTAAATTCAGCATTATCATCATTATTAAATTCATTATTATTATTTTCTTTGGATTTCTTAGTTCTCCAAGTAAAATTCATCTTTTTAGATAATAAATACCCCCTCAAGCAGCTGCTTGCCACAGAGGTCTGACAGGAGCCTGTCAGTTTATATGCCACAGTAGGAGATCTGAGAGGATGGCAGGACCTCAGCAGAAAAAGAAGTTATTAAAAATAATTAATAATTAATCCGTAATCGGATTAATGATTTTACTTTTTGGTAAGCATAATCTGTGATTGCTACGAATATCTGAATTTAGATTGCAGGTTACAAATGAGTCGGACGCGCAGTTTTCCAAACTCAACGTAAACGACTTCGGTCTCGACCCTAATTTGAATTTCGATATTTCTTGTAATTGTAAAATAAATTAGGGAAAAAAAGTAAAATAAATGATAATAAACGATAATACTTTTTTAGTAATAAAAAGTGAGTGTCATACAGTATTTTATTACTGTTTTAAAAGTATTTTATCTCTTTCATTAACGAAATCACTTTCATTATTTTTATTTTTATTTCTGTGAATTATTTCAGTACTTTTCTTCCCAAGTAGCATGAAGATTTTCTTTTGGCCTTCAAATAATTTAAAATAATTATAAATCAATATTCAATAAAATTACTTACTCTTCAAATAATTTACTTATTTGAAATTTTAATATCATTCTATGCGAAAAATTAAAATGTGGTTCAGCAGCATATTAATATCTACATGTTTTAAAATTTATGGCATAATATTTTTTTCCACTACCCTGGCTCAATAATTTCAAAAATTTAAGCCACATTTTATCTCCACTGCATGTGAAGTCGATTCTTGTTTTTGTTACATGCACATGAAATATAAATTATTTTATCCTGGGTTTCGCGCTTCTAGTAGCCTCCCTTACCCAGAGTAACAAGAATCAAAGAATCAATTGCATTTATATATATATTTCGATTTTTTTTACTAGAAACAATTTTAATTACTGAACACAAATTACTACACATGAATGATACATATAATTTTGTAAATACTTGTTACAGAAACAAAAGAAAAACAATTTCTTTTGCAATTAAATTAAATTTTAATATCTCGCTTGTTTCCAACACAAGTAGAATATTTTGTAAACGACTTAGGAACGATTCAATCAGGTAAAACCTGGTCGTTGCCAGATCCGAGTAAAAATGACAGTGATCGTGTTCTAAGTAAAGAAAAACTACATTTTTAGTGATTGGAATCTGGCAACGTGTTTAAAACCCTGGGATTTGCAGTCGTGTTTGTATTGTTAGTAGGTAATAATAAACCTAGAACGTGCTTCTAAGTTGAAGCTTGTAGAAGAAAATTAAGTATAAACAAAGTTCATAATTCGTTACGGTGCTTTTGC